>JAFIDM010006211.1:0-23199 GCA_023159025.1 Thereuonema tuberculata
ACTCTTCAAAATAAAAAAATTTTCGATTTAGAAGAACACATACAAAATCTGGAATTACAACAAAGAAAATTTAACATTGAAGTAATAGGAATAGAAGAGAAGGAAAATGAACAATTAAGTGATATTATAAATGCAATTGCTCGAAAACTTAATATACCCGACCCCCTTCAACAAATTGACATAGTCCACAGATACGGAAAAATTAACAAAAGTAAAGGAAGACCAATTGTAATTAAATTTGTCAATAGAAGAGATAGAGATAATTGGCTACTGAAATACAAACAAAACAAAAATTTAAAGAATAATGATATATTAAACAGCAACAACAATGAAAGAATTTATATTAATGAGAATCTAACACAAAAAAATGAAAACTCTACTATGGAAATCTAAGAAAGAAGCAAAAGATAAAAATTATAAATTTGTCTGGATAAAAAATTCTAAAATTTTTATCAGAAAGAATGAAAATTCAAAAATAATAAATATTAAAAGTGATACTGATCTAATTAATTTGTAAAAAAAAATGATGACAGATTATATAAACAATCAAATTGAGTTAGGTAATTTAAATATAGTAGATAATGTTAACAATTGGATTCCTAAACAAGATTGTAAAAATATTTTCTATCTTAATATAAGAAGTTTAAGGTCAAACTTCTTGTATTTGATTGCAAGTGTTAATTTTAAAATGCTAAATATAGATATTATTATCCTAGTAGAAGTTAACATCAAAGATGAAGAATCACAATTATATAATATTCAAGGATATAGCATGATTTGTAATCTGAGAAAAAATATAAGAGGAGGTGGCATAATAGTATATTTCAAAAATATCTATAATGTAACTATGAAACAAGATGATACTGTTACCTACGAAAATATTATTTGTCAAATAATCAAAATCTCAACAAATAATTTTATAATTTATGCGATATATAAACCCACACACACTAACAAAAACTTATTTAATAAAGAATTAAAAAAAAATTTAAAAAATATCAAGATTGATGATGGATCTGATATAATTTTAATTGGGGATACAAATATTGACATAATGAAAAGTAACCTTAATAAAACTACAAGTAAGTACCTCCAAATTATGTACAATTTAGGTTATAAAAATTTTTGCTATAAAACCACAAGAAATGTCAAAACAAATGTATCTCTCTCTAAAACTTGTATTGATCATTGTTTCCTATACTCAAAAAAACTAAAAATGATCTCTAACATAATTGAATGTGACATTTCAGATCATTATGGCTTAATACTTGAAATTGAAAAAAATAATCCAAATTTAGATTTAAGAAAAAATTTAATACATAGATATTACAAAATTAATGATGATTACTTATATAGTAACGTTATTTTATTAACTTCTAACATTAAAAAAAATAAATATACAAACCCTAATATAATTATTAATAAATTTCAAAAAATAATAAAAAAAGCTAGAAAGCTTTATAAAATAAATGAGGATAATAGCCAAAACAATTTACAGATAGATTCAAAACAAAATAAAATTGTATTTAAAAATCCGTGGATGAGTCATGAAATCATGAAACACATTGAAGAAAAAAAATAGATTATTTAAAAAATATAAAAATAACAAAACAAATAAAAATATTGAAAAAAGTTACAAGAAAAAAAAGAAACTGGATCAAAAACTTTATTAAAAGACAAAAAAGACTTTATTTCAAAAACTTAATTGAAAATGAAAAAAATCCAAATATGAAAATTTGGAACATTTTAAAAAAACAAGTTACTAATAATAAAAAAAAATCAAATAATGAAATAATTAAGATGTTAGAAAATTATGATGTTGAAATAATCTTTAAGGAATTTAAAAATTTTTTTACACAAACACAGAAAATCAACAAAAATAACAATAAAAAAGAGATGCTAAAATATGAAAATCCTTCGTTAAAAGATTCTATTATCTTCTTGCCACCAAATACAAACGATATTTTAAGTATAATAACTAAACAAAATATAAATCATTCAGTTGGTATTGATTATATAAATATAACTGAAATTAAAAATCATAAAGAAATTTTCGCAGATTTTATAGTTGAATTAACCAAGAAAATTTTGAATACCAATACTTATCCAAATTTATGGAAAATTGCTTATGTCTCACCTATTTTTAAAGGAGGAAATGCTGAACGTTTTGAAAATTACAGACCAATTTCTTTGCTTTCAAATATCTCAAAAATCTTAGAAACATACATTACAGATACCCTTCTTAATTTTATACAAAAAAAATCATCTTATTAGTGAAAATCAATATGCCTATCAAAACAAGAGGAGTACAACGCAACTTTTAATAAATTTAAATGAAGATATTGCAGATAATTTAAATAAAGGAAATATTATTTACATTGCTTTTATTGATTTTAAAAAAGCTTTTGATTCTGTTGATCATGATTTGTTACTTGAAAAACTTTATTTAATTGGAATAAGAGGCGATATATATGAATTGATTAAAAGTTACTTAAAAAAAAGAAAATTTCGAATTAAAATAAAAAATTATAAAAGCAACTTATTCAATATAAAAAGTGGTGTTCCTCAGGGATCAAATTTGGGTCCTTTGCTCTTCAATATCTTTATAAATTCGATTAACAATTGCATCCATTATTCAAAGATATATATCTATGCAGATGATGTACTCTTGATGACTCATGATAGGAACCAGGAAGATGCTTTTAATTTTTTTGCAAAATGATATTAATAATATTCAAAAATGGACATGGAATAATAAAATGACAATAAATAAAGATAAAACAAAAATTATTGTGATTAAGAATAAAAATAAAAAGTTAAATTATAACTTAGATCTACAATTACATGATGAAAATTGCGTAAATTCTAAGAAACTAAATAATTTAATTAAATCATGTAATTGTACTACAATTGAAAGTGTTTGTAAACAAAAATATCTTGGCATTTATATAGATGACAAATTTTCTTGGAACTCTCACTATAATTATATCTTAAAAAGACTGAATACTTTATTATATTTTTTCTATCGCATTAAAAATATGTTTCCTTTTAAACAGAAATTGGTTGTTTATAAGGCATATGTTGATTCGATTCTAAATTACGGTTTGGACTGTTGGATATTTATAAACAGACAACAAATTAAAAATATAAATAAAATTATTCTCAAGATCTTTTATTACGTAATGATTAACTTTAAAAACAAAAAACTTGAGGAACAACAAAGCATAAGAAAGAAATATAAAATGCTTTTATTAAATGAAAAATTTATTTATAACAATATGATAAAGAATTTTTTTGATATAAAAAATAAAAAAGATAACTTACAAAATAATTCTAACACCAGAAAAGGTTGGATAAAAATATTTAATGTTACAAAAATAAATAATAATATGGGATATAGACAAAAAAATCAAGTCCTTTATAGTCTTTTCAATCAATTAAATTGGGAAAATTACAATTTTGAAAGAATTAGTCAGGTTAAAAATCAGTTAATAATAGATATTATTGATGGTAGTTTTAAATTTTAATATAATTAAACTTAATTTTTTTTTCTTATACTTAACTGTATTTAGATTAAATTTTCAGTACCTATACCACAGGTATTTCTCTTTTAGAAATACCTATTAGGACTGATTTACATTTAAAAAAAAAAAAAAAATCTACTTCCCCTGAATAGCCGCCACTGTATTTTAATCCTCTATCTTAACAAATTTCATTGTTCTCGTTCAGTTTCGTTAAAATTTAATTTAAAAGCAATTTTATTGGTGCAAAAAATTATCAAACATTAACTTTTTGCACCAATAAAATGGCTTTTAAATTAAATGTTAACGAAACTGAACGAGAACAATGAAATTTGTTAAGATAGGGGATTAAAATATAAAAAAAAAAAATTTAAGGTTATTTTTAATTCCAAGAACGTAGATTTCGCTCTATTTATTAACCATCTCTCTAATGTTTCATTTAATATTTAAAGTAAGATAAATCGCTGTGAGAAAAAATTGTATTTTTACGAAATCTAAAACTTCTGAAGCATTTTACTGGTTCTTAATTCAAAACGCCGTATTTTATTCTTAAAACAAAATAAAAAAACTGCATTTGTATTTCTAGTTTAACTTTCTAGCTTAAATCACTTTCATTTGACTTTTTTTTTATAACGAATTTAGAAGTGAAAACATTTAAAATGTTTAACTTTAACATTTAAATATGGCAAAAAATGAATGCCACCGGTCAATGACTTGGGTTATTGTGATTCCAGAAATATTGTTATATTAAAATTTTCAACGAAAACTAAGCCATCCCCCGTGTACATGCGCTTGTTTTTCTATATCACATAGAATTTGGTTAAGGAAGAATATTATATTTAAAATTTGCAACGTTTCGGCAATTATAGTTCTAATTGTCATTTTCGAATTACAAATAAATAGACGGATCGGAAATAAATAATCAATCTTGA
Organism: Thereuonema tuberculata; assembly: GCA_023159025.1. NCBI lineage: Eukaryota > Metazoa > Arthropoda > Chilopoda > Scutigeromorpha > Scutigeridae > Thereuonema > Thereuonema tuberculata. The sequence continues at coordinate 4,454 of JAFIDM010006211.1, forward strand.
GATTGAAAAAAAAGGTTGAATACAATGATCATTTAATGGGGAGAATGGGAAGGACACATAAGTCAAAAAACAATATAAAGTAAGATGTAGTCCCCGTGGCCTAATATATAAGACGTCTGACTTCGGATCAGAAGGTTGCAGGTTCGATTTCCGTTGTAAACGTTTCATTGTAAAAATTATTTCTATTTTCCATTCTCAAAGGAAATTGCGCCGGACAGACAGACAGAGAAATAAAACAAATAGGAAATGAAACACAGCACTTGAAGAAAATGTGAAATTGCCTTTCTGATTGGATTATGGGAAGGAATTGGGAACGGACGTTTCGTTCTTCTACGGACTCATCAGCCCAATCCCCGCCTTCCCTTAACAGAATCAGAAAGCAAGATCTTGTTAGTAAAAGTCACGACCAACCTGGCCATGACCCCACCAACAACAAAAGGCAATAAAATAAATTGCTGCATCTCTCGACCCTAGAAAAAAGGGAGAAATAAAACAGTTTAGTAATATTGATTCACTTTAGTCTTTACGCACTAACGATGAATGATAAGGTTCCGATATCAGTGATTTTGAACTGTCATTGTAGTCATAGTTTCAAAACAAACGTATGATAGTTAACAGCGCTTTTAATTATGTTTCGATCACGGCATTAAGTTTCTGGAAATTGTTGTAATTAAAAAAGAAAAAAAAAATGCTGATAAGTAAATTATGTACTTTAAGTTAGATTTATGTAAGCAGAGAATAAAATACATCGTAAAGAGTCATTTAAAAACTGTTTTTATTGAAATCACGGTATGATTCATTGTAACATAAGAGCATGTGAATAACATGAACAATCTATAAAATATTATATATTCATCATTAATTTTAATACTTGGAATGAGTTATCCGAATGAATAAGAACAATAATTTTTCTCTAAATACCAAAGTTAAGAATGACAATATTTCTATCAACAGGTTCTGATTTTAGATATTACTTAACAGTTAAAAATTGATAAAAGTCTTATAGTTATTTCTATAAGACTTTTATCAATTTTTAATTGCTAAGTAATTTTTTTAGAGCAGTAAATTTAAATGTTCCAAAAATTAATATCGGTAATTTCACTTAATATCAGTAGAGTAGTTCTATCCAGTAGATAAAGCATATCAGAAAACTGATTATTACCAAATACGTACATCTGTATATAAATATTATTAATTGATATTTTTTAAAAAAAATTATATATCTGTAGATTATTATTTAACGGGAATAAAATAAGAAATAATATTAAGAAACAAGAAAAGGACCTTCTAAGTCCTTAAATAAAGATATTTAAAGAATTAAATAAAAGTATTCAAACAAATTGATAAATAATTGAATATTTAGAAATGATTTCTTGTAAAATATTTGAACAACAACTAATTTTTGTAATTGAATTTAAGTTTTAATTCTTGTTATTTCTTTAAAAGTTTCGATTTCTATAATAATACATAGATAAATAAATTCGTTTCCTAAAGGATTTTTTTTTCTTTCTGGTTTGAAATGTATTTTTCAGAAAAATTTGCTTTACAAAAAGCTAATGAATTATTATTTTCTTTCTTGACACAATTGGGAATGTTTTCTAAATCAAAATGCCAAACCAAGATCGATACATTTCTTAAGAATCGTATTAGTTCTTATAATAGATGAAAAATATTTGCATTATTGTTGATTTTTTCATACAAATTATTCGTAGTGGTATGTAAAATATTAAGAGAAATGATTTCGTTTGTCTTCTATAGATATCATGGTAGCTCAAGCGTTATAGTGGTTTCATCATACTGTCGCTAGGTGTCTCCACTGTTTCGTCGCAATCTAGTCTTTGGTGGTAATGCCGTACACTTTAAATTACAACTATTAAGGAATATCTCCATAATTCTACACTTTGGTTTTCTTTTTATCATAGCTGCTCTGGGAGTTTTTGATAATAACGTGAGAGAGAGAGCGTTTAGTCGTTAAATCAGTTTCAATCAGTCACAATTTCATTGTAACTCTTACCAACTAGGCCTATGGTTTTCGATATCGGCAAAAAATTCACAGTTCGTTAAAAATCGCTCATCACTAATTAACTCTAACATTTGGTGAACTTAAATGTGGAATCCAATGTCTTGTGAGGTTAAATTATTTCTACTCTAAGATTCCTGAGGTAAAATTATTTAACGAGATTCAACAAAGAAATTGATACTTCTATAATTTTCCTGCAAAACATAAATATTTAACAAACAGTATTTTAAAATGTTATCAATAATTCACTTGAATTAATTAGATAGAGCGAAAATAAAAAAAAAGTAGAAAATATCTGTTATTTTATATTATGTTTTACAGAAAATATAAAATAAATTGTATCATCTTCTCTTTCCTTATTATTATTATTGGCGTTTTACGAACACGTTTTTAATACATCTTTTTAGAATCAATAAATGATTTGCGTATAATCAGGATGTATATGCAATTTATTTTTAAGAAAGTTACTTTCAAATCAGACAACCCCTTACATAAAACAATTAGATGTCACATAACAATTTTATATTTGTTTTTATCATTTATAAAATGAAGAACTGGGCCCGGCGGTTTCATCCGCATTACATTCGGCCCTTCCCGGTAATGTTCGCTTCTTGTCGTGCGGCGAAGCCGGCCCGTCGCCGCCGCCGTCGCACCCGTAGATTGACGTTTATGCTTACTGCTCCACTCCTATTGTTCGTAGCGTGATGTTATACAGCCTATAATCTTCCTCAATAAACGGGCTGTCGAAAGAAAAAAGAATTTTGCAAATTGGACAGATAGTTCCTGACATTAGCGCATTCAAACACACAAACTCTTCAGCTTTAAAATAGTAGTATAGATAAAGTTCGGAGGATTTCTCTCGTTAATTAGAAATACAGTAAAAAAATTATGGCAAGATTTTGTTTTTGTTCATTATGTCCATGATGGATAATTCCCCTTTTCTTTAACATCTTCATCAGCACGTTAAGGTAAGTTTCTGTAGATTCTTTCACTTTGTTGTGGCGTTTTGTTTGCATTTTATTTGCCACTTGTGCCCGAAAATTGAGGGCCATATTATCAAATCCTGTTAAGCAACAGGTAATTTTCTTTTCTTGTTTGTTTGTGTCGAACACACAGTTGGGAGCGAGTATGGGTTCCATAAGTCTCCATGCCTTCGAAGCTTGTCATCGAATTGGTAAATATGGCTGATGATTCATAAAATTTACGAAACGGCCGTACCATATTCCACTTGGTTGACCTGAATTCGATTTTGTTTTTGTTTTCATTATGTCCATGATGGGTAATTCCCCTTTTCTTAGAAATGTAATAATTCTTTATTTCTAAATAAGTTATTTATAAAAGTTAAACTTTTGCATTTAGTATCTTCTATCTATAGGTTTACCTTCTCTAATTTTGCTTAAATTTTCATAAATTTTGAATCTATCGAATGCGCATGCTCTACTGAAAATGAAAATAGAAGTAAAATTTTTCTAAATTATTGTGAAGATATAAACAACTTAATTAATTTAAGTGAATTTGTAATTCGTACCTTTGAAAGGAAAGTATTGTTCTGTAGTAAACAAAATTCGTTTCAGTAATTGGACAGAAATAGATTCATGGAATTTTATAAAACAAATAGATTTTAGTTTATTAATAAATTACTTATGTTTGAAGACGCAACAAGTAAATATGATATTAAATTAAGATAAATTATACCATATGGATTAAAATGGTACTATATGCTATGATTGCTGGTCAGAGCTGTCTAGGGGGTGGCTTACTGATAGATTTGAATCTGGGTTCTAAACTTTGCTATTTATTGAGACAAAAATAACGCATCCAAATGTTTTTTCCAGAATTTTGGAAATGATAATATTATTAAAATTTTCTTTGTAATATTCATAACTTTGCTAATATTTCTTGGCAGTGTTCGCAATTTTGCAATAGAAAATGCTATTAATACAATAACATTGAGATGAATAGTAAGAAACAGCCTTGCGAAGTCGAAGGACGGTCATGCCATCAACACATATTCCTGATTACATATTTCTTTCTATAGAATTTTTCAAAATTTATAATTTCTTTAAACATATAAAGATACAAATAATTTTAAATATCATTCAAAGAAATACTCCTTTCCTTAAAAGAGTAACTTGAAAATCCTTCAACTAATCAGATATTTGTAACAACACAAAAGTAAAATTGTCCCATACTCTTAATATCAAAGAATTTTCATAATTCCACATGATTAGAAATAAACAATTTCTTTATTTAGCAGAAATATACTTCCTTATTAACTAAATAAGGAAGTGTACTTCTGCTAAAAAAAGAATTGTTTATTGAAGTGCAGTAAAACATATAAAGAAAATAATTAGGAAAAAAAATATTTAGCGGCACAATGAAATATGCAACAAATGGGAAATTATGAAGGTCTTCATTTTCCATATGATCTTTAGATATAATATAAACAATGGGCTGTTCAAGTTTTATGTAAACATTGAATGGGAGGGGGGGGTTCAAGCTTTGCATATTTTTGCTGACAAGGGGGAAAGGGGATTAAAGCAATGTTTATGTAAGACAAACAAACATGCACTTTGATTTAATTTTGAATGTTTTAATTTATTGTTCAGTGATATTTACTGTTAATGATTTGGCAAATCTCCCGTAAGCACAATGGGAAGGGTCAGACATCTCATTTTTGCTTACAAGGGAAGACGGGAAAGGGGTCTAAAATGACTAAAAAATGTTGTTACGTAATACTTGAAAGGCCCCAAAGAAAGAATCTTTCAGTATATTAACGTTTAATTTATTTTAGAGACATATTTGCTTGTTATTCTTAAAAATAACAATGTCATTAAAGTAATGTATAATTACAAATGATTCGAGGGATGAAAGAAGGAATAATAGGATTTAAATTATAATACTTGTGAGAAATTCAATTTTTAATCCCTGATAAAATTAAATTAAAACTAACATCAAGGCTTTGAAATATTTATATTTTTAATTTTCATTAAAACCGAAAGTTAAGAGTATGTTCTTTTGTTGTGTGTAAGCATGTGAGAACAATGGATGTGTTGAACACAGCATGAACGCGGACGTTCAATTGTTAATGGTTAATCCTAAAGGATCGAAAAATGGCGTTACGATGAAAACCGAAATAGCAATGATGCTAAGGTTTTGAAAATGGGAATCGGATGAGTTCCTTCCGATTGTGCTATAGATTAGTTTTTGATTTTAAACTCATATTGTGTTCAGTAAAAGGCGGACGACCTTGAGAATTAAATAAGTAAGGATTAATAGTAAAGTTAAATTAATTCTTAATAAACGGTTAGGCCCAAAAGATGGAATCTCGCAAATGAGGACTGGCAGACCAAAGTGGAATTTTGCCAAGGTATTATCTTCGACGTTTGACAGGGATTGACGAGAAATTGATGGATTGTTGCTGAACTTTTATAAGTAGGATTTCTATTTTACTTCACCCATCGAGAATTTGAAAAGGAGCCAACGTTAGAATTTCGAACACAAGAAAATGAAGTTTAGGACAAAACGGAACGTATACTGATGAACATTAAAGATTAAACATTACCAACACATTAACATTTGTTCGTAGATTAAAGAAACAGTAAAGTTATTTATTTCAAGTAAAACCATTATTGCTAGGATTTATTAAAGTCAAGGGAAATCGACTTATTACAAATAATGGACTGAATCAACTAAAGTTAAAGAACTGTAAAGTTGAAAGGATTTAAGTATTTATACAGGAACATTTGTATTTATTAGCAAGAGGTTTATTTTAAAGATTATTTCAACGATGTTAAAGATTATTCGATTGAAGTTTTCAAGTTATGATTATAAACTGTTTAGAGTGTTTTGGTAAAGACTATAATTCTAGAATGTTTAGTCAAGAAAGGATTGGAGAAATCAAGTTTACTTAAACATTCATATAATTAAGTAATGTTATAGCACATACGGTGAACATTGTTTATAGCCATCTCATACAAGTTAAAAGACATATGAGACATAAGAAAGTTCTATGTGTTAATAAGTTTATACATTAAGATAAACTTTAGTAATTATTACACTAGATGAAAATAGCCATTTATCAACGTTGTTAATCGAACAGTTGATGTCAAGAAAGATTCAAAGGAACTTTAAGTTTTAAAGTAAAGAACTTTCAGTGATTGAAATCTACATGATAGATTCATAGACTATTTGAAACAACTGTTTCACATCTTGTAAATATTTAATGCTTATAAAACAAGTTAAGTTTAAATCAGTTTTGCTTTTATTTTCTCCTTACCCTTAAAGACTTAATATGCTCTGCTAAACCAGTACAGGCAAGTAAATAAATTAAAATGCCGTTTAGAAAATTTATTGTGTGGAACCTAAGTGACAATTATTCATATATATAATCCCACAATACTCTTTAAAAATACTAACGAAATAGGAGTATAAGGATAATGATTTTGGTGAAAAGAAAACAAATACAACAATATTACAAACGATATTCTAATATATATCAAATCTACAAAGTTTCTTTTTTAGTGCTTACGTTATTAATCCATTTGCATAATTGAGGACAATGAAACAGTCAAAAAATTTTGATGTAACTTATTAATGGTCACATCAGCACAAAATTACAATAAATTTGATCAAATGAAAACAAAAGTAACATTAACGAAATAAGCAACAACTTCGGAACACCATAAACTACTATTAACCTTAAAATGCTATTTCTTAAAATTTCTTTAATATTTCTTTTTTTTTTTTTAAATTCCGAAAACGACACCCACAAATTCTACATTTATTATCAACTTCTAATATCTACTGAATACAAAATACCTAAACTTTCCAATTTCTGAAAAAAAAAATCAATTAAATCCTCGTTATTTATTGAAATTGTCTAAATCGAATTAACTTGAAAAGTATCAAACCACGAATAAGTTAAGGATTTAATATTCATTATTTAAAACAATGAGTAGATGTAGTTCAGAATCCATTGGAAACTATATCTGAGATTTCAGTGCTTTTCTGTGAGAGTTTTTGTCTCCATCAAGGATTTATTTGGAAAATCTTTAAAATAAAAAAAAAAAATAGATTGTCCAAGATCAAAAATAGTCATCTAGAGGTTCACAAGTTTATTAAGATGCACACACATATTTATTAATTTAGTAAATTTCTTTTCCCAATATGAAACTCTAAAACCGTTAAAAAAAATCGGAAATTGAATTATTAGTAATACATAGCTCTTCAACATAAAAAAAATTAATTTGGTTATTTTAATTAATATCAGTTATATTTGTATTCTAGGAATTTTATTTCGTATATGTTTTAAAATAGGTCTGCATTTCAGTAGATAAATAAATTTTAAAAAAATAAAAATTAAATATGTAATAATGAAATCATAACTTCCGTTTTCTATTAGAAACAACTACTATATTTCACATTCAAGATATTAGTTATAACTGAAGTTGTTAATGAAGAACATTGTTATTATAATGTTGATAGGTTTTATTTAATAACTGAAATCACACAGATCTCGCCTTTATATATAATACCACATAGGGAAATTTTGTAAATATAAATGTGAAATTACACAAACGAAACTAATTGATTATTTTAATTTCTAATTAATTATTATTAACAATTACGAAAAAAATGTTTTAATAATCTGATCGAAACGAAAAAATCAAAGATAAAATCGAACAATCAGTACAAATGAAGAGCTCAAATATCAATGAAAAATGCTCTCCCCTCCCCGAAGGATTGAATGGGAAAGACTTTAAAGAAAATTTGCATAATTAAAATAGAATAAAACGTACACTTTACAAATGTCAATATCAAAATTCTAACTTATAAATTAAATAATAATTATAGTTTTAGTAATTAATAATGAATAGATTAATAAAGCTATTAAATAATTGGGAAAGTAATAAAAAGGTGACAGTAGCAAACTTGTCACATTACTGGGGTTATTTTTGTAGAAAATGGCGGAAAAATGGAAATATCTTGCAGAACCACTACTCCTAAAATTTTTTCGCCATTTGAATATTAGTGATAGAAAAAATGCTAGTTTTACCTGCAAGAATTGGTCTAGAATACTGGATTCCGCTTCTCTGTGGCGTTCTGTGTTTTGTCTGTTCTATTCCGACCCAAGTTATGATGAACCCTTTGAAAAAGGCTGCAAATTGACAAAGTGTCTTCCTCTTGTGAGACACTGCACTGCCTGGATTCAGGAACTAACTATTAAGTTCTACGAAGGATCAGATGACAATGAAGAAAACTTAGAAATTATGAAGACATTCATAGACAGGCAAGAATGCATTTTTTTTGGATTAGTTCTCACTTTTAGAATGATTTATTTAGCACTGATTTAAAACTTATGTGATATAGAACTGTAACAATGTAAGTCGGGTGTCCTTTTCCTTAGAAATTGAGAAAAATGCAAATTGATAAGCTTATTGTCCAAAGATAGGTAGAATGGATAAGTTATTCAATATTTTTTATTGTAAGCTTGTAAAGTCTTACTTTTACAGTTGAACATTTTTCTTTGTCTATTTGTAATTATTTCACGATGAAATAGTTGGATGAATTTCTATAAAATAATTTATGGTCAATCTTATGTTTATTTTGGTTTCTACGCAACCCTTTATCTCAAAATGGACCCTAGCCCATCTTGTTCAGATTCCTCAACAGTTTTAAATATTTATTAGAGCAATTCAATACGGTAAGTTAGGGGGCGAGCCGCAAAAACATGCGAATAAGAAAAATATCAGCAGGGAAAATATAGAAATGAGGATAACAAATAGTTTGTATCAGAATTTTAGATAAAAGGTTCAGGATAACTCGGGTAAGCAATAAAAAACAAGGGAACGGCGATTTAAGAGATTTTAGGATGTTTCTTTGTAAGATTAAAAAAATGGGTACTGTTTTAGTACCTTGAAAGGTAATCTAACGATTATTATTGACACATTTTACATTTTTCTGAGAATAAAAAAAAAGAATCCCACCCAAAACACTTCGTGTAAAATAAGTTGCCAAGACTCACATGCTCATAATGCTTTCACTGTTAAAAAGATATGAGATCTCATGTAGAGCCAAGCCCCTAACTCTACGAAGCCTAACTCTACAAGCCCTAACTCTAAAAACCTTATATCTTGGTCAAAAATTATGCCTTGGCCGTTTATAGTGTGAACTTACTATGATGATAGTGAGAAGGCGTTCTCTTTGCCCGTTATGATAATTGACAAACCTCAGCCAGTCAGCCTTGTGCATTTAGAACCTCGGTTCTTTGTAACTGGCCAGATCAAACTCCGGAAGGAAACGGATGAGGGAGTGATCAGTAGCAAACTTCTCAGCCAGAACCGCCTAGTCCGATACATTGCAACTCTTGGCAAGAGTAAGATCAATCCAGCTTTCACCGTTGCAAGTGTGAAAGGTGGCTGGGGCAGTGGGGTCATTGACAATGGCCAGCCCGCGGTGAAGAACATTTCTTCGATGATCGTGCTCCACCTGTCTGTGAGGTGATCACCCAGGTCTCACTCCTAGCGTTGAAGTCCTCCGTAACCAGTATGTGCCGGAACTTGTCGGTGATGTTGGTAACCAAATGGAGCGTGATGTCATTGGCATCATATTTGTGTGGGTATGCACTAACAACCACCAGATCGATGACCTGACCTTTGTCGCAGACAGCAACCACGTCTTCAGTGGTCCATTGTAAGCATTGATACCCTTAGTCAAAATTAGCGACCCCTTACCAAAAATGATGGGTTTTAGGTCGAAGTATCTTCACGATACGCGGTCCAAAATAACAAACATCAAAAAACAATAAGGACCACCAAATCAGAACCAAAAAAAAAATACCAAACCCAACCACCAAAAACAAATAAAAAGCTTAGAAATTTATAGTAAGCTAATAGGCATTCGAAATAACACACAAACATAAAAAATTAGGATCCGACACCACAACCCAAAACAAGACAAACTTCAAAAACCGACAAGGACCACCAAATCAAAAAATACCAAACAAAACCCCCAATAACACATAAGAAACTCTAAAGCCTCTTCCCTATTTAAAACTAAAATTAATTAATTTATTATATTTAAATAATAATAATGATAATAAAAACAACTAAAACTAAGATTAAAAAGTTTGATACGCAGTTAAAAGATTACCCCTCCCCCCCATATAAAAATGATCAAAAGTTAAAAAAAAACAAAGAGAGTAAAAACCGCAACATGGCCCTTCATGCGTAATGGGAGCATATAAGGAAGCCAGAGGAAGGGTACCAGAGACAGAAAAAGAGAAAGAAGAAAAGAGGAAAATATATATATCTAGCCATGGAGATTCAGGAAAAAAAAATTTCCAACGCAATCTGAAAGTTAGCCTGGGGGTGCAGACGGCAGGACCGCACCTGCCATAGAAGGGCCGTCGAAGACCCTACCCAACCACGAACGGTAAAGATCACGGTCCACCCGCTGCCTTGTACCCCATGCCCGAAATGCCAGACTGCCCTGAAACACAACAAAAAACTAAAAAACAGACATACAGCCCAGTCAGGCAGTTAGCCGCGGGGTGCAGACGGCAGGACCGCACCCGCCGTGGAAGGGCCGCCAAAGACCCTACCTAACCACGAACGGTCAAGTTCGCGGTCCGCTGCATTATACCCCATGCCCGAAAAGTCTGACTGCCCGGGAGCACAAAAAACAAAACACACCAAAACTCTAAATGGTTAATGCCCTTTTAGCATATCGCTTGAAATCATTGTAGAATCTCAAAATCTCGCCATTCTCACAGGGAGCAGAGACGCCACTGCAAATTAAGAGGCGCTCAAAACTAGCTCTAAGACCAAGTCTTGCGGGATGCAAGCACCGCCACAAGACATGGTCCGCATCCTCGTCCTCAGACAGTGAACAAAATCTACAATTAGCCTCCTCTGCTCTCCTGAACCTGACAAGATAGGCATTAAAATCTCCATGGCCAGTTAAATCTTGGTTTAAATGAAAATCCCCATAAATATAGATATCCTTGACACACTTGATAAAAGAGTGTAGGCGACTGCTCTTTGTGGAAGTCTCCCAAACCTCTTGCCACTTGGTGGAGACCCCGGACTTCATGATCATCTTCGAATGGCTCCGAGGAAGGGAAGTGGACAGAGACGTTGGCCAAAAGCGTGGCCAACTTCGCCTCCCGGTCCGCTTCCTCATTGCCTGGGCCACCTACATGTGCTTTCACCCAGAACAAGTCGCAAACGATACCTTGCTTGTTCAATTCAACGAGGCCGATGTACGCATCCCTTGCATCCCAATTCTTATAAGAACAATGAGAAATGGAGTGCAGGGCAGAGCTGGAGTCCGAAACCAAAGCCACTTTGGCATCCTGCCCCCTATGGAATTCTGCCACCCAGGAAACACCAGTCCTAAGGGCGCAGAGCTCCGCCTGGAAAATGGAGCAGGAATCGGGAAGGCGTTCTTTGATAACCTCAATGATGATTCCAGAGCTATCAAAAATTATTAGAGCAAAACCCACCTTCCCGTTCATCTTTGATCCATCAGTAAAGATGAAAGTGTTGTAGGATCCATGTTCGGGACCCCAGCCCTTGACCTCTAGTGGATAAAGGTCGCCGGGATGAATCCAGCCATCCCGGTCGACCCTGCGACTGTTATCCTGGGTGCTTATACGTTTAAAATTTAAGGCCAGGTGATAGGCTTGAATCCAAAGGGGTGGGACCCCACTGAGGACATGGAGAGCATTATTTAAGACGGTTCTATAGGTTCTAGTAATGGCCAGTAAAAAGGGTCTACTAATGGTGTAGAGTGCTCTAACCACTCTACTCTTGAGAGCATCCTCTCCCCAGATCTCCGCCCCATATAAAATTTTTGGTTTGATGATTGTGTTGAATATAAGTTTTCTGACCTTAGTTGAGATTCCCCCGTGCTTTGGGGCAAGAGCAATAAACCTACTTGCACTATTCGTAACCCTTCCGCGCACCCGGAAAATGTGATCAAGCCACGTCAACTTCGAGTTGAAAGTAAAACCGAGATACTCCAGATTGTCAGAGTAGGAGACGGGTGCCCCCTCCATCTCGATCTCTGGTCGACGCAAGGCTTTCCGAAAGGGAACGAACAGTGCCTCAGTTTTAGATGGATTAATCGTAAGCTTATTCCTACTTGCCCATGCACTGATAATTCATACAGGGAATCCCAAAGTTCCTTTATCTGACTATCAGATGGAGCGTTGATCACGATGACAGTGTCCTCGGCATAGGCCTGGACCAGGACAGCATCTCTGGCCCGGGGTCTACTAAGGAAATCCTCTGAAGAGGAGAAGAGATCCTCCATCAGCAAAATCCACAGGGCAGGGCCCAAATTACTGCCCTGTGGACAACCTTTATTGCAGTGGACCGATGCTGGACCATAACAAACGGTCCAACCCTGCAAAAAGGAAGCTATCAAGTTGTAAAGATTGGAAGGACATCCCTTCCTCCTCATCACATACAGAATCCCCGGATGCCAAGCATTATTAAAGGCATTTTGGATGTCCAAAGAGACCACGATAGCATGATGCCTCCTCGACCTGCAATTACAAAGGTAACAATATAAATCCGAGGCGGCATCAATAGTACCGCGGCCCCTCCAAAAACCATATTGACGATCAGAGATCAAATTATTTGCCTCTAAATAGTGAGTTAACCTGTTGCTACAAATCCTGTCCAGAACCTTGCCGATGACTGGAAGAAGGCAGATAGGCCGAAGACGGCCATCTCCTTTAGGGAGAAAAACAACCCTCGCCTTCTTCCATACAGATTGAAAGGTGCCCTCATCTAGACATTTAGTAGTCATTCAGTAGTTTGACCCATATATCAAGGAGAACCTCCCTGACGAAAGGGAGAGAGCGGGTGGGAATGCCCTCTAACCCCGGAGCAAACGAGAGATCAAGATTATTGATCAACATCGACAGCTCCGTTTCAGAAAAAGGTTTTTCCTTACAACCAGTAGTATATTCACTCGCAGAACCATATCGAATTTCTTTGTTAATGTTAGTATCCTGAGAGAGATCATCGAGGGGAAAATAAGCATCAAGTAGGCAAGCCGAGATTTCTCCAACAGAGGTAGAATGAGCCGTCAGGTTTTAAAAAGGACTGCTGGACGAGAGGATGCCGCATCGCCCCGCCAATGATCTTAGCTGGCAAGCAGTACGTATCACGATCCGTAGACGACTCACAGAAATTCCTCCATGAGATGCACCTCGCCCGCCTCAATTCCCCTCTATAATCTCTCCTCGCTTCTCTCCACTTATCCCCATAGAGATCCCTATCCCGTTGGTTCCCGGCCTTATACATTTTCTTTTTGAGGGCCCTCATTTTAGATCTTTTAGTTCTTAACTCCGGCTCCACCATCTGGGCTTGTGAATCTTCTTAAAGTTATAACTAGATCGAGGAATTGCATCGCTGCAGGCACGCAAACAAACGTCCTGAAAAAAGCCGGCCGCAACGTTGCAATCCTCTCTCTCGACACTTTCCAACAAAGAGGGTCGCTCACTCTCCAAAATTGATTTAAAAATATGCCATTTGGTCCTCTTCAAACAAAAAGAGGAGGGTGAAGACAAGTCCTCAAGCCCTAGGGAGATGTAAATCAGCCGATGATCACTGCCCAGGTCATCCACTTCAAGGGTCCAATCCCAAAGTCTTGAACCCTTGGTGATAGCCAAGTCGATCCAGCTCCTACCCATGGAAGAAACAAAGGTAGGCTCTGAATCGATGTTATTTAAGATGCTGAGCTGGCAGTGCAGGACCCACTCCGCGATCCCTCTCCCTCTGGCATCCGTAGTGCGGTCACCCCACATCGGATGCCTCGCATTGAAGTCACCAACAGGAATTACCTCTGCAGCCTCTTCAATAATAAGGTCCAAAGTGTTTAAGAGACTCTGTAGGTCACCCTGTTTATGGGCATAGATGTTGACCAGAGTGAACTCATACTCATTGATGTTAACCTTAATGACTACCAAGTCTCTGCTGCAGATTTGTTTAAGCATAATTATCTGGCAATCCCTGTTGTTGACCACAATGCAAGATCTAATAAAGAGGGGATCACTAACACAGTACATAACGGCATCATTGCCAAAATTGGGCACCACACCATCTCTCAAGCAATATGGCTCCTGGAAGCACATGATATCGAACCGATTTTGTAATAACTACATCTCTGCCCAGGGCACCAGACTTCTTCCCAGATTGAATTGGGCTACATAAATCATTGATATACCACCCTCCTCCTGCCGTTAGAAAGGGCCCTCAGATAACAGGGGCATTCTACTGAATTGGCCATATGACCATTTTCCTCCCTTCCCTGTCTCTTACAATTTATACACCTAATGCTTGTGGAACTACACTCCAGATGAGTGTGAGTTCCACCACATTTAAAACAACATAAAGGGTTATGACAGTCCTTAGCCAGGTGACCAAAGGCATTACACTTGAAGCACCTCAGTATCCAGATATCTTCTAAGAATGGAATCCTTAAGTAATCGAAATTAATGAAGGTTTCAGTTTCAAGGGCTTTATATATCTGCGGTGTGGCGCTAAGAACCCAGTTCTTTTTCCCCCTGTCTCTACATGACCTTCCATTTATGATCTTAAGGTCTCTTTTGACGGTGACATTGGGGAAGTCACCCAACACCGCAGAATTTGACTCTATGATGACATTAACAATCTCCTTCTCCCCGTATTCCACTGGAATTCCAGTAAGTTTAAAGGAAGGAAGACGGTTGCCTACCCCTTTCACCTCCAATTTTTCCATTGATTTTAATTTCGATTCAGCTTTAACCTTCTGTTCCATACTGAACTACTTCAGTATAATCTTGACATCCCTTCTTGTCACCTGACCTTTGAGACCACCCCCGATATCATTTGGCTTCAAATTATCTTGGAGTACCTTGGTTATCTCCCTCCTGGCTTCCTCACCATCTCCCCCCTCTTTCAAAGAAACAACCGAACTAAACTCTGTGTTTTCCTTCGGGGATGTCGTGCTACTACTGCCCTCCCCTGACTTAGCATTAACATTAGATGTTGTTTTCACTATATCGGCAAAGCTAGGAGTGGATTTCTGAAATGCTCTTTCTGTTGCATTAGGTCTTAAATTGAGCATAATCTTGGCCTTTTCCAGTTCCACATCCTTCTTTGCCAATTCAAGGTCTTTGATTTTAATCATTAGTTTGGTAAAGATCTTACTGATATCTCCAAGTCCGTTCAACACAGTTAACTGGTCGGATTTTCTGAAGCTGATCCTTCCCCCCTCCTCCCGGGAAAAAGCCAGCTTAATAGAATCCGACAGTTCAAAAAAAGAGTCAACTGTAAGGGATGCGTATCCCAAGACATCCTCTTCTCCCCCCTCCGATGTCTCGGACATACCCCTCTTACGTTTAGGTCTGCCATCGGCAAATCCATCAACGGCCGAGGAAAAAATACCTTGAAAAGAATGCTCGGGGTGGGCAGAGCCAGTCCCTCTATCACCGGAAGGAGTAACAGAAGGAAACATACTTAAATTAGGCATCCTGGGAGATCTCACGCTATTCTTACCACATTTGGTCAGCTGTGATTTCTCTCAGCTGATTGTTTCTTTTAATTCATCGCTTATTTTTTTCTTAAATTCGTCCTGGATTTCCCTTTTGAGCCTTAATTTCTTTAGATCTTTATTTTTTTGACTTTCTCCCGTATTCGATTTTAGCCAAGTTTGGAACTTATCATTGACCTGATCCTCGATTAATCCTTTTTTGGTTAACAGGAGGGCTTCAAGCCTCTCCTCAAAGGAAGGGAACTCCTCTGAGGAAAGAACTTCGTTCTCCGCCATAAGTCAAAAAAAAAGGGGGCGCAAAATGGTGGATGTCTCCACCCGCACCCAATACCTAATCACCTTATCAAAACCAAACAACAAAAATAAAACTTTAAAAAAAAAATCTAACTCCTCAACCAAACGAAAACCCACTACAAAATAAAAATAAATAAAATAAATAAAATAAAAACCCAAACAAAAAGCAAAGGAGAGAAAAAAAAAATTCCAACCTCAACCAATAATGGCGGCAATCCCCACCGCCGAATGCAAAAACAAATCCACCTCCTAAGGATTAATTACTCTCCTTTTTATCCTAAAAATATAGAAAGAAGGACCACCAAACATAAAAGAGACAAGAAAGATAAATTACAAGCCCCAAATGGGCTATATAATTAAAAAAAGAACCCAGGATCAGGAGCCGATGTTAAGGAGCTCCACGATCCATGAAGCCGCTAGCCTCAACCCCCAAGCATTGATACCCATAGAGGTGATAATGCAGGCTCTTATCCGGCGGGTGGTGCTTGCCTTTTGGTGAACTTTGTAGCAGTTTCCAAAAACAGGAACAGCCATCGTTGAGAGTATAAGGTTCTTGGAGGCATAGAAAGTAGTAATTGCTGCTGTCCTTCTGCAGCAAGGATCAAGAAGCAAGATCTTTTCCAGTGTTAAATTGTGCTATCTTAATGGCAATAGTAGATCTGTTTTTGTGCATCTCTGGTGGTCTTCTGGAGAGTCAGGCATTTGGGGTCGTTGGCTCTGTGGTGGTTGGTTGTCAACTTGTCATGAACACAATTAATGCAACGCAGTGTTTCCGCCTTGCATTCCTTCATGGGATGATTTTCGCCGCAGTGAAGGCATGCATTTCCGCATTTGCATGCCTTGGCAAAGTGGCCAAGCCATTACACCGATAGCAACGGATGAGTTGCATGTTCTCGACTCATGGTATTCTGAGAAACCCGAGATTCACGTAACCGACATTGCTAAGGACCACGTCAATTTCCGGTTGCACCCTAACTACAAGATTCTTCTTGTTGAGGTCCCTGCACGGGCTGCTCGATAATACCGGCATGCTTAGTAGCATGGTATTTTGATCAGTGTTGGGACACAAGTGGCAGTTATCCTGAGCAAAGGATTGAAGAACCTCCTCGTCAGAGGCGGCAGCAAGAACTCCATTCAGGCGGAAGTCAGGAAATCCAGACTCGTTGGTCTTGGTCTGTAGTGACTCTATTGTTTGCAGTTTCTCTGCTACTTTCAATTGTTATTCCCTGGTTAAGCATTTCAAAAGGATTTCGCCATCGGGCAAAAGGATTTCGCTCGATGGTCTTAGCCTGCAGACCTCCTCCAAGATGCTGAGGATCCATGTTGGAGTTTAATATTTTGTCAATGGTTTCTCCCAGCCGGCCCCCTGTCCTTCATGATATAACAACGTTGAACTCCTGCTTCTGTTGCCCCTGAGAGGTGTGTTTTTCCATACTGTTATGGGTTCTCCGGTGTTGGGGTCACCGATACAGTCTGTGCTGGCCATGGCGACTTCTGTGTTTGATCTGTGTTTTTGTTGCGGAGTTTCCAACAAGGCTTCCATTATCTTTAGAAGTTGGAGCTGAAGAATAGCTGCCTGCTTTTCAGCCTATAACTTATCTTTTTCGGCTCTCTGAGCTTTAGTAGAGAGCATAGAAAACAGCTCCATTGCCTCCAGAAGACAGTTTTGCACTTCTCTTTGATCCCTTTTATTGAAAGAGATTGTAAAGCTCGCTGTTTCCCTTGAGATGGCTTGCCTAATCTTGTTGGTCAGCCGAAAAAACTGTTGGAGGGCCTCCCATTCCTTTGGTTGGTACTTGTTCAGGGAGACATCTCTTTGAGGTCCAGGAACTGTTCATTGAGTATTATCGCCTTTGGGATTGGTCAGGATCTCTTCACCATTTCTGGTGAGTCCAGGGTCTGCCTTGTTGGTGTCAGTAACCTCCGTGATGTCTTCTACTGGAAGTCCGAGATTGTCGGGAAAGAAACTTGTCTTTTGACCATTGGTAGCGAAAGTCAGTGAACCGTGGATGTCCTTGAGGTGGCTCATTTCCGTTTCCGTAAAAGCATTATGGCTGCAGCATTGGAAAGAGCGCGACTTGCTCTTTGGTATTTTAGGTTTTCTCTTCTTTTTCAGCATCTTTTGGTAGTGCCGGTAGTATCCGTCCTCCTGCTAATAGTCTTTCGCACCATCATCCAGTTTCTTAATTTTCAGAAAACACTTCTTATTCATGATGGATCTGACTTTGTATTTGGTTGACTTAGTAGTGACGAAGCCTCCATCAGTCCAACATAAAATAAATTCATTTATTATTTATTTCGTTTATCAATGTATTTATGAACTAAGTAATTTGTGTGCTTTGAGCTGTCTTTTTTTTTTTGTTTGCCCTAATTGAAAATCCCAGAACGTCTTGATAGCTGCTTATGTATCTCGTGACCGGCAGTTTCGGACGTTCCAGATCTTCACAATACTGTATTATTGAAAAACATAAATAGTCCCGAAACTGACTAAAGTGACTGAAAGTGATGTATTAAGCGTACTGTTTATCTATAATACCTTTACTATTATTATTTATAATTTATTTATGCAATTGTTAGTAGGCAACACTGGCTGCCCACTGTCAGTTGTCAAAGTCGAACTACCAGTACAGGGATTTTGAGATTACCTGTGTTTTCTTAAAGTTTTTGTTGTTTTTGTATTATTATTTAATAATAATTATTATTTACTAATAATATATATAATTGTAAAAGAAAATATCTTAATAAATGTGTTAAATTTGGTTGTTTTTATTCTTATTTTAATTAAATATTAAACAAAGTATGGTAAAATTAGCTTTGAAATTAACTTTTGTTATCAGACTTTCGGAAAAAAATATCCAAATTCAATAATTGGAAAAAAAAA
>JAFIDM010006212.1:0-25213 GCA_023159025.1 Thereuonema tuberculata
CTGCATGTGATTTTAAAAGTCTGAAGATGGTTTTTTTTTTTTTTTTTAGTTGTTGATTTGGAGATTCCGATTTATGGAGCAAAAAGTTCTCCCAGGGCCTGCACTATACACCCAGAAATCAAGGCTGGTGGTTTTTTTTTTAGTCTTAAGGTGACCACGCCACTTGGAGTATATTTGAGGTAGCCCTTACCTTACAAAAGTCTGCCCACCCCTGTTCTAATGGTTGTGGTGTCAATTCAACTCTTCATTTGTGAGCCCCCCCCACCCCCACCCATATACACAAATGAAAAACTGAATTGCTATTAAACTGATATTTTTAAGTATTACAGGATTTGAAAATGAATGGCCTATTTAGAACAATTATCATGCTGGTCCAAAAAAGCAAAAAAAAATTACAGCATAAAGCTCAAATTCATAAGTAATAAGAATGAAACTAAGATATAGAAGCTTACCTCTAATGTGTGGCGAAACACAAGCTCCTTATCATTACAAATTGTCATCATGCACCTAATTGCATGTTTCGAATGTTTCACAGTGACATTCTGGGAATAATTCTGCAGTAAAGGAAGAAGTTGTCTAGGAAAATCAAACATAGAAAAATTAATTATCAACACAAATGAAGAAATTGATAAGAAACAACTTTTTTTTTTTAATGATTTTTCAAAGAAAAAGTAATTATATACGTAAAAAATGAAACTTATTTAATTGTAAACTTAATAAATTTATCTGTTAATGAAATAAGGCCATTGAAAAGCATAACCTCAAACGGTTTTACTAATGTATTAAATCTGAAATAGATTTAATATTAAATACAACTATTATAATTATATTTCGTATAATAGCTTAGATATTAGTTAATCACATTAATAAAGGCAATGTAAGTTAGAAAGTCAAGCTTGGATTTCAAATTACATCAACAACAAAACTCAAACTGATTTTTTTTTTTTTGCTAACCATTGCTAGCTACTTTGGCATTGTATGAAAATAGCCTCAAAATACATTAGGAATATCTTGAATTTACATAAATGACAAGTAATAGTCCTGATAGTTTTAGAGCCTGAATTTCATCTTAAAGGGAACAATTTTCAATTATCAAAGGACATAAAAATAATGAGAGAATAATATATAGAGGTACACTGAATCCAAGTAATGTAGTCTTGTAAGTCCACAGTGGTAAGTTTTTTTTGTTTATTTTGTTTTCTTAAGTTTTATTCAATAAGCAATGACTTAAAGATGTAATCAGTTTCTTGGAAATGAAATGTGGTGCGAGACTATGTTAGGAACTTACGTTCAAGAGCTGTTTGTAATGGGACAATTGTTTTGACAGCAAACTCATAAGACCAGCAAATTCAAAAAAGGCATTACTGACAGAGGAGCAAATAAATAAAAATAATGGAATTTTCAGATTTTACTAATTGATTAAATCTTAAATTTAATAATAAGATAATATTTTATAATATATATTATGTTACTACTAGTACTACTACTATTAGTTGGTAGGGTTAGTTTTGTATTTTTATCTGATCAATAGTTTTAAAGTAATGTAGTGGGAGAAGGGGGCTAACTGTTTGGCTGAAAACCATCACAGCATTGCCAACAGCCTCAAGTTGTGTAGAGAGCATCAAGGGTCTAGGTATCAGTAACTCTGATAATAAATTAACATGATAGCACATGATATTTCTTTAAATACTTACATTGCAATGTGAGGATGATTATCTTCAATATTTGATCCAATATTTCCAAATATCTGAAGAGTAATTTCAGCTAAATCAAAAATCAAAATGAAAAGGGTAAGTTTTAAGCAAACAAATACACAAACTTATTAAGTAATGAAAACAATAACTAGTGTCAAAACTTGGACATTTATTAAAAACGTTAATTAAATCCCTTCAGGAGAATATTCATAGTTTATTAATCATAGCCAATCTAATTACCATAACTCAGTATAACCTGTCTCAAAATTTTTTGAAACTGAAATAGAATCCATGAAGATGAATCCCGTAAAATATTTTTGTGAATAATAATCAAACAAATCTGCTCATTGGGATCAACAGGTGGATTGATCACTGCAGCATTTCTTGGTAAGGGTTCGTCCATTAATCACGTGAGGCTCGAAAGGGGGGGGGGGGGGTCAGAAAAAAACACGAACTACCATAGGGGGGGGGGGGGTAGTGAGATATCATGTGTATTTATTTTTTTCGTTGAACGCACGATTTCTAAACCGAAAAGCAGCACAAGATCTTGACTATTAAATATATTCATATACCAGTACAATTATATGTTTTTCACATGATTACACCTTTCCTTTATTATTTTTATGCCGGTCAGAAACAACCTGCAACCTTAATGTCTGTCTGGACATTTTTATCACGGTGCTTAATTTTCCAGAATTAAATTAGATTATACCTGTATTTAAAGATAATATTCTGAAAATTTTTAAGATACTGTGTACCAAAAAAATACATGTGATTTTGGGTAGGGGGAGTGGGGTAGTCTAAAATCTCACCCGTATCACCAGGGGGGGAGGGGGGGATTACAAAGTTGCTAAAAAACATCACGTGATTAATGGACAACACCTAATCATTTTTATCTAAAAGTTTACTTTATATTGTTTATTTCAGAAAGTCAATAGAAATTAACGCCATATTATATTGTAAAATAAATCAGTTTAATTTTGAGGATTGTTATTAGTTGCAGAATTTACACTGTTTAGAGCACAAATGCAAAGACTTTAGGATTTACAGATTGGTTGGTCGTGAAGCCTGAAGAAATTAAAACCAAGCAAGTCCTGAAACTTCATGTGCAGCAATACTGAACAAAATGTAAGTAGACGATGAAGAAACTCATATGAATAATCTATCCTGAACATATTTTCAGGTAAACATTAGCCACATGTCTGAAATTAATGGAAAGTAGTAAATTTATATTTGTAAATAACTTTATATCATATCAAATAGCTACAACTATTTTTTTTTTTTAAATTTATAATTTGTTCCTTAATAAATATTCTGTTTCACAAACTAATAACTCAAATATTTCAGGGTGTCTACAAAATCTGAATAAAAAAATTCCCTGATTTTTTCCTGATTTCACGAACAATTTCTTTTAAAATTCCCTGATTTTAACTACTTGGTAAATATTTACTATTTTCTGTAAGTATACTAAAAAAATTATAAGCAAAAAATTCTATTCTACTGAGAAAGTAATACAGGCATTTTGAAATAAATTCAAATTGTACATATTGACATTTCATGAATGATATAAAAGTATATTTTAATGAGCTTTTACAAAATATGCTGCCAGGGGCGGCCCGAGGTATAAGCGAACTATGCGGCCGCGGGCGGCGCCGCGACACGGGGGGCCCATGCCCTTCGCAACTTAGGCGTCCGCGGTGAATATAGATTACGACAAGAGAAAACCAATGTGTTGTAATAAGACACCTTCTACCTTTCAAATTTGGTCAAAATTACAATTTGATAAAAATGCTCTGATTGGTTAGTCGAGTTATGAGGGGGCGCCAAAAAGTTGTTTGCTTAAACTTGAAAAATACCTAGGGCCGCTCCTGTATGCTGCATAAACTGTATTACACACACAATGAAATTGAATTCAAGGTGAAACCGGAGATGAGGGTACAAGCCTTCGAGGTAATGGTCGCTTTTGGAACTATTTTCCAAATCGGAAAAAAATTAGAAAGGGCCAAAATTTTTTCGAAATTTACCAAAAGATACATCCTGCAGCTGAGCAGACCTAACTTCTCTAACCTACAGCTAATCGGAATCAACGATTCGTTCCTTCGGAACTTATTAGCATGTAAGTTGTTTCTTAGCCTAATTAATGGAAATAACGGTTCGGATCGCTCCGCCACGTATCCTTCCGAACACTGCGATTGGTTTGTACCCTCTTCTCCGTTTTAGCCAAAATGTATTTTACTTTATTATTAATATTAATTCATTATTATTATTTTACTTTATTTCATTTTCTTTCCGGAGGGAATGAGGAGGAGATCGACGTGACATGTGACCTTGAATGCTCCCATAAGATAGAAGCTCGTGCTTGGCAAAAGATCATAAATTTCCCTGATTTTTTCCAGAATAACAAAATTCCCTGACAATTCCCAGTTCTGTAGACACCCTGTATTTGCTTCTGTAGAGAACAACCTGATGATACTGAATGAAATCCATGATAGTCGAGGACTATGATAACTCTGCCACAGCTGGTACCAACCTCAGTTGAGAAAGGAGGGATGGTTCAAAAGAAAGTCTCAGGGAGAAGAATCTGTCACGATCTGAAACGGGGGGAGGCATGCCTGCTATGCCTAAAGGAGTTAATCTCCAACAGGATTGAATACTGTAAAAGCACTTATTTTCGCGAGCCGTAATTTTTGCGAAAATGAAGATATCGGTGATTTTGCGAGCTGAAAATTTCGCGAATTTTATATGAACAAAACCAAATTCAACCGAAAAAAGTAATTCGCGAGGCTTAAATTTTCGCCATTACGACGGGCTCGCGAAATTCGCGAAAATTAAAGCCTCACGAAAATAAGTGCTTTTACAGTACTGAGAGCCAATCACTCATATGTCTGAACTTCCTGATTATAGAAACCCATGTAAAAAATAACTTGAAAAATTTTTGTACCAAAAATTACATGGTGTAGAACTGTTCAAGCAGAACAAAATGAATAAAAATGATGGCAGTAAGTCAAATGATGGCCTAGCTAAAACAGGACTAGATGGCGAATCTTCACAAGGGTCTAATGCTCCATCTACAGGAGTTACAGGAAATAAGTCAGTCAAGCAAGTCAAGAGGATGATGAGAAGTCTGCATGAGAATACGATTCGGATTGATGCACACTTCAATTTAAATGACGTAAATAAATTGCTTATTTATCTTACTTTTTTTTTTTTTTTAATTTGAAAAGACAATGTATTTGTGCAATTTTAAAAACTGCTGGAGAGAAATAACCAGACAGTAATTTAAAGGGACTGAATGTGTAAAAAGAGGGGGAAGGTTAGGACAATCAATTACTGCACTTGTATTTCTTGTATGGTGACAAGATGGTGATCACTGAATAATGAAATAAAAAGCTCCCTGAAGTATGCTAGAGCTGTTAAATATGAGACCGAGAGAAGCACTGATAGAAACGAACAACACAGTGCATGACAACCTAATGCAAATTAAAGAAGAAGACAAAATTACAAGAGAATTCACCTACCCCAAGCTGCCATTTGTTTGATTAGTAAATAAATATGAAATTGGTGTAACGAAGCCTTGATTTTTTAGTCAAATTTGAATCCCTACAGAATTATGTAATAAAAATTCTAAATTTTAACAGAAAGCTTGTCTTGAATGGAAATTCCAGACTGGCAACAACAACAGTTTAATTTGTGTTTAGGACTAGCAAAGTTCTAAAGGATAGAAAAATAGGAAATACAAAGGAAAAACAAAACTTGTAACAATTTCAGACTAATAAATGTTAACGTTTATACAGTATTGCTGAAAGAAAGTTAACTTAGTTCGGAAATAACAATACTAAAAAATGAAATCAGAAATCTTACAATGATGAAAATGGATATAAGTTATAAATTACTCTATAAAAAGCGGCAATCAAACAATTTATTTCAAATTTGGATTTCATGTGGAATCAATCAAACAATTTATTTCAAATTTGGATTTCATGTGGAATCAATGTCTTTCTAAATAAAATGAATAACTTTTGAATAAACATAGGATTCTTTTTTTAAAGTCAGTAATCTTCGATAATAATAACAACAGCCATAACGAAAGTATGAACATAGACTATATTATTAGATTGTTAACAATTATACATCAACGTTTCAACATTGTCATCTATTTTGTTTTTCTTTGGGATGAAAAACACTAATATCTAAAACTCCTAATAGTTATTGTACAATATAGCTACTTTATTCGATTTTCCTTCAGTATCCTAAATTTGATATATCTCAATACACAATTGGTCAAATAATATCTGTTTGACAAGATGTTTAAAACTTTAAAATTTGCTTTTTAAAATAATCACTACCCGATACATCTTCTTTACTGATGTAAAAGACATGAGAATAAAATTAATATACAAAACACTATTGACTGCAGAAGAATAATTTCCGTTTGATTATTATAAGAAAAAGAAAATTACCTGCCGTCTCGTCTTCCTGTTTTAAATAATCTATTAGTTGAGTATAAATATCTTCACATTGGAAAGAACCGGGAAAAACAATTGATAATGTCTAGAAAAGGAAACGAGAAACAATATTGGAGATCAATAAATAATAAATTTAAATATTGGAGATCAATTTGTCCAAACACACATTTAATGTTTCAGCTCAATTATATATGTCACTAGATATGTAAATGATTTAACTTTTATTGCTTAAAATTTTAGTTGGGTTGTTTGAACATATTCCCTTCAAATATTTAAAATGCAAATTAAACTTTTATTTTCAGTAAGATTCTGAACATAGGTGATTAATTCTGCTAAGCAAAATAACAATGCACGGGGGAAAGAGAAAGAGAAAAAAAAAAGGAATTCAGAATTTGTTGTAAATTGTAAGAAAAAAATCAGGTAACAGTGTATAAAGTGAACACAAACAATTCAGTGCAATGAAAATAAAAACCTTAATAAAATATAAATGTCACAAATTCAAAGTAATGTTTCAAATATTGTAAATCATTTAAAAAATCATAAATGTTTGTACAATAAGCCTTTTTTTTTTTTTCATTGCTATTGAACATCATTACTATGTTCATTAACTACTGCTTACAGCAAAAGAAAAATAAATACAAAAGTAATTTACAAAAAGCCTATTTCCTACATGTATTTATATTACATTAAACTTACTAATAATAATTTTAATCCTCTTTCTGCAGCTAAAGGCCCAACATCTTCAAGGCTACATTCGCCTTTTAGAGCTTCAGTAGTTAACACTACAATTTCATAGACAGCCTCTCTATCAATGAGCACTGGTGCCACCCTCTCAAGCATTTGCTTCACTGTCATGTAAAATACATTAGTCATCACAGGATTTCCTAGCTTTTTCAATACTTCCCTCTGAAATGGAAAATGAAAGACATTAGAAAAGTAAACAATCTTAAAACACCACCGTAGCACCATTAAAAGAACCAGTTATTTCCTATCTGGTGATGCTTCATAATGAAAATACAATATAACCATTCCATTAAATAAAATACAAACTGTTTAGGGTAGATGCCAATTATTATAAATTACCAGGAATAAATATTATTTTTGCTTGAATTACGAATGGGGTTCATTAAAAAAAAAAAAAAAAGAGGATCTAGTGATTTACATAAATACTAACTTGAGCATAAGTAAACAATAGCAAATCACAATGGCCTAAGTTAATATATGTATATATGAAAGAAAAAAAAAGATAAAAGATTCAGAACATAAAATGAACTCCATTTTAACAAAGTACAAAAGGAAAAAATAATAAATAAATAAATAAATCTTTTTTTTTTTTTAATGATTTAAATAAAACATTATACTGAATCTTAAATCCATATAACATTCGTTTGTTGAATGCAAGGTTTTCTGTTTTGGAAATTCTATTTGAGTTATACCATGCAGTTGAGTCTGTGCACCAACTACAATTACTTTTTTTTTTCTTTCAATATACATACAAGATTGTTAGTTAGAACATTTTAGAACAGTAATATCTGCTTATTGAGATTAAGCTCCTGCTGTATATACAGGCATTTCATATTGTACTAGCCATTTTAGAATTCTCAATGAACATTCCATTTCCTGTGGCACTGCAGTTTATTTACTACTCCCGTAATTATTATTTCATTTGAATATAGGACTATCTCTTTTAAAAATATCATTGATTTTATTTTTTCTGGACTTACATAATTAAGATCACAAATTTGATTAAAGATTGAATGGACATTTAGAAATAATGGACTTTGAAATACCGAATAATTAATTACAGAAGAATCATATTTATTTCAAGAGTCTACTTTCTCAGCTTTAAATCAATATAAGATAAACTGCTATAAACTCATTTTAAATTCATTAAAAACTGTCTTAATAGCCTGTCGCTAGTATTAATGGCAATGTTTGTTTAATATAACTGATCTAACTTCATTTAGTATTCTTAGATCCTTCACTGCATTATTCTCTGTACCGTGAAAAACAATAATTTTCATTAATGCTCTTTCAGCAGAATGAATTTCAAGTTGAAAAGCTATTATCAGTAACACTCAGTAAAATTTCCGATGACAACTCGTCGAAAATTCCTAATGCTAAAAGTGGTTGCATGCAATCTAGTGGCCCTCTTCACATGGATAACTGCACTTCTGTTTTTCTTGCCACATTTTTTAAAACTCAATATACAGTGATACCTCGGTTCACGAACATAATCCGTTCCTTGACCTTGTTCGTGAACCAAAAAGTTCGTGATCTGTATCAGTTTTTCCCATTGCAATTAATGTAAATCCAAATAATACATTTTTTGTCCTAGAAATTTTTTTTTTTTTTAACAAGTTATGGCTTTGTTTGTGAAAATAATACCGAAAGGAAATAAATATAACAGTAATATTAGAAGAAAGCAGTTTAATACCCAAAATAAAACTAATTTTACAGTACATATACGATTTACCTTTGTGGTTGATAATGGCTGGCACCCCCACGGGGATGGAGGAAGTGGAGAGGGAGAGGAGGATGATTACTCCTTCGAAGGAGAGGCAGTAAGATAACGATCAAGAGAAGTTTGCCTTTTTCTTTGCTTGAGAATTTTGCGAAAAAAGGTCATTACATTATCATTTAAAATTTCCACTGCTTTTTCGGGAGCCATAATAATGGATAAATTTAGTTAAATAATGAAAAAATATCAACAGTTGTCTGCAACCATGTGAGTTAGGCGAACTGAGTTGCTGCTGGGGGTGGGGGGTGGCTGTGCGTTGCAAATCACGTGCGCTTCATGAGCGTGCGTGTTCGTGAAGCCAAGGAAAATTTGTTCATAAACTGATTTGTTCGTGATCCGAGGTATTACTGTATGTCATATCAGCAATGATCTAAAGAGTTGGTGCTATTGTTAATCTCTTACATTTGACTCTTCAATAAAAATTAAATCATTAATCATATTCTTAACGTGTTCGAACAAAGGTATTAGATTCATTAACCCCCTCTTCTTCGCCCCACAAATTACAAGAATTCAACGAGGAAGAAAGAAAAAAAAAGAATGTCGATTTTTTTTTTTTTTTTTAACTAACTCCATAGCCCTGGGAAAAATTACTAGAAATAATGTTTGAGAAAAAGCACTTAAAATATTTTAGGTTTAAACAGAAAGTACTTAACTTCAAGATCCCTTAGAAAGAATTCCAATGTCATCAGATATTAGAGAGGGTCTTTGAATTTACATTTCTAATTTTGACGCTCTGGATATGGTAGCAGTCAGACATTCCATCACAAGAACATTCTGTACAATGGCATAATTGTATTATTTTCTGTAAGAAATGTAGTTAGTGCCTATAACTAGTATTCAACTTACTGAATATTATCTTACTGATATATTAGTGTTCCATCTTATTCAATGATAAGAATGGTACTTTTTTTACTATTCCTTAGAAAGAAAAGTTAGGTTAAGTCAAGCAATGAGAATACGCTATTTCAAGAACAAAAACGATTCTGTACAGACCAGACACAAGTACTACAAATCTGGAGATTTGTAGTAAGGTGTAGTCTGGAATAGCTGCCAAAAATCTATTTTTTCTTTAAAGTAATCCTATAGAAATGGAAACGATCAATTAAAAAATGGCATTTTATTACAACAGTCAGTAATGCGAGATCTATGCTAGTAATAAGGCTCGCTGAATGTATTAAAAATGTTTTAAAACGAGTCGTTTATTTATAGTCTTAACAAGCTGTTTGTTTCTTGAGGAGCAGTTATGACTGATGTACAGTCTGAAATTGTTAGACAAGATCTAGCAATCTCTGGTTTTTAACTGTGACTGGTTGCTGAACAGGCAGGGTTGCTCACAATTAGTTCTGTCATCAACCATACTTCTTTCAATGGTTTAGCAGATTGATAAAGATATAATGCATTTGGAAATTACGGTCTTCAAACAAACAATGCATGAACTATGAAACTAACACTTTTAAATTGTACCAGGAACGGCTATTTCTCAAAAAGACAACTAACAATCATTCACTTAAAAATATGCTTTAACTAAAGGGAAAGACCACAATTTCACGAATATTTACTCAGGATGTAAATGAGGATTATGGAGGAATTGGTAATGTAAGAGTATAGGAGATAATTTCATTCCTTTATAGAGCAATACTAGGCTAATAAAGTTGAATTCTTTTCCCATCACTACAAATTTTTTATGCTACGAATTTACTTATAAACAAGTGAACATACCACACTTTCTTCAGCTTCCTTACAAGTACAATCAGGCTTCATGATAGTGTCCATATGAGCTTTCAAACGAGTATCTGCTCTTAGAATTGAAACAAACTTCTTCAAAAATTCTTGGGTTTTTACTGGATCAGGAAGGGATTCTAAAAGTAAAATATATTACAATTAAAAAGCAGATCCAAACAATACTACTGAAACATTCTGAAATTTGAGCAAAATAATTACAATCATCAGAGGCCAACCTCAAAATATCAATTCTTTTAGATCAACGGTTCTCAACCGGTGGTACGTGTACCCCTTGGGCGTACGCGGTTAACTACCAAAAAGTATTCCCACTAATTATTTTCTGAGACTTTTTTTATTTATGTCTCATTAATAAAAACTTTGTAATAAAATGTCCATTAAAATAAAATTTCTTGTTTTTAATTTAAATTACCTATTCGTAATTGAACTTGAACAGTTTAAAGTTAAAGTATAACTAACATAACACATTTTAATAAAACTAAAGTGTTTTTGTTGGGGGTACGCATAGTTAATGATACACAAAAAGGGGTATGCGAGTTGAAAAAGGTTGAGAACCCTGCTTTAGATTATTAGTGTCACTTTGTATCCCAAATTCTATACCACCACAAAGCTGAAAGTTGAAATTTCTGCTTTTTATGAGTAGCAGTAATAATAGAAAACACCAGTGAACTTTCAGAATGAAATTTTCTAGAAATGTGAGATTACAAGGACTAGTAGCAGTATGTTTCTAAAAATTTAAATAATATAAATTTCAAATGTCAGATTGTATTAACTATGTTAAATTCTGAACTAAGTCGGTGGTTTCATGATAATCTTTTTTTTTTTTTTTAATCATTTGGAAACTTTTTATAAATAATGATCTGAAAAATGTGGATAATCAATGCAATCATCTTAACTTGGATGAAAAAATTAAAATTGCACATAAAAATAAATTAAAAAGTTAAAAAAAAAAAAAAAATCAACTGTAAAGAGCTCTTTTGCTTTTTATTTCACACCTTGAAAATGACTACTTGTTAGCCAATGAAACTGTTGGTTTTGTCTTTATTTTCATTTTATTCTTATTTTACATCTGATTTTAATTTATTCACCTAACTATTCATTATTTGCATGTTCATCCCGCAATCTTAGCTTCATTTTTATAGTAAAAAAAAAAAAGAAGAAAAAGAAAAAAAAAATTCTACAGTATTTAATAACAATTCAACAGAATTTCATTAAACAAACCTGCATTTCTTCACAAAGGGATGCAAAGTGAGAGATTTACTTATTTATTGTAAGCCAAAATCATTTTTCAGTTCCAGGCAATAATTTGTATTCCCCTCCAACCTTTCTCTATGAATTGAAGGGTCAAGTGGATGAAGGTGTTATGTTAAAATTTGTAAAAACTTGAGTTTTTTTCAATGGATGAAAAAGGTTTTGTGCAGCTTTAACAAATATTTTCATTTGGAGAGCGTTGAATGCTTAGATCCATAGATATCCGGTGGATAAAAGTAATTTCCAAAACAAAAAACTTGCTAGAACAAAAACTTTAAACAGGTTTTTCTCAAAAGTACGTTGTTGTAACATAACACCTTCACCACTTGCCCCTTCAATTCTAAAAACCTATTTAAAAATGTCTCCATCGTGTATTCATAATACCTCCCCTCGTATGCCTTTTGAGTCTTGCACTGGCTGATGAGAGCCTAACAAGCTCGAAACGGCCGTCCCAGAGAATCAGCTCGACTCAAAAAGGCATTCTTATTTGAATTAATTGCTTTTATTACATATTTAAAAAGTTTAAGGAAAACTCCAAATTATATTGATTTGAAGTCAGTAAATGAATTTACCAAAAATGGATAAGGAAGTAAATAATTAAATCTATAATGAGAGTGCAAGGCATTTTTAGTAATAAACACTCTTGTTAAACATATAAATGAAAGTAAATAGCAACAAAATAACAAGTAGTCACTCAGGAAGGAAAGAAGATATATGTCTCTCAACATATAATTAAAATAACAGAAGAAAAGTTACTTTCTAACCTCATTATGTTCACAACAACACTAAGCAAACATTAGTTGCGTATCCATATGAATTATTTAAAAAAAAAAGGGACGAAATATTGATGTCTGGTGTATCATGGAGTTATAGAAGTTTATAGTATTGATTAAAGTAATTTTGACATTAATGTCTTTGAAGAAATAATGGTATAAACAAAATAATCAAAAAATACAAATAAAAAATTAATTAAAAAAAATAATAACATAATATCATTATGCACTGCTTAATTCAATGAAATCAATACTTACTTGAAAGGACGAGAATTTTTTGTCCCATGGACTTTTCTCTTTCATCTGATCTGTCCTCATTTAAATGTTCTAACATAGCTCTCACATGATTACGAACAATGTTTTGACATTTTAGTAACTCATTGAAAGCTTTCACGGCATGTTCATCGACCGTAGAATATAACTGGTATAATTTCCTCATACGTTCCTTGGTGGGAAGCTGGTAAGGGACAAGGCAAGTGTGAAGAATTCTTTCTACCAGTAATCTGAAAATGAACAATGAACAAAAGTTAATAATAAATACACTTTCCCTTTACCCCGAGACATTTCATTAATATTACACAGAACACCTCTCTTCTAAGCTTGTAGTTTGGTATTCAATTTCAAATACAGTAGAACCCTGATTATCCACGGAATTGGGTGGCAAGGGCTTCAAGGATAACCCGAAAAAAGACTAACAATGAGGTGTAATCATGTAAAAAAAATATTTCACCATTAAAAACTACGTTTTATTGTACAAAAAACATAATATGTAAAGCTTTTAAAATAAGTACAGTAAAGCAGAAATCTTTGCTCTACGTTTGCATCCACAAATTCCGAGAAGGCCTATAGGATTACGATGCACAATAAACCTGTCAGTAATTTTCGACCTTCGCACTATAGGACCTATTGCATTTTCCCTGTTGTTGGCTTGGATTAAAATGGGTTTTTTTGAGGTTCATAATTAAAAAATTTTTCGCGGCACTCGTGGATAATCCGCACCGCGGATAATAGGGCTCTACTGTATCAACAACCACAGCTTAAACTAGCTTTGTAATATTCTATACATTTCAATTTATAAATTTTTTATTAAAAAGGAAAAATAAATGATTATTTAGGTAGCAGCTCTAAAATGTGAGGAATAAAATCATTAAGAAGTTGATAAAGAGGTTTTAATTGAGGAAGCCCTACATTTCATTTTAAATTTTCCATACTGTACAACTTTTCTATCAATTTCATTAAGATCTGCTGGAAAACTGGCAAGTACAATGAAAATTACTGAAAGTAGGAGTATCATCGATTGAGTCAGCTTTGCTGAGCAGAGTCTCAGTCATCTTTGAAAAGCACAAGTTCTTCCATATTACAAAGTATGCTACCAGATTCAGTCAAAAATTTTCCTCCAGTAATGTGTTGCAGTAAGTAAAGAGAATTAAGCAATCTGTTAGAAACCGAAGGGATGGAAATTGGTTTTATTATTATGAAAAAATAATCTGGATTTGCTCAATTAAAAATTTCATTTTTGTTATTTCTGGACATCATAAATTAAACCACCAAATCTTTCAGTTTGGAACCTGAAAAAAGTTTTGTTGGACTCAAAACGTACAAAGCAGCAGGATCTCCCACACAATGATTTCAGCATGGGGAAAAATACAATAGTATGAAGCAACAATGTCAAAAGTAATTCCTACAAAGATTTAAAGGAAGGAAAAGTAAATTCTTTCTGCAATAATTAATTCCAGAATTATTCTATTACTCAAGAGAAGATACATTATTCAAGTTGGATTCTAAGATTAAAAACGATTCTAATACAAGACAGAAATGAGAAGAAATTATGTCTTCTTGTGATATTCTAGAATGATGATTAGTAAGCCACTGTATAGTGAAGGATTAACAGCAACAAATTAATATTAGTTATAAACAGAAAAACCTCTGAAGATCAAAGCCGGCAATTCTTTGAAACATATTAACAAGAGAACAATCTGATGGTTAATCTACAAATCATTATTAAGTAATTTTAGAATAACAGAGCTTTTTTTCTTTTCTTTTTTTTATAGTTCTATCTCATTCTAATTTTTAATTTTAGAAGTAAAATGTCTTATATTTAAATTATAATAAAATCATGAAATATTATAAGTGTTCCATCATAAAAAAGAAAATAAGCAAATAAATGAATGCATATTTTAACCTTTCTAAAGGGAATAGGCATATATGAAGAGTTTTTAGTGCAAATAATTCTCATCTCTTTACATATAACCTCCAAAAAAGATGTTATGCACATCTTTTAGATGTGGAGAGTGAATGTCCTCAAATTAACAAGTAATGTGCATAATTATTTAAAATCTGACTGAAAATGCCATTGTCTAATCAACAAGATCGTATCCTTCTAAGTTTAAAATTAAAGAACTACTTATAATCCTTTGATCATCAATATTTACAAGTGATTTCCAGTAAAAAGAAGAAGAAAGTATTCAAATACTGTACCTGTCTTCAAGTGCAGTTTGATAATATACATGAAGAACTTTATTTTTGATCCAAGACACACATTCCTTTGTGGACTCTGGAATGTCAGGATTGGTCATGCACTTCTTGTATATCATTGATAAACCCAGAAGAGCTTCCTTACGAATCTTAAACTGTAAATAAATAAACAAAAAGGAATTTAAACGTAATTTATAAACAATCTTTGTTCACAAAAAAAATCATTGTTTTTAACTTAATAAAATGGTGTCTGCAATTCAATCAACAAGAACTTTCATTTTAAGATCTTGATATAGTGTGTGTGATAATACAGTAAACTCCCGATTATCCAAGGAATTGGGTGGTGCGGCAACCGCGAATTCCACAGATAATCCAAAATAGGACAAAAATCAACACAAAAATGCTTTTAACATGTTTTATTTACTTATTTGACAAGTCAGCTGTCTGTAGAAGGGGAAGGCTCTCCCGTACTTTAGTGTAACCTGCCAGCCTAAGCTCCGCCCACAAGGTCGTTCTTTAAATTGTTTGTCTATAATTGTCTTCACTTACTTTGTTAGCCTCTTTTATTGCTTACCTTACTCTAGATTTAATTTTTTTTTTAATTCCATAATTTATTGTAAAAAAAAAATTGAAACAGGAGAGGTCCGCAGATAATTGGGAGTTTACTGTATTAATATTACAAAAGTGTGCTACCTTGCTTTATAGTAAGAACTTTTATTTGTTCTGCATTTTCCAGAACTCCCTACACAGTTTGTAATAAAAGAGGAAAAATTCTACTCCTCATAATTCTGTGGTTAGATCACCTCCACCCCATTATTTTGAGTTCTAAAGATTATTATAGGTTGCTGAAGATACCATAGGTTGCATCCTGGGACATAATAAACAATAGATATTTATTCAATATAATCCCTTGATAACTCTCTAACAAGTAGAAATGAATAGGAAAGCCCATTCATTTATAATATAAGCATCATAATATCAAAGTATTCAATGAAATTCACAAAATCCAATAAAATTAAATTGGGGAAAAAAAAAACAAAAAACCAACAAAAATCACAGCTGACAGCTCCGTTCATTTATTAGTTCTAAGACATAAAAAATGAATGTACAAAAAAAAAAAACCACTAATACATCGAATGATGCCTTGAAAGAGAACAGTATTCCCATGTGCTACCTATCGTTCTTAATATTGAAAAGATGCAAAATGAATAACTAAACACCAAATCTAACAGTTTTGCTGATCTTGCTTTGGATGTGGACGCTTTAAGTTTTGTTAATATATGTGATGGAAGAAGGATTGTTAGACTTCAATTCTTTTATCCAACTTTAATATCTTCTTTGAATGTTATCAAAATCAGTAAACTCAGAAATACTTAGTGGTACACAAGTTTCAGCATCTTTCTACCACTGAACTAAGTATTCTACCTTTCCCAAACTGCATCAAGGTTGTAACATTTAATTTTTCAGTCAAGTCAAAAATAGGAGACAGCTGATAAATGCAATTTACAGATTCTATTTTAAAGCAATTTTTATTAGTAAAATATTTTAATAGAAACAGAAACAAATAACATAGTCCATTCCAAATTAGAGAATAGAATACTGATTTGTAAATACAGCATTAATAAAACTAATATTATAATATTTCATTAAATATTATTATATATAACAAATGTGGAAGAAAAGCACAAAACAGGAACATATGATTCTCCACCTCCAGGATGGAGAAGACGTATGAAGAGTGAGAGAGATTATTGGCATGTTATATACTACGCCAGGTATATCAGTCAATGAGGCAGGTAGGCAGTCACATATTGAGTTTTATGTATATTATTTCCAGGCAATAGGTAATTAAAGAATTATTTTTCAAATTTCTAATGATGAAAGAAAACTTGATTTAACTATCTTTTGTTCAATGTGTTCTCTTTTACCTTTTTATCTAATGTCCTCTCTTTCACAAAGTCTAGAAGATCATCACTTATGCTGGTGAAATCTTTCTTTGCTGCACTAACTATTGCCATCACAACTTCATAACGAACAGTTTCTTCTGGATCATGCTGGCGCAATTTTAATTGCTCTGAAAAAGAAAGAAATAAATAAGCAAACAATACATATGTAAATAGAAAACGAGCATTTTCTAAATTAAGGAAAAACTTAGCAGCCAGATTATCGGGTCATAACTGGCATTTGCATAATCTACAAAATGGTCCACTGTTGAACTTTTGCCATTACATTGCTGAAACCTGTGATTTCTAGGTAACTTTGGAGACTTTTGTCAAATGTTAAGTTATGAGAATGAGATATGATTACTGATATTTAAAAATGAAATTTTATTTAGATAAAAGAACCAATCTACCCAGATATTTTTTTTTCCATCAAAAAATACTTATCTTAAAACTGCCCAACCAAACAAATTATTCATCGTTACTAACAATGGAAATTCTTTGAGATTAAAGTCTTATGTTAAGATACTGATTTTTATTTACAAAGAAATAATTAACCCAGTTAATAATATTAACACTTAACACATAGTGTTCAGTTAAAGCAAATGAAAATAATAACTGCATTCTACATGGGAGATGATGGGGTGAGAAAATATTTATAAGCCGAATTTAAATGGATAAAGAACTGCTGTAATTATATCAATTTATAAATTTTGCACTTGATCCGGCTAAACTCATAAAAATATTCACTTTTCTAATAAGCACTAGTTGATTTGAAAGGGTTCAAAAAACTACGGATTTTTTTTTTTTTTGCGTACTATTCATATATTAAATAGAATCATTTCATCTTAAAGACACTTACGACAGTATGCACCAACACTACCAAAGCGGTTCTCAGTTGATGAGCTGCTAATCGGAGCTTTAGGACAGAGGCACATCAAACAAACAAAACTGTTCCGAACAAAAACAGTTTTGCTTTGGCATGTTTTTTCAATGCTTTTGAATACAAGCGACGCACACCAAACAAACAAAACGTTTCGAAACATTTTGTTCGGTGACAAAACATTTTGTTTGGTGGGCAAACAGTTTTGTTCAGTGAACGAATGTTTTTGTTCGTTGACCAAACATGTTCGTTCGTGTTCTTATCACAAACATGGACCATTGTTCGGTCAACGGACATTTTCAGTTTACGCATGTGCGGAAATTGGTATCAAGCAATAATAACAATGCGCCTGCTTGATTGTATTTAATGTGAATTACAGAAACACAACATTTTTCTTTCCATTTTGCACCCTAAAAAATCACTAAAATATACATATATTTTTTTACATAAAAACAAGAATTTAAGTTGTTACCAATCCAAAAAAAGACATATCTTTTAATCCTTTTTTTTTTTTTTGTTGCAAAATTTAAATAAAAAATATGAGACAAAATAAAAACCAATTTAAGAACAAATAAAACAAGTCTTATATTTTGTGAGCACAGCCTCTTATTTTTTAAAAAAAATTATTATAAATTAATATAAATATAAATTGCTTGCCAGCAAAACGTTTTGTTCATTTGGTGTGCGTCCAGCCTTATAGGTCATCAAATAAAAGTTCTTGAAAATTTCCTGATGAGTCGTGATAATGTAGTGCATTTCTAAAAGGCACTTAATGTAGTGCTTTCTTTATTGGTTAATAAAGAGTCTCTCAACTGGTGTGCTGTGAGATGCTTTTGGTGTGTTGCAAGAAAATTCTGAGTGAGCATCTGTAATCAACGTTTAGCTTCACACTAGTCCAATGATCATGCCTAGAATAAAATCTAGGCAGAATATAACGTGGGCAAACAGAAATATGAACTTGATTCTGTTTCATTTTAACAATTAAGGATAATAAAGTATTAATTTGCATTTAAATCGGCATAAAAAATGTATTTCAAGGTATCTTTAAAAGCTTAATATAAATTGTTATATTCATTTGTAAGTTATAGGTGTTTTTCAAAGGATTCTTTTACAGATTCTTCAACATCCTTGAAGACAAGAATCTCCAAAGGAATTAGCCCTATCTAACATTATTTGAGAGCTTTTAGTAAAGTAAAATACATCTAATTCATCTTCACCAATATGCGATGAATATTGGTGCATAGAAAATGGAGGTTGAGGGGAGATTTGAATAACCCTCACTTTTAACGTAAGTTTGTTGCACACTGCCCTTAGGGCCAAATTTACAAATGACTGAAAATGCTCCTTGATTTCATGACAATTATTATTTAAAAAAGCATGCAAATGAGCAGTAAGCAGAAACAAACAATGTATACAAGTAATACTTGGTTACCTGTGATATCTTTCCTTAATTCAGGATGATTCAGAAGGAAGTGCATGGAATATTGTACACATCTTGTCCTCACCGAAACACTAATGTCATTAAATCTAGAAAGTAAAAAATATTAGCAATTAAAACCTTTTATTCTAACTACTGAATTCATAGATAATCAAATGCAATTCTAAATATAAAATCCAGAAAATGATGACCAATAATTAAAAATGTTTTGAATACAATTTCAAAGTTTTTAGTTAAAAAAAATGATCAAATAAAGAAACTAAACTAGAATTTATTTATTTCATCAAAAAAAAAAAAAAAATGCAGAAAAATACTGAAATTTTAAACAATTCTATTTGAAAGAAAATTTTATTTATCGATCTTTCAATACATTATTATTACTATTATTGTGTAATCTGATTTAAATTTTAGGAACAGATAAAGAAAAATTACCTATAATTTGATTTGCAGTTATATAAAGATCAAACTTCAAAAATAATAAAAGTTTTATTACAAAATTACATTAATGTATGGTTAAAAACAAATAATGAAAATATTGTTTTCAATTATTTTATTTCAACATGAGAAAAACAGACTTTGCAAACTTATCATATTCAGTTTCCAAAATTTATTGTTTCCAATGCTTTTCAGCTTACCTGCCAAGAAAGCAATTCCATAACGCCTTATGATGAATGGCCAGTTCAGAATCTTTATCTGAAAACATACGTGCCAGTAATCGAGTAACGTCAAGCCTCTCTTTCTCATCGTTACTCTGAAAAATAAAACAAAATAATGTTTTTGTTAATACAAGACACTAATATTTCAACAAAACTTATTATCTTTTCATTCATTAGAAGCTAACTAGATTTAAAGAATTTTAACAAATTTTTAAGAAATTAAAAACTAAAAAAATTAATGCTGCAGATAAGGGACAGACAAATTTTTATAGTTTTACATAATAAAAACGTTCCTCATTTTCATAGTTTTCTATATAATCCTATGTAAATGAATAGATTGTTATTATTATTCACCCTTTTTCCAGTTTTTTTCTGAGTGCTGGAGCATTTTTCAGCTCAATATTATATTTAGGCTACAAATACGATGGGTGTACCACTACCCAAAGACATTTTAAAAGGCTACTGCCAGCTGAAGGAAAGCAGACAAACACACAAGAAAGCAAGTAAACATCTATACTGGTATCGGGATTTGAACTTAGGTTCAAGGACATCAGTCTCATGGCAGGCTTCCACCTTGACTACAAGGCTATTGTTATTATTATTATTATGAAAATGAATATTATTATTATTAAAAAGAATAATTTCTTTGTTACTTAACTCCACAACTCCAAACTGCGATATTTCGAATTCCTTATCGGATATTCTTTTTTTTCAAGCTTTTTACAAAGGGAAAAGAAACCATCTTCCTTCTTCCCAAATTAAAAATATTTTAAATAACATCCATGAATTCTAAACTAAACAAAAACAAAAACGTCACATGCTCCGTGCCATATGAAGCACGAAGCTTTATTATAAATTATTACGTCCTAATTGTTCAAACTTTAAATAAAATCTTTATCTTTGAAGAATCGAAACTAAAATCAAAACTTGAATCCAATGTTTTTTCAAATAATTTCTTTAGATTTACTAACAACTATTACATTTAATTAAATATGTAATTCAACAGTGCAAGACAGAGGCCTGTGGTAGAGCTTTACATTTGTATTAAGTAATTCATTCTCATCATTTACAATTATGCTACTGGATATGGTGATAATCTACTACAAATGATTGGAAGATGGATTTTTATTAAGAGTACTGGTTAAATAATGCAAGTATGATAATGGTTGATCAATACCTACAACCAAACATGTGTAATTCAAATACCGTGATTAAAATATAATTTAGAGACTACCTAAATATTTAATTTCCTAAACCATAACTAATTACAAAGCAAACAATATAAGTAATCTTAACTATGGGAATTCAAGAAATTAAGAATACTGTTCAATTATTTTCATTTTATGCAACTGTATTAATAAGTTACCTTCAATTTGAATTCTAGCTGAGGCAAAACAGCAAGCAGGACACTGGGTGAAACCGAATTGAGTTCATAAATCAATTCGTACAGATTAGTTGCTACATCACTCTCTGATGTTTTACCCAATATTAGAGCATTGTTGAAAAACTACAAAATCAAAAAAATAAAACATTATTATATTAAAAGTATTTCATTTGAGCATAAGTTATTTAAATTACAAAAGAAATCATTAAGATTTTACAAATGATAAATGGAATGCAAATGGATAATTAGAAATTTTAAATGTAATGTTACTAAGTTTTTGAGCATGTCTCCAACACGAACTTTGCTTAGACATTCCATAAAAAAAAATCATAATTTCTTTTAAAACTAAATATAATAACATGATGTTATCAATGTATGTTATTTATTATATGATCCCAAGCTTTAGCTTAACATTAAAATTGTCCTTACTAACTGGCAAGTCAAAAAGATTGGGGAAGAACAAGTTCCAAGCAAATAGTATTAAACAAGAACAAAGTATTGTTTTTTTTATCTTAAACCTTTAGAAAGAAATCTAGGCAACATTTTACGGAGTACTGAATGAACACTACAATCTGTCTGGAAGAGATTTACCCTGGGGGGAAAAAAAAAAAAAAATCTCCATTCTCCGTGACAGATCAACTTCATTTCTTACAGTCCACAAATCAGTGTCTATACAACTGAGCTTACTTATTTCAACTAATTGTGAAAAATTAAAGAGCACTAAAAAGACTAAAGCTTGATTCACCTTGGAATGGAACATCTTTGCAAATGAATATAATAAACTATGAACAATAATTTTATAAAATTAATACTGTTTATAATTCAAGAAAAATACATTATTGCAATTTACTTTTTAAGCAATGCAAAAGAATCATAAATTTATCGACATACCTTAAAACTTCTTCAGTGGCCTACTATTTAAGATCCACCGAAGTTCATTAATTTAGGAAAAAAAACCTTACAGGATAATTACTACCCAAATCCAAATTCTAGCAAGGAAAACATTACTTGTAGCATATTTTTTATTGATGCATACTTTATAACAATCAAATTAAATTACACATTTAATTATATATTATTAACTGAACATAACCTACCGATTGAATGTAAGGCTCTATGGTGCTAGCAGTCCTCTTTAAGAGATCTCGAGCCAGATTATAGGCATTCCTGTTTTGCGATTTACGAGGCTCAATGATATTGGATAAAATTACATCAAGAAGTTCTTGAGAAACAGAATCAGCTTCACTTATTAAAGGAGACATCATATCCAACATGAAATTTTTGACTTTATTGGAATGATCATCACTGTGGGGAGAAAAAAAGAAAAGAAAAAAGATTATTCTATTAACATAAAACAATAGTCAAAAATACATAGGAACTATCAATAGGCAAATGTGGCCCTTTGTAAAGTTAATGGTGGTTTACAAACCTACAATGATCTATCTTAATATTACTAAACAATATTTTACAATTTCGAGTATTATATATATATTTCAATGACTTTTACAAGCTATAAGATTTCCAAAATACTAAAAATAACTTTTTCGTTGAAATACACGTATGTTTTTGTGAGTTGCCATTATCTTGTACTGAAGGGCAGAATTTAAAGTATTAATAAGAAAATTAAATCTTCTGCCTGAATCTTCATATTAAAGAAATTGTGTTCCAAATGTAAAAAGTAATAAACAATCCATATCTGTTCAGAATAAGATACTTCCATAATATTTATAAATATATTGTAAAGACATCTAGTTGTTATACTCTTTTAATTCTTCTAAACTACACAATATTTCTTTTCTTTTAATAGGAAAAAAACCTGAAGAAGTTTCCTGTTAAAGGAAAAGAAATATTTTGTATCTTAGAAGAATTAACCCTTTAACTGCGCAATTAAGCTGAAATAGAGCTCCCCACAGGCGCAAAAAAAAAAAATTATTTTTTTTTTTTAATTTTTGCATAATTTTATTAATTATAACCTTTTACTTAAGGAAAAAATTAAAAAAAAATATTTTAATGACTACACTTCTGCTGATTCAACTTTAAATGATGAACTTCAGGACGTGTTTTACAAAAAGACGAAAAACAATTTGTTTCAAAATATATTTTCAAACAGCTATTCATTTGGAATTATGTCCAGTACAATAAAAAAATCCACTTATTGTTCACCATAACTGTGTTTTTAAAATGTTTTCTTACTGTGAAAATCACGAAAACACTGCCCAATACACAGTCCCACTCCACACTCCTGACACCATGTGCTCACTAGTTTCCTGCGCTTCTCCCTACGCTGCGTATTCATACAGACGTGACACTGTCTCTGCGGCTTGGCTCTCTTCTCCGTGGGTGGGACGAACTCCAGGTAGTGTCGTAAAATGACGTCTTTTCCCAAGAGCCAATCTGGTGCTAGGTTAGTGGGGGTCGAACGACCAGGGTGGGGTTGAGACAGAGTGCCGTATTTCGTGAATATTTGGCGCACTACAGTTAGACTGAATTCCTTCAGTGACATGCTGCTTCCAGTTTTCACGGAATGGAATCGGTATGCATTTAGAAGCATCACATCTATCAAATGAAAAAACATTTTCTTATACCACTTGACTGATTTCCTCATACATTCCACTGAACTGATTTGCATGTCTGACTTGTCTACCAATCTCATATTTTTTGTATAGTCTAGAACTGCGTCAGGTTTTTGTATAAATACATTATTCCTCCAATCTCTCTTGTCGCTTGCAACCAGTTTCCC
The DNA here is from genome assembly GCA_023159025.1 of Thereuonema tuberculata. Lineage (NCBI taxonomy): Eukaryota > Metazoa > Arthropoda > Chilopoda > Scutigeromorpha > Scutigeridae > Thereuonema > Thereuonema tuberculata. Next base: position 23,962 of record JAFIDM010006212.1, read on the forward strand.
TCGGTGAACCGTTGTTAGCATTGTCACATCGCGCTTATCGTGCCATTTGAGAGCTAACAATTGTTTCAAACTTTTGACATGGTAGTCTCCTGGCTTGCACTTTCCTGGGAACGTTGGCATACCTTTTGTATTTATTCTGACTGTCCCACATGATCCCGTACCATTATCAAGTAAATATTTACATAATCGTGGACTAGTGTACCAATTGTCAGTGTACAAAATGTGCCCATTACGTAAATATTTCTCCATCATTTTCATTACGACAGCACCAGATATACCTAAGTCACTTTTAGGAATTTTAGTTGTCTTCCCTGTATATGTAATCATATCTAATATGATTCCCGTCTCGCAATCACATAAAACAAAGAACTTAATTCCAAATCTGTGCCGCTTTGAAGGAATATATTGTTTGAATGATAGCCTACCTTTGAAAAGCATGAGCGATTCATCTATTACGAGCTTCTGAAAGGGATTGAAGGAGCCACAAAATTTTTCCTTTAGCATGCAAAAAATCGAATCAATTTTGTGCAAGGGATCTTCTACATTTGCGGCATCATTGTTGCAAAAATGCAAAAACGAAGAATAGCCCAAAATCTGTCTCTAGACATGTACTTCCTGAAAACTGCCGTTTCTATCAATGCATCCTTTGACCAGTACTCATCAATTGAATGCTTCTTTACATGCGGCATCAACATTGTCAAGCCCAAAAACATATACAAATCATTCTCACTACAATCATGCCAACGGCGCATTCTGGAAAATTGTAACAATGTCTGTGACTCAATACAATTATTGGCGTAACGATTAGTTTCACTTACAATGTGTTCCACGATACCTCTGCCCAAAAAAGCCTCAAAATATTCCAACAGATTGTTTTCATCGCGAACAACAAAATCACCACTTATTCCGGCGCTTGTAAAGTCAAAGTTCCATGTCGGTGGCACAAAATTTCGTCCGCTCTTCCACTCGAAGACTGGATCGGGGCTCTCTCGTCTTGTCTCATCTTCACTGGATGACTCAACAGGATCTTCAACGTCTTCATAACTATCTTCAAACTCTGAAGAAAAAACTTCTTCTTCATCGCTGAGTTCATCAAGAACAGACACTATATCTCGTGACGAAAATGGTCTCTTCCCGGGGCGGGGTCCGCGCGACGAACCTGCACGACTTTCTCTCGACATTTTTCAAGGGTTACTGAGGGTTCCTGGCAGCTACCGAAGGGCAATAAAAATATAAAGAGAACTAAAAGATG
>JAFIDM010006213.1:0-20164 GCA_023159025.1 Thereuonema tuberculata
ACATTTATTAAAAATATTATTTACATTTAAAACCTAGACGTACGCATTCGGTCCCCCGCCTTTTTTCAAGTCTCTGGGTAAAAAAGGGGAAAAATAAAAACAAACACTTGAAAAAGGTCCCCAAATAAAGGCAGGGGACCGCATGCGTACGTCTAGGTTTTAAATGTAAATAATATTTTTAATAAATGTCTGCTATATTGATGGCAATATTTTATAAGAATTTTTTAGCACGTAAATTTTTTTAACCAATATGGCTTTTAAATTATTCTACTATCGATAATGGCTTTTAAATTATTCTACTATCGATAATGGCTTTTAAATTATTCTACTATCGATAATGGCTTTTAAATTATTGAATCGAATACTCTTCTACTTTAATATAGGAATTTTCTTCTAGATATCCTCGACGCACACTTGTTGGATATTTCAGTTCCCTCCAAATAATATCTTTTCACTTCGCTCCGCAGTTTGTCCCTTACTTTAATTGAAATAAAGAGTACTCACAGTTTCTATCGAACTTCATACTGAATCGTCTTAATTTGGTTCCTATTCACTTTCCTGTATAGATTCAAGACGCACACCTTGGTCTCCAAAATTCGTTCCGCTGTCTCAGCTGACTTCGGTCTTCCCGTGATGCAACACTTTCGATTCTCTCGACATCGTCTGCTATCCTCGGGAATGTCTCGACTTCTCTCGCACTGCGAACATAACGACTCTCCTGTTCATTGGAATTTTCCGATGACCCAAAACGAGGCAGCGCCTCTTCTTTTATCAATTAATTCTGCTGACGTTTAGTTATGCAAATTTAAATCATAATATATTTAATTTTTTCTATTGAATTATTAATTAGTATTCAAGCCTTCCTGATTTTTATTTTAAATTACTTTTAATAATAAGGTAGGTGACCCAAAGGTGGCCATAGTTAAGCTTTGCTGATTTTTTATAATTTAACGGTTGCGGCAATATAAAAAGAAATCTAGGGGTAATCACCCTGAACCTTCTCTAAACAAGACGTATTGATATTGTTCTTCTTAAAACATATTTAGTTTGTTATACAGTTATTTTATTAAAAAAGTTACTTCCGGACCACCTTTGGAGCAGGTAAACTAAGGTGGCCCACATATTTATTTTGTTAAAAATTATATTTTCCAAGGGTTGAAAGGACACTTAACACTTTATGACTAAATTCAGTATTTTTTGAGCTGCTAGTTTTACATGCCTAAAGTCTTAATACTAAATATGCGTACAAAATATAGAGGGAAAAGGTCTTTCAAAAAGTACACTTAAAATTTTTGATTCTGTCGCCTTGTGTAAGTCTTTCAATCTGAGTCAGTGCAAAAAATACGCTTGAAAGCTTTGATTTTGTCACCTTTTGTAAGTCTTTCACACTCCTTGTGGACATATCTTAAACATTGGGTGCACAGTCTTATGTCAATTATTTTGTAGTCAGGTGGTCAGGTTGGCGGGCTACCTTGTGTACACATCTCAGCACATTGTTTTCACAAATAAACAATGTCTTAACCATGAAATTCTTAAACTGTGACAATACGTCCTGAATGGTAGTGACCGAACTTTAATAAAATATACAACAACTTGCATTTAACAAAACTTTACACGATTAAATTTAATTTATTACTTACCGGAAAGTAAGAACAACGATGCTCAAAAACAAATGTCTTCTCAGTAATGGCCGACGTCTTGTCGAAATGGCTTAGTTTTCAGTAGCCAGCACTAGAGTGCGACGGCTGTCAAGTAGCAGGTGCCATATTCCGACTATTTGGTGTATTACTGTATTATATAAGCAGATGGCCACCTTGTGCACTCTGGCCACCTTTATTAGTAGTTATACAATGCAGAATATATTAATTAAAGCACTCCACTAAGTGCAATCACCGATCAAGCAGATACGAGTTCTATGGAACTCAGCAATTCCCTTAGAATAATCTGGGAAAGATACTGAGTTAGTTTCCCATTTGCCTTCCTCAGGAAGTCATTATGGAATGGCTTCAGACCCGAAGAGAAAGTGAAGACAAAGACAGGAAAGGAAATGAAACATCGATGCGATGCAGGAATTCGAACCCAGGTTCCGACAGATCTCTTTCGCCCCCCCCCCCCCCGTCTACACCACTAGACCGGAATTCCTTAAAACAGGATTAGATACCTGATACTTTAATAATACTTTTTATCTACATTTTATATCCTTGATCTCTCCGGTTTCTTTAGTTTTCTATATTTAATCATTTTGCTAATATTTTAATTTATTTATCATTCTTCTTCTTATGTTGTGTGAGTTTTATTAGTTGCTAATCCTTCAATTTTCTTTTTTTTTTCTTAACTTTTTACATTTTTGTAACTTGCATCTTCATTCTTGAATCTTATATTTTATTTATAACTAGTCGGCTACCCGTCGCTTCGCTCCGGAAGCCTCCCTTATGTAACGGAAAACAATTTTTTATTTATTAAAAAAAACACACACACACACACACACACACACAAATTACATCAAGGAAACTAAAACTAACATTTTTTAAAAGCTTTTTTTTTTAATTTAATTTTTGATGTCTATATTCTCTCAATCTATGACTGCTTTTAGAACCACCTTGTAAATCATATATCTATGATATATTTTTATTTTTTAAAGAGATTAGAATGTAGGCCTAGTGGTCTAATGGCTGAGACGTATAACTTCTGAGCAGTATTCTACCTAATAGAAATAGTGCATCTTTCTTTCTTGACTATCTTTTTTTTTTATTCCTATTGATACTTTTCAGTGGTTTTCGAGTTAGAAATAGTGATGGTTTTTGAGTTACAAATAGTGATTTTTCAGTATTCTACCTAATGAAATACTGCTTCTTATTTCATGACTTTTTTTTTTTTTATTCCAAATGATACTTTTCAGTGGTTTCTGAGTTACAATAGTGTTCAGTATTCTATCTATAGAAATACTGCTTCTTTCTTTTTTGAGTCTCTTTTTTATTCTAAGTGGCACTTTTCAGTGGCTTTTGTGTTCCAAATATTGATGGTTTCTGAGTTACATATAGTGATTTTTCAGTATTCTATCTAATAGAAATATCGCTTCATTCTTTTTTGACTCTCATTTTAATTATAATTGTCACTTTTCAGTGACGTTTGAGTTACATTTATTGATGGTTTTTGAGTTGCAAATAGTGATTTTTTCGGTATACCACCTCAAAAAAAGAGTGCTTCTCTCTTTCTTGACTCTGTTTTCTTTACTCCAACATCTGGCGTGTACACCCACATATTTTTTAATATCACGTAGGATTTGGTTAAGTAAGAATATTTAAAATATTGCAACGTTTCGGCAATTATCGTTCTAATTGTCAGTTTCGAATTACAAATAAACTGACTGATGTGAAATAAATAAACAATCTTGAGATTTAAAAAAAAGATTAAATGCATTCCTTATTGATGGGGGGAAGAAAAGGAGATATAAGTCAAAAAACCATATGAAGAGAGTTGTAGTCCCTATGGTCTAATGGATAAGGCATCTGACTTCGGATCAGAAGGTTGCAGGTTCGATTCCTGTCGCGGATGTTTCATTGTGAAAATTATTTCTATTTTCCATTCTCTCAGAAAATTGCGCCGGACAGACACACAGACAGACAGACAGAGAAATAAAAGATTTTAGTAATATAGATTCCTGTTCTTGTTATTTACAAGCTTTCTATTAGTTTCTGGGGCTTTATTTTACTGAATATTCTGTTTTACTTTTAATTTCTTGTTATTTATCTTTCAATCTTTATTCTTTATTCTTATATTATCTTTATTTTTCATGTTCTTAATATGTTGCTAGGCTGTCCGATTTCCATTTGTTATGTCCAGGGGACAGACAAAATAATGAAATACTTTTCATTTGTACAAATATTTTTTTATAATATGGAATTAGCCCAGAGGAAACATTCTGAACAACAGCAATTCGAATCGGAAGAGATTAATGCAGGTTTCACACATAACTTTGCTGTATTTTATATCATTCCTCCTGTAAAATCTATATCGAGTCTGAGAGTGATCAAGATGGGACGAAATCGTCCGCTCATTTGCATCTCGAGATCTTCCCATACAGTTTCTTTAATATTAAGGTCAAGTGATTGAGGGAATTCAGCTTAGTTCATTTACTTCATCGTCGTGCTCTTCAAGCGATCCAACTTGCGATGCATAGATGTAATTATTATCCGCCTGAAACTAGAGACCGGCATCGAAGGAAAAGTAAGGCTGACAGAACAAATTTGGCTCCATCAACTGACAAAAGACTCGATATGAAAGCACTATCAAAAGGCAATGGTTCTGCACGTGACGTATCAGGAAGGAAGGGCCAGCTGTCGCAAGCTTTCAGAGAGGGGTTTGCCTGGAAATAAATGGAAACTGTATTGTGTATCTTGATGAAACTTGGGTTTATTTACAGCGTAGTATGCCATTTCATACTATGCTGATGAACACAAAGAGCGCTCTAACTTTTTACGGCAATGCAAAGAAAGTTTTCCTAAAACCTTCATGGTGGTCGCTGATTTTTTGTCTTAACGGTAGATTTGAGAGCCGTCATGTGGCTTCCAATACCAAAGTCAATGCTGCTTATGATGAGGTTAACCAATATATCAACCAGAAATTCCCAACTTGTACCATAACGATACAGATAAAGTCTTCGTCCATCACAACTCGGCCTCAAGCCATACAGAGAAATCTTCAATTAATTTCTACGCCGACATGAAAGCCCAGACCGGAATTCAGACCATAAGTAAAAACGTTATCATTTGAAGCGAATAGCCTTCCGTACATGGATCATGGAGAACATTCAGATACATTTCATCGGTTTTACAACCATTCGGAATGACAAAATGGGCTACGATATAGTTGCCACGCCACCTCAGATCCGTGTCTATGTTTTACAGTTGGAATAAGCAGTCAGGACAGAGCGTCACCAAACATAAACACTTCTTGTGGTGAGGAATAAACTCAAAAACGATTCATGGGACCAAATAACATGTTGCCAATGGCCAAGCCTCAAGTTCTATTATTTAGAAAAATTGAGGCTTATTTCTTTGTGATTACAAAGATTTATTTGCGTTTTTTTGGCATTGATTGCAGTAACGAGAGATTTGCATATTGTAGCCTGACCATAACTATTTAACCTGTGATGACTTGTCTGTTTGAAATGGCATCCTCTCGACCAACATTTAACTCTGCTGTTATTTGCTCTGCCGTGCATTTTAAGTTTTTGGCGTAGAATTCCTGTTGTTTAGTTGTCGTTCCCTATGTAACATTTTCTTTTTCCTTGCACAGTTTCCATGTTTAGGAGCAAAAGATAAGAACAATATTATTTATTTCTAAATATTAATAAAAAGGAAATAAAATAATGAAGAACAGTAAAAAAAAATAGGAATTAAAGAAATGAAATACCAAAAAAAAATATAAAAAAGTATTGCCTCCAAGCAGATTTCAACCAGATAACCATATCTCTACAGGCTAGTGTTTAATCGCTGCGTTACACCAACAATTCCATTGGAGAAAGACAGAAGTGAGTTAGTAAGCCAATACTTGAAAGGGGCATCCATTAATTACGTGAGGTCAAAAGGGGGAGGGGGAGTCCGGCAAAATCTCACCAAATCTCACCAAGAGGGAAAAGTATCAAGGGGATTGAATTAGGAGGGGAGATGTGTCCAGATTTCACTGAAACCTATTTTTTCCGCAGTGTCCTAAAGATTAATTCTGGAAAGTTTAATCCGGGATCTATCAAAGAGCCTAGGAGTAGGGGAGATCCGTGTATTATGGACCCCTAAACAAGAATGCTCATAAAACTTAAATTATTAACCTAAAAAGATTTAATTTGTTGGCTGCTCATAACAATTGTATAACTATATGGTTCAAACGTGGTAAAGTACTCTGGTAACTATTAATAATTGCAGGAAATAATTTTTTATTTTCGTATCGGTGGCCCATATTACACATATGGTCGTGTAATATGGACCGAGTAAACCAAAAACAAAATATAATAAGAAATCAATTAAAATAATTTTTACAAACAAGCTTTCATTATAATGCACTAAGCAGTAGTCATACTGTAGGCATGTGAAGTTTCACGATTTTATATGGTGATTTTAAATTTTGCCCCTCTTTACCCCCCCCCCCCTTATGGGTCGAATTTTGAAAAAATTAAATCATAGAAATTGTACGACTTGAATTAAATTAAGCAAGCCCTTATTTGTGTTTTTCGTTTAATATATTAAATAAAACAAGCTTCAGGCTCATCGTAATAGTGGTCCATATTATACAACAGCGCACGGTTCATATTACACGCATGGACGGAGCAACATTGTTTCCAATCACATATCGCTATGCAAAATGGCGCGCATAAAACACATGTCTGGATTGTGAAGAAAATAAGTAAATTTGCTACTATTAACGTGAAAATTATATTAAAATTATCTAACAGCAGAAAGTAATACATTCTAACTTATTCATTCTAACTTATCTGTTAGACATCCATGATCGTATAAAGCGGAAAACACAATTTAATACTCGTCCAAATGAAGGCACACATGTACAAGTCACCTCCTGTTTTGGGTAACAATAATATTCACTAAAAGCAATGGGATGGTTCTGCCAACTAGTGGTGAACACATAAATTTCAATATGGTCCATATTACACGATGGTCCATAATGCACGGATCTCCTCTATATACGGAATAAACAAACAATATATATATATATACAAACGGAAGTTTGTTTATTACAAAATATAGATAGATAGATAGATAGATAGATAGATAGATAGATAGATAGATAATTAATTACAATCTGAACTCTGTTCATTCCTTGAAAGGCCATACTTAGCTACTGAGTTTTTAAATTCTGTTACATGATAGCAATGCTATATCGTAAAGATGGTTGAAGATCATCTGTAATTCAAACTCTTAGTCATTTGCAAAAAGAATTCCAATATTCCGATATTTTTGGTTCCTTTCGTATTATCCTGCTTCCATAATTTAAAAATTTGATCAGCATATATAAGAAAGAATGTCTGAAATCCAAATTAGAAGGTACTCATTTTATTTATTTTTTTATTTTTAGTTTTAGTCTCCTTGTATACAGCTAAAAGCGTAAAGAATTGACCTAGAAAGAAAAAATAGCTGACCTTTCATCGGTGAGAGTTTGGGATGGCTTCTCCGTCCTTTTTCAGCCAAAGCCACTCACCAGATGAAATGCTCAGATAGCCTGTTTTGGTTTCTTTTTTAAATGTGTTTTATTTTGGAGAGGACCAGAGCCGGGTGCGGAAGTGGTTTCCCTTACATTTCTCTGAGCTTTCATCATGACGGCCGTTTCGTCCTTTTTTGTGGACTCGTCAGCCAAACCCACTCACCAGATGAAATGCTCAGATATTTCTTTTTTGTATCATTTCTTTATGCTTTTATATTAATTTCTCGTATGTTTATCTTTTGGTTATATTAAACCAGTTCAGCCTTTGTTCTTTATATTCAAATTCCTTTCCTGCTGACGGTTCCGCAGGCTAAATTTGAAGTTTTGCCTTTTGTTTTTTGTTTTAAATGTGTTTTCTTTTGGAGCGAGACAACTGTTGGTTGCGAGAGTGGTTTTCCCTTATCACTTTTGCACTATCTGAGCATTTCATCTGGTGAGTATGCTTGGCTGATGAGTCTACAAAAAGAACGAAACGGCCGTCCCAAACTCTTACTGATGGAAGCTCAAATATTTTTTATTTGTGTCATTTCTTTATGTTTTTATATTAATTTCTGACACGTTAAATCTTTTGTTCCTTGTATAAAGCATTAGAGGGCATTTATAAGTTCTCCGTTTTTTTTATGTCTTGTCTTGTCTTGAACATCTTAGGTATAGACAATGATTGTCTGTTCCTAGCGCTGAAGATGATTTTGGTCTTTCCATCGTAGTTTTGGTCTTTTATTTTATTATTCCCCAAAACATCAAATAGTTTTTCCTATCTACTCCCTCATAAGATTTTATGTAGTGAATAATTAAAATATAAATATATAAATATAAAATATATAGAACTACTAAATTCTCTCTTTTCTTTCTTATTTGTTTGAAATGAGAGGTCGAAAACTTCTTCTAATTTATTTGTTCTTCAAAAGTTGTTTACTTTTTTATTTGTTTTTCTTGCTTATATGTTATTTCTTTATTTCATTTCTTGTTATGACGTTCCCTAAATTGATGCCTCTTTGGAGTTCTCTGATCTTTATCCTAGATTTTTGCGTATTTCATGTTGATAATTTTCTTCTTAATGCTTATATTTTATTTTCTATATAATTCTGCTGCTTGTTATGTAGTATATGTTTTATTAGACACTATTACTTTATTTTCCTTTAGTTTCTTCTTTAACGAAGAAACTTAAGAAGTAACTAACTTGGAATTTTTGCATTTCTTTTTTATGTTTGTTTCTTTATTTTTGGTTCTTTTAATGTCTCCTTCCTGTTATGTTTGTAAGTTCTGTTATAATAATTATCTTTTCTTATATTTTACATACGTTTTATGTGTATCTTTATTTCTGATGCTTATATTGTTTTCTATTGTTTTTTACGTTCGATTAATGCTTTATTTCTCCATCTTCATTTTATGCGAACGTTTTACCGTTGTTTTTTTTTTTTTTTTCATTTTTGTTGGTTTGTATCTTTATTCTAGTTCTTTATATTTTTTTTTCTTTCTTTCTTGTATATTCTTTCTTAGTTATTGAAGCTCTATTTTATTTTATTTTTGCTTTATCAAAAGCAGAATTACCTTTAGTTGTATGTATCAAGAGAACTGTTCAGGCGCAGCCTCGCAACAAGGTGATGGTCTGCCGTGAAGCTGATACATCTGAATCTGGGTTCGATTCCGTAGCCGGCATGGATATCAATTTAATCTTCTTCTGTGCTTCTCCTGTTTCTGAGGATATAATATGAACCACCTTCCATCCTGTAATTATTTATAAAGTCATACACCTGAATATGTTTGCACAAAGATAATTTATACAAAATTAAGTACACAAATTCGACTAGTTTCTCCGTCGATAGACGGTATTATCAAGTGAAGATACAGCTTGGGTGAAGGTAGTTATACAGGAATTGAACAGGAAAGGACAATCTTGAAATTTTAATTTTCTTGAATGCTGGGTGCAGGCTTGATACGACCCTGGTGGCGATAACTGGAACAACATGAACCATCTATTTGTGGCGAGAGGTGGTATAACGCTAGAAGTCCCCTCTGTTGGTCCATTGCTGGAGGCGTGAATCGACCAAATGAGTAAAAGTGCCTGGAGAACTGTAGCCAAAGAAACTAATGGAATTTGGTAAAGATAATATCACAATGTAAAATAGAATTTAAGAATAAAAATAAAAATAAAATAAAGAACCCTCTTTTTTTTGCTTTTTTTGCTTTTGCTTTCTTTCCTTTTTTTCCCTCTTTTTTTCTATTAAAAAATAAAAATAATTTTTTTTAAAGAAGAATAAATTAAAGGTAATAAAATAAAAAAGAAGGAGAAAGCCTGGATAAAAGCTGCAGAATTAAAATACAAATAAAAAATGGTTGAGTAAAACCAACTGAAAACAAGTAAGAAACGAAGAATAATATTGGGATGGAATAAAATTAAGTTGAAAAGGGTTAAAAAGTAAGAAATTAAATCGAAGAGGCTTCTTTTAAGATCAAAAAAAATAAGCGGGATGTTAAGATTAGAAAAAAGGGGAGGGTATGTGTCAACTGGGAATGTAAATTAATGTACTTCATTTATTTTTTCCTTCCTTTTTTCTGTCTTCACTAGTCCGTATCCCGTCAGGGCTGGGACGGAAGCCGAAACATTATATGCCTCGTGTGTAGTTAATATAAAATAAGTCTCCATGCCATTTCTATAAGAGTCATTTTGTAACTTTGCAAGAATTTGTATTTCTGAAAAATCAATTCCATGCGCATTGCTGCTGGCATGCTTAGAAGTAAGATATTGCTCGTTTCTATTAATGGAAGCTTCTCTGCTCCGCCACCCGATCGGTAAGGCCCTACGGATCTCCCCTATGTAGAGGTAGTTATATTGTATGCATCAAAGGGCATAGACAACTCCTACGTCAGGTAGGTCCTGTTTCTGCGTTGTTTTGAAAATCGTTGCAATAGTAAACATATGCATATGATGTGTGGATTGCATATTTTGCACAGCTGCGGAAAAACGTGGGGGCGGTATGTAATAGAAACGAAAGTTTACAGGGTCATCGTAGTCAAGGTAGTTGCAATGTTGTTGTAATAATGCTGCATGGTATTCTTGAAGAGCCTTGAAATAAATTGTTCTGGATAATCGTTATTTATTAACATCCTCCAGATTTTAGACAGCTCTTGGTCAAAAAGCCTAGGAGAACTTGACAATTTGAAATTTCTTAGAACATCAGCACTATTTGCAACGGACTTGTTTAGGAAATTAATCCCTCTAATAGACGCTATGTTGGAAATACAATTCTTCATATTTCAAATAAGATATTATAGGCAGAACAATGGGCTTTTCATGGGGCTTCCTGCATCAGCTTTGATAGCCGAAGGGATCATGTCATATATGGAAGATAAAGCCCTATCCATCCTTGATGTAGATCATGTGCAAGTCTTATTGTTTATAAGCTACGTCGATGATATCCTGCGTTACGAGGACTCCAACATTATAGATGAAATCAGACATTTTTAACCAGATATGTCAAGATGTGAAATTTGAGGTCAAAAAAGAACAAGATTGTGCTATTCCCTTTTTAGACATATTTTTGAGCAGATCTAATGGAAAGTTTTCCTCATCCATGTACCGGAAACCAACTTTTGCAGGGATCCACTCTTAATTTTAATTCCAACGTTCCCCTGGCCTTTAAAATTAATATTATAACCATTCTTGTTCAAAGAAATTTCAAATTGTCAAATTCCCCTAGGCTTTTTGATCAAGAGTTGTCTAAAATCTGGAGGATGTTAATAAATAACGATATTCCAGAAGAATTTATTTCAAGGCACTTCAAGAATGCCATGCAACATTATTACAACAACATTGCAACTACCAAGTCTACGATGACCCAGCGAACTTTCGTTTCCATTACCTACCAGCCACACGTTTTTTCGTAGCTGCGTAAAATATGCAACCCACACAACATATGCATTACGGCCGCAGCTAGGTTTACTATTGCAACAATTTTCAAAACAACGCAGAAGCAGGACCTACCTGACGTAGGAGTTGTCTAGGGCCTTCGATGCATACAATATAACTGCCTCTAAATAGGGGAGATTCGTAGGGCCTTACCCAGAGCATAGAAGGGCTTACATTAATAAAAACGAGCAATATCTTACTTCTAAGCATGCCAGCAGCAATGCGCATGGAATTGATTTTTCAGAAATACAAATTCTTGCAAAGTCACAAAATGACTCTTATAGAAATTGCATGGATACTTATTTTATATTAACTACACACGAGGCATATAATGTTTCGGCTTCCGTCCCAGCCCTGACGGGATACGGAGAAGCGAAGAGAGAAAAAAGAAAGAAAAAGAAATAAATGAAGTGCAATAACATTGGTCTACAAAAATAAAAAAAAAAAATCAGTCACAGGAACAAAACATGCTGTTTCTGGAAGATAATTCACCCATGAATCCAGATCTAATTTCAGAATTTCTGTATCGGCCTCAGTTTCCATGTGATGATTTCATGTTTCCGTATGGTTTCTGTAAATGCTTACGTCAGGCTACGTATTTTATGTATCTGGCAAAAGGAGAACAGAATTGCAATAACCTTGAGATCTCCACTTATGCCATTTGTATTTCTCATATTGGATATGTGTGAATAGCAGTTTAAAGTTCTCATATGTCTCGTTCATGTTAACTGCATGAGCAATCGGAACAGAAAGAAATGTGTTCCCATTGTGGAGAAGTATACCTTTCAGACGAAATTTGCTCGAATCTATGAACACGCGCCAATCACTTACACTGAAACCATGGCCAAGAGTCTCCATAACGGATTCGATGTCATTACAAAAACCATGTTGTCTTCCTTGGAGAAATATTCAGAAAAAAATAGCATGGCGGTCACGATAAACACTCACTTTCGTAATCAGGAAGAAGAAGATACCTTTCTTTTAATCGTGAAACTGGCAGCTCAGCCTGCTGCTTCAACAATTTTAAATCACGAAAAGATCATTGAGATTCCCTTTGAGAAAAACATTGTGGCTAATTTGATTCACAGGAGGCTTCAAATGTTGGGTCGCCATCCTTCTCTGGCTTCTGGGTGTTCGTCTCTGTATTCATCGTCACTTACCATCACATTCTCAGGAGGCACTGGTACCGGCAATTCCTAACTGAGACATATAGGTCTTACAGCAGATGGTAAATTAGGATATTGCACAGTTTTCGTTGTTTTAGAGGTAATTCCAGCTATTTTTGTCATACAGAAATAACAGTCTGTTCTGTGATCGGTTGATTCCCTCCAAACATGACATGATCCTTTTAACCAGCCTGTCAGCAGTGTAACACATGTCAAACAGCATATGTGGGGGGCCAATTTCTTGTCTTGGTCGCCAAACTTGCACCCAAAATAAAGTTCATAGCATTTTCTTAGAATAGGATGAAGTTTTCGCGATTTCAGAGTTAACTCAACAGATATAACAAAAACTATTTGGGTTCTTTATACAGGTACGAGGCCTATTTTCTTCTGAATTTACACAAAACACCAACCTTCATGAATAGCAACTGTAACTCACTTCCCAAGGTCAGAGCTCTCTCGATTCAGACTGATGCCCTAAACACAATATGACACAACGTGTTAGAGCATGACTCATCGGCCTTCTTCGTATCCTAGTGGTGAATTTCGGAACTGAGGATCATGCATGGGAATTCTTTGTATATATTTTGATTGTTTTCCAACAATTATATGTGCAAAAAAAAATTCATTTAGTAATATCGAAGTAACCAATATGCAGCATTTTCAAGTATTTTTATAAATAGATGATACCGTATAACAAGAACTGAGCCCGATAGGCAAAAATGGATTTCATTTTCGATTTCAGTACCCACGACTTAGCTAAGAACACCATTCATATTCTTTGTGACGAAAATGCTGCTGACCAGTGTAATTTACATTCCCAGTTGACTCATTCCCTCCCCTTTTTTCTAATCTTAACATCCCGCTTATTTTTCTTGATCTTAAAAGAAGCCTCTTCGATTTAATTTCTTACTTTTTAATCCCCTTTTAACTTAATTTTATTCCATTCCAATAATTCTTCGTTTTTTACTTGTTTTCACTTGGTTTTACTCAACCATTTTTTTTATTTTTTTTTTAATTCTGCCGCTTTTTATCCAGGTCTTCTCCTTCTATTTTTATTTTATTACCTTTAATTTATTCTACTTTAAAAGAAAATAATTTTTTTTAATAGGAAAAAAAAGAGGGTTTTATTAATTTATTTTTATTTTTATTCTTAAATTCTATTTTACATTGTGATATTATCTTCACCAAATTCCATTAGTTTCTTTGGCTACAGCACTCCCGGCACTTTTCCTCAGTTGGTTGATTCACGCCTCGAGCAATGGACCAACAGAGCGGACTTCTAGCATTATACCACCTCTCGCCACAAATAGATGGTCCATGTTGTTCCAGTTACCGCCACCAGGGTCGTATCAAGCCTGCACCCAGCGTTCAAGAAAATTAAAATTTCACGATTGTTCAATTCCTGTATTACTATCTTCATCCAAGCTATATCTTTACTTGATAATACCGTCTCTCGACGGAGAAACTAGTCGAATTTGTGTTCTTAATTTTGTATAAATTATCTTTGTGCAAACATATTCAGATGTTCAACTTTATAAATGATTTCAATGAACATCTGTACAGGTAAAGCACTCCATATATTCTATCCTGGACTTTGAACAAGAATTCGTCACCTAAATAGCTCAGAATTTTCGAGGTCAATTAAGTGCCATGAGTCCGAACATTGGAAAAAAAATATGCGAACCAGTAACCATTTTTAACGTATTTTTAAACAATTGCTAATCATTCGTAAATTGATGATTAATTTCATTTTTATTGTGAGTTTTTTTTTTTAAACTTACATTTCAAATAATTGTTTTTTACATTTCGCAGAATTGCAATATAGCTGCAGGAAATCCAATTTCTGAGACAGATCAATCGTTGATTGTTCATCAACACAATCTAATACGAATGAAAGTGGCAAATGGCGAAGTGGGATTTCAACCAAAGGCATCCAATATGAAAATATTGGTAAGTTGTTTGCAGTAAATTATTCTCTGAATTTTTTTTTTAATTTATATATTAACTGATATATCTTTTAATAGTTGGGGTTCCTACAAAATTTCAAATATTTCCTTGTTTAGCCAAGGACCACTTAAAAGACCATTCCAAAGACTTCACTTGAAGTCCTTCTACAGATCAGATATACATATGTGGTCAGATATACATAGGTGGTCAGATACACACAGGTGGTCAGATACACATAGGTGGTCAGATATACATATGTGGTCAGATATACATAGGTGGTCAGATATACATAGGTGGTCAGATATACATATGTGGTCAGATATACATATGTGGTCAGATATACATAGGAGGTCAGATATACATAGGTGGTCAAATATATATATGTGGTCAGATATACATGTGGTCAGATACACATAGGTGGTCAGATATACATATGTGGTCACATATATATAGGTGGTCAGATATACATAGGTGGTCAGATATACATAGGTGGTCAAATATACATATGTGGTCAGATATACATGTGGTCAGATACACATAGGTGGTCAGATATACATATGTGGTCACATATATATAGGTGGTCAGATATACATAGGTGGTCAGATATACATATGTGGTCAAATATACATATGTGGTCAGATATACATAGGAGGTCAGATATACATAGGAGGTCAGATATACATAGGTGGTGTGGCAAAAATATTACTGTATGATTTGAATACCTCAGTTGTTTCTTGTATTGGTGGAAAACATCATCTAAGTACTTTGCAATTTATAAGAATCCTGAAAAATGGTACGCGATATACAGCCTAGAAAAATAATAGGGTTTTATTTGAAACATCAACGTTCAAAATTTTCACCTTCAGAATTTGTTCACGATTTTTAAGATCAGGATTATAAATCTATCAGGCACAGTGTTTTGTCAAAAACTTCAACAAAAAGAATTTCTGCTGAACTTCAATACCGAAACTACACTCATATTGCTGTAGGACTTAAAAGAAATGCAGTTTTACAATCTTCTCTTCTGGGAACTGTCTTATATATCCTCTCCGATTGAAACTTCTGTGTGGCAGCAATGATCGGTGGACAATACAACTAGGAATCGCAAGGTGATAAGTTGCAAAGAGGCGGATAACTAATAAAATTTTATTTATTGACGAAACTTTTCATGAAAAACACTAAGTTTTGTCTATCTTCATTACCTTCTTAGTGGTATCATTGCCAATTACCGCAGTAGAATGTAGTGAATGTCTTTGGTGGTTCCTGAACCGGAAATTGGGAACAAGGCCAAGCATCAATGGCTACAAATGCAAGTGCTATACAAATGTTTGTGTAGCAAAACAACATCATTTCAGTAGAAAAATCTGCTTCTTAATGCTTGAAGTCTTTAATCGGGTAACTGAAACACGATTAGTTCATGAGCCTTTAGATTATATCGAACATGTTCTTTATCCAAAGTTAATGTACAAATAATCTTCTTAATATGTTGTGAATATGGAGTCATCAGAATATATTATTAAAGTATTAAACATTTTTTTGTCTTTTGAAATCAGATTCTACTATTTTTTAAAAGTTCTCGAAGTTTTAAGAATATAGCTGTTTTGAGTGTTATTTCAATATCAAAATTTCAAATGTGTTTAAGTATTATTTTGCCAGATCTGTTCTTATCAATTTTGGTATTGATCTACCGTTGCGAAATCATTCAATTTGCATCAAAATTTTAAATACGAATTTTTTTGATCGCTCCTATCACCTTTAGTTTCTCCATATGATAGCAATGGGAAATAGTGTTCATATAAGTCATATGTGAATGCAATATATTTTTTTCTCATACATCATATAAAACTATCTAAAATCAATGTCCCAGATTTTAATGGCAATTCGTAATTTCCTCCCTTCAATAAAAATTTAGAGCATTTTTTATTGTTAGATTCAGATTAAATCAATAAAATTGATAAAATTAATAAAATTACCAAAACATTTAAAATGTAGTTATGAAATGGAGCTGCTGCTCTATTTTTGAACAACTGACGATAATGTATGATGCGACCAATTATACTTTCAATATTTTTTGTATCTGAAATAAGATGGTTAAATTGGCTATTAATATTCATAAGAAAACACTTACTAAATCGCGGAATGAATTCTCTCCATTCTTAAAATATGTTTTTAGATAATTACTAACATGTTCTTTCCGAACAATGATAATTTCTCATTTCTGCAAAGCATGATTCAAAGATTTCTAGATGTTTTATTAGAAATTGTGGGAAATTGAGAAAACATTGCTCCTCTAAACATGAGAGAAAAAAACCTAAAAACAATGATGATTATGAAATAATATACATAAGACACTGAAATAATATAGGGCAAGAGTGGCGACACTTGATCCATACATTGCTTTTCACGTTCTATCTGCCAGCCTGTCGTGCCAACCATATCATATTAGTTTCAAAGGATAAGTCCTAATATGATTTGTCAACTAGCAATGCTTGCCTTTGAAAACAGCTGACAATGGCACTTAACACTGATGCATTTCATTTTCGTCCCAAAGGGGGGGGGGATCAAGTCTCCCAACTATATGGGAGACTTGATCGCGAAGGAGACATGGTCCCGATGAGATACGTGTTCCTGGATGCTTTTCAAAGGGAAATAAATATGCAAATCCGTACCCTCGAACTCGGTAGTTTATTTACCAGACTTCAGACACACATCTTCAAGTATTCGTTGTACTCTGAAGGAAAGTTAAGAAATTCTGCAACACATCGTTTAGACTTGTGATATAGAGGACCGGAAGTTCACCATTTAGATCTTCTTTCTGTACAATCCTTTCATTTCCTTGTCAAGGAGAGAAAATTAGGTTTCCTGTTTGTCTTTTTTTTTAACAAACTTACTTTTATAGTATCATCGCTAAGTGAAATATCTGATCAGAGTAATGATTCAACGTCTTTTTTGGTTTCTATACGAACAACCCCAAAATCATTCGGTTTTACGTCAATGTTTGTGACTTCTCGAGTGACGGATGCCGTCTAGTTTGTGGATGTAACCTCAATATCAAGATCAGAGCTGAGTAGACTACGAATGTCTTCATCACAAGAATCGTTCCACACGTCTTCCGTTTTCTCAAGACCGTCCTTTTTTTAAGAAGCTGGCTCCTCCTATTTCTTTTTTCTGTCCATTGAAGACAAACCCCTCCAATTCTTGCCTTTTCGGCTAATCAGAACTCTGTTATCTTCTTGTGTAAAAGTTTGTGCCTTTTTGGATCCCAGTAAAGAATCAGCGTTTTCTTCTCTTCTTATTATGCGTTTTCGTGTCATCACGTTGATCCAAAAATATTTCGCCGTCCCTTTCAACGTATCGTCTTTCCTCACTGTTGCAACAGCCTCCTTCACACTTACAGAGTCAGGGAGCTCAGTCTTTTCTTGTGCTAGTGCTTTCTTTCCGTTCTTTCACTGAAGGCAGCAGCAACTCCTCAATCAAGACTAATCCATGGCTACAGCCCATTTCTCTTATACACCCCATTCTAAGAGACAGAGAATATTTTGGATTCTGATCTCGAAGATTCCCGCTAATCTCGAAGATTCTCGCTTGCATACGCCAGAAACATATAAATTTATTCACGAATGTTCTCGGAAGTCATATGCGGTCACGTAAAAATCACCGCCCGTATCCAGACTCGAACCGTGGTCGATCTGCGGGCAGAAACGTTAACCGTTCGGCTATCCGTTCACGTTGGGAGAGGTGATCTGGGATCAAGATTCCCGTCTGTGTGTGGGATCAAGTCTCCCGAACGGTAATTAACTGCTACATTTGCAACTAATTGCCTAAAAACCACAAAACGCAACGAAAACTTGCGCAAATACTTTCAAAGGAACTGAAATACACTGGACTAGGTCACATTTACAGCCTGAACGATACTTATCATCTCCAGATCAAAAATTATACCTACCAACAAAAAATACACATATGCATATGACGTTTATAAACATGACAGATGTCGCTCCAAACCTCGCTGATTACCGTTTTTTTTATTAGTGCTATTAGTAGACCCGATGGTCGTTACTTTTAACCAGAGTTTTGAAGAAGTGATCAAGCCTCCAACGGGTTCAATGGTCATCACTCTCCCCTACATACGATAATTTCTTTTTTTATATTAATAAAAGAAGAAATATATTCCTATTTAGAAATAGCATTCGTAAACAATTATTACTTTTTTAACACCTTTTTTTTACTAAATATTATTTATTCAAATCTTAATCAAGTTTATTATATGACACATTTTTGTTTGTTTCTTATAGATCTGGAGTGAAACGCTTGCCAAAGTAGCACAAAAATGGGCTGATAACTGTGATGACAGTCATGATAAGGAACGAAGAACAGGTTAGGAGACATGTAGTCATTTGTTCAAGGTCTTAGTCATGGGCTTCGAAAAATATGGGCTCCGAAAAATATGCGCATCGAAAAATAGACCACAATCTCTCTAAAAACAACTTTGAAAAACAAAAAACTTTGATTATCATTACATACCAATGATAGTGGAGATAAATTTATCTTTATTTGCTTACTATTAGTCATTGTTTACAATCGCATTGACCTAATAGAAATGATGCAGTTTTGCCCGTTTAGACTTTTGTCTGAGTGCTAATGGCGGCGTGTTTTTCTGCTATAGTTAAGAAAAAACCCGATCTGTAAATAAAGAGCTAAAATGCATTATGCTACAGTGCAGACTAAATAATGGTACAGTACAGTTAAAACTCAAGTAATGAAGCCAGTAATGAAAATATTGATCTAGTCTCAATTACGAATAATCCACTTCACTTGAGAAATTTCAGAGGAGAGGAGTACTTACATCATAGAGTATTTTTCCTAAATCTGGCTTAATTTAAGATCCTATCACGAACGTCCCGGCACTTCCGCTTAACCCTTTCTCTTCTATCCTCCCGTCCGCATCTCGTTTCTTGCACATTCCTCCATATTTTTCCAACATTTTTATAACTCTGCCATCCTATGAAATCCTAGTGTTGCAAGGGTTTTCATTCCCTTATTCCCCGCCAACACGCGTCTCTCTGCCAATTAAAGTAATGTTTTTCTCAAGTTCAGGAGTGATCCTTAAGAGCTTTTATGGATGGCCCCCGAAGGCATCCAGGTCGTGAAGCCTGTTTCCGACATTAAAAGCCCGATTCCCTCTCCCCCTGCTTTTAAATTGCATCGGAACCTTGCTCTCAATAGAGGAAAACAAAAGGAACGGCCACTCCTGGGACTGCGTAAGTAATGCCACCCCTCCTTGACCAGAGGCGACGGCGGGGGCCAACACCTCGCTTCTTGAGAGGAAAAGAGCAAAACAACAGTCAGAAGGCCAGTGAAAGTGAGAACGAGTAGATCCACAATCCTACGCTTTTTTTTGAGCCATCCCGCCCTTCTGATCACAGAGTCCCCAATCAAAGGGCGAAATAATCCCCGACCTGAGCACCGGGATACTTGGTGCCACCCTACATTCCCGCTGCGTTTAGATCTTGCGACGAGATATGGAGTGGATCATGCTGAGCACCCGCTCGTCTTTGGATCTCCTGTTCTCCAGAGCCGGCAAACGACCACAAGGTCAGCGACGGCAGCGAAGAACACTCCACCGGACTCCACAGATGATATCCAGCCTCCTAAGCCTTACCCGTACACTACTTTAGTCCGATACTGTGAGCCATCCCGTTTTGCTTTATTTACACTCCCTCTCTTTCCCTCCCCAATACTTACTTACATTCAATAAAGCACTCCTATCATATCACGATGTCTGTCTCGCTATTCTCTTTGAGAAGGCGTGGACAACGGATGTTTCCTCCCAGCTAAACTAGATTTCCATGGCACCCACCCTCTTCCTGACCTTCCCATTCTCCGATCCCTCACCTATCTCCCTATCACCTCCAGTGATCATGGCTTG
>JAFIDM010006214.1:0-20162 GCA_023159025.1 Thereuonema tuberculata
ACATTTATTAAAAATATTATTTACATTTAAAACCTAGACGTACGCATGCGGTCCCCTGCCTTTATTTGGGGACCTTTTTCAAGTGTTTGTTTTTATTTTTCCCCTTTTTTACCCAGAGACTTGAAAAAAGGCGGGGGACCGAATGCGTACGTCTAGGTTTTAAATGTAAATAATATTTTTAATAAATGTCTGCTATATTGATGGCAATATTTTATAAGAATTTTTTAGCACGTAAATTTTTTTAACCAATATGGCTTTTAAATTATTCTACTATCGATAATGGCTTTTAAATTATTCTACTATCGATAATGGCTTTTAAATTATTCTACTATCGATAATGGCTTTTAAATTATTGAATCGAATACTCTTCTACTTTAATATAGGAATTTTCTTCTAGATATCCTCGACGCACACTTGTTGGATATTTCAGTTCCCTCCAAATAATATCTTTTCACTTCGCTCCGCAGTTTGTCCCTTACTTTAATTGAAATAAAGAGTACTCACAGTTTCTATCGAACTTCATACTGAATCGTCTTAATTTGGTTCCTATTCACTTTCCTGTATAGATTCAAGACGCACACCTTGGTCTCCAAAATTCGTTCCGCTGTCTCAGCTGACTTCGGTCTTCCCGTGATGCAACACTTTCGATTCTCTCGACATCGTCTGCTATCCTCGGGAATGTCTCGACTTCTCTCGCACTGCGAACATAACGACTCTCCTGTTCATTGGAATTTTCCGATGACCCAAAACGAGGCAGCGCCTCTTCTTTTATCAATTAATTCTGCTGACGTTTAGTTATGCAAATTTAAATCATAATATATTTAATTTTTTCTATTGAATTATTAATTAGTATTCAAGCCTTCCTGATTTTTATTTTAAATTACTTTTAATAATAAGGTAGGTGACCCAAAGGTGGCCATAGTTAAGCTTTGCTGATTTTTTATAATTTAACGGTTGCGGCAATATAAAAAGAAATCTAGGGGTAATCACCCTGAACCTTCTCTAAACAAGACGTATTGATATTGTTCTTCTTAAAACATATTTAGTTTGTTATACAGTTATTTTATTAAAAAAGTTACTTCCGGACCACCTTTGGAGCAGGTAAACTAAGGTGGCCCACATATTTATTTTGTTAAAAATTATATTTTCCAAGGGTTGAAAGGACACTTAACACTTTATGACTAAATTCAGTATTTTTTGAGCTGCTAGTTTTACATGCCTAAAGTCTTAATACTAAATATGCGTACAAAATATAGAGGGAAAAGGTCTTTCAAAAAGTACACTTAAAATTTTTGATTCTGTCGCCTTGTGTAAGTCTTTCAATCTGAGTCAGTGCAAAAAATACGCTTGAAAGCTTTGATTTTGTCACCTTTTGTAAGTCTTTCACACTCCTTGTGGACATATCTTAAACATTGGGTGCACAGTCTTATGTCAATTATTTTGTAGTCAGGTGGTCAGGTTGGCGGGCTACCTTGTGTACACATCTCAGCACATTGTTTTCACAAATAAACAATGTCTTAACCATGAAATTCTTAAACTGTGACAATACGTCCTGAATGGTAGTGACCGAACTTTAATAAAATATACAACAACTTGCATTTAACAAAACTTTACACGATTAAATTTAATTTATTACTTACCGGAAAGTAAGAACAACGATGCTCAAAAACAAATGTCTTCTCAGTAATGGCCGACGTCTTGTCGAAATGGCTTAGTTTTCAGTAGCCAGCACTAGAGTGCGACGGCTGTCAAGTAGCAGGTGCCATATTCCGACTATTTGGTGTATTACTGTATTATATAAGCAGATGGCCACCTTGTGCACTCTGGCCACCTTTATTAGTAGTTATACAATGCAGAATATATTAATTAAAGCACTCCACTAAGTGCAATCACCGATCAAGCAGATACGAGTTCTATGGAACTCAGCAATTCCCTTAGAATAATCTGGGAAAGATACTGAGTTAGTTTCCCATTTGCCTTCCTCAGGAAGTCATTATGGAATGGCTTCAGACCCGAAGAGAAAGTGAAGACAAAGACAGGAAAGGAAATGAAACATCGATGCGATGCAGGAATTCGAACCCAGGTTCCGACAGATCTCTTTCGCTCCCCCCCCCCCCGTCTACACCACTAGACCGGAATTCCTTAAAACAGGATTAGATACCTGATACTTTAATAATACTTTTTATCTACATTTTATATCCTTGATCTCTCCGGTTTCTTTAGTTTTCTATATTTAATCATTTTGCTAATATTTTAATTTATTTATCATTCTTCTTCTTATGTTGTGTGAGTTTTATTAGTTGCTAATCCTTCAATTTTCTTTTTTTTTTCTTAACTTTTTACATTTTTGTAACTTGCATCTTCATTCTTGAATCTTATATTTTATTTATAACTAGTCGGCTACCCGTCGCTTCGCTCCGGAAGCCTCCCTTATGTAACGGAAAACAATTTTTTATTTATTAAAAAAAACACACACACACACACACACACACACAAATTACATCAAGGAAACTAAAACTAACATTTTTTAAAAGCTTTTTTTTTTAATTTAATTTTTGATGTCTATATTCTCTCAATCTATGACTGCTTTTAGAACCACCTTGTAAATCATATATCTATGATATATTTTTATTTTTTAAAGAGATTAGAATGTAGGCCTAGTGGTCTAATGGCTGAGACGTATAACTTCTGAGCAGTATTCTACCTAATAGAAATAGTGCATCTTTCTTTCTTGACTATCTTTTTTTTTTATTCCTATTGATACTTTTCAGTGGTTTTCGAGTTAGAAATAGTGATGGTTTTTGAGTTACAAATAGTGATTTTTCAGTATTCTACCTAATGAAATACTGCTTCTTATTTCATGACTTTTTTTTTTTTTATTCCAAATGATACTTTTCAGTGGTTTCTGAGTTACAATAGTGTTCAGTATTCTATCTATAGAAATACTGCTTCTTTCTTTTTTGAGTCTCTTTTTTATTCTAAGTGGCACTTTTCAGTGGCTTTTGTGTTCCAAATATTGATGGTTTCTGAGTTACATATAGTGATTTTTCAGTATTCTATCTAATAGAAATATCGCTTCATTCTTTTTTGACTCTCATTTTAATTATAATTGTCACTTTTCAGTGACGTTTGAGTTACATTTATTGATGGTTTTTGAGTTGCAAATAGTGATTTTTTCGGTATACCACCTCAAAAAAAGAGTGCTTCTCTCTTTCTTGACTCTGTTTTCTTTACTCCAACATCTGGCGTGTACACCCACATATTTTTTAATATCACGTAGGATTTGGTTAAGTAAGAATATTTAAAATATTGCAACGTTTCGGCAATTATCGTTCTAATTGTCAGTTTCGAATTACAAATAAACTGACTGATGTGAAATAAATAAACAATCTTGAGATTTAAAAAAAAGATTAAATGCATTCCTTATTGATGGGGGGAAGAAAAGGAGATATAAGTCAAAAAACCATATGAAGAGAGTTGTAGTCCCTATGGTCTAATGGATAAGGCATCTGACTTCGGATCAGAAGGTTGCAGGTTCGATTCCTGTCGCGGATGTTTCATTGTGAAAATTATTTCTATTTTCCATTCTCTCAGAAAATTGCGCCGGACAGACACACAGACAGACAGACAGAGAAATAAAAGATTTTAGTAATATAGATTCCTGTTCTTGTTATTTACAAGCTTTCTATTAGTTTCTGGGGCTTTATTTTACTGAATATTCTGTTTTACTTTTAATTTCTTGTTATTTATCTTTCAATCTTTATTCTTTATTCTTATATTATCTTTATTTTTCATGTTCTTAATATGTTGCTAGGCTGTCCGATTTCCATTTGTTATGTCCAGGGGACAGACAAAATAATGAAATACTTTTCATTTGTACAAATATTTTTTTATAATATGGAATTAGCCCAGAGGAAACATTCTGAACAACAGCAATTCGAATCGGAAGAGATTAATGCAGGTTTCACACATAACTTTGCTGTATTTTATATCATTCCTCCTGTAAAATCTATATCGAGTCTGAGAGTGATCAAGATGGGACGAAATCGTCCGCTCATTTGCATCTCGAGATCTTCCCATACAGTTTCTTTAATATTAAGGTCAAGTGATTGAGGGAATTCAGCTTAGTTCATTTACTTCATCGTCGTGCTCTTCAAGCGATCCAACTTGCGATGCATAGATGTAATTATTATCCGCCTGAAACTAGAGACCGGCATCGAAGGAAAAGTAAGGCTGACAGAACAAATTTGGCTCCATCAACTGACAAAAGACTCGATATGAAAGCACTATCAAAAGGCAATGGTTCTGCACGTGACGTATCAGGAAGGAAGGGCCAGCTGTCGCAAGCTTTCAGAGAGGGGTTTGCCTGGAAATAAATGGAAACTGTATTGTGTATCTTGATGAAACTTGGGTTTATTTACAGCGTAGTATGCCATTTCATACTATGCTGATGAACACAAAGAGCGCTCTAACTTTTTACGGCAATGCAAAGAAAGTTTTCCTAAAACCTTCATGGTGGTCGCTGATTTTTTGTCTTAACGGTAGATTTGAGAGCCGTCATGTGGCTTCCAATACCAAAGTCAATGCTGCTTATGATGAGGTTAACCAATATATCAACCAGAAATTCCCAACTTGTACCATAACGATACAGATAAAGTCTTCGTCCATCACAACTCGGCCTCAAGCCATACAGAGAAATCTTCAATTAATTTCTACGCCGACATGAAAGCCCAGACCGGAATTCAGACCATAAGTAAAAACGTTATCATTTGAAGCGAATAGCCTTCCGTACATGGATCATGGAGAACATTCAGATACATTTCATCGGTTTTACAACCATTCGGAATGACAAAATGGGCTACGATATAGTTGCCACGCCACCTCAGATCCGTGTCTATGTTTTACAGTTGGAATAAGCAGTCAGGACAGAGCGTCACCAAACATAAACACTTCTTGTGGTGAGGAATAAACTCAAAAACGATTCATGGGACCAAATAACATGTTGCCAATGGCCAAGCCTCAAGTTCTATTATTTAGAAAAATTGAGGCTTATTTCTTTGTGATTACAAAGATTTATTTGCGTTTTTTGGCATTGATTGCAGTAACGAGAGATTTGCATATTGTAGCCTGACCATAACTATTTAACCTGTGATGACTTGTCTGTTTGAAATGGCATCCTCTCGACCAACATTTAACTCTGCTGTTATTTGCTCTGCCGTGCATTTTAAGTTTTTGGCGTAGAATTCCTGTTGTTTAGTTGTCGTTCCCTATGTAACATTTTCTTTTTCCTTGCACAGTTTCCATGTTTAGGAGCAAAAGATAAGAACAATATTATTTATTTCTAAATATTAATAAAAAGGAAATAAAATAATGAAGAACAGTAAAAAAAAATAGGAATTAAAGAAATGAAATACCAAAAAAAAATATAAAAAAGTATTGCCTCCAAGCAGATTTCAACCAGATAACCATATCTCTACAGGCTAGTGTTTAATCGCTGCGTTACACCAACAATTCCATTGGAGAAAGACAGAAGTGAGTTAGTAAGCCAATACTTGAAAGGGGCATCCATTAATTACGTGAGGTCAAAAGGGGGAGGGGGAGTCCGGCAAAATCTCACCAAATCTCACCAAGAGGGAAAAGTATCAAGGGGATTGAATTAGGAGGGGAGATGTGTCCAGATTTCACTGAAACCTATTTTTTCCGCAGTGTCCTAAAGATTAATTCTGGAAAGTTTAATCCGGGATCTATCAAAGAGCCTAGGAGTAGGGGAGATCCGTGTATTATGGACCCCTAAACAAGAATGCTCATAAAACTTAAATTATTAACCTAAAAAGATTTAATTTGTTGGCTGCTCATAACAATTGTATAACTATATGGTTCAAACGTGGTAAAGTACTCTGGTAACTATTAATAATTGCAGGAAATAATTTTTTATTTTCGTATCGGTGGCCCATATTACACATATGGTCGTGTAATATGGACCGAGTAAACCAAAAACAAAATATAATAAGAAATCAATTAAAATAATTTTTACAAACAAGCTTTCATTATAATGCACTAAGCAGTAGTCATACTGTAGGCATGTGAAGTTTCACGATTTTATATGGTGATTTTAAATTTTGCCCCTCTTTACCCCCCCCCCCCTTATGGGTCGAATTTTGAAAAAATTAAATCATAGAAATTGTACGACTTGAATTAAATTAAGCAAGCCCTTATTTGTGTTTTTCGTTTAATATATTAAATAAAACAAGCTTCAGGCTCATCGTAATAGTGGTCCATATTATACAACAGCGCACGGTTCATATTACACGCATGGACGGAGCAACATTGTTTCCAATCACATATCGCTATGCAAAATGGCGCGCATAAAACACATGTCTGGATTGTGAAGAAAATAAGTAAATTTGCTACTATTAACGTGAAAATTATATTAAAATTATCTAACAGCAGAAAGTAATACATTCTAACTTATTCATTCTAACTTATCTGTTAGACATCCATGATCGTATAAAGCGGAAAACACAATTTAATACTCGTCCAAATGAAGGCACACATGTACAAGTCACCTCCTGTTTTGGGTAACAATAATATTCACTAAAAGCAATGGGATGGTTCTGCCAACTAGTGGTGAACACATAAATTTCAATATGGTCCATATTACACGATGGTCCATAATGCACGGATCTCCTCTATATACGGAATAAACAAACAATATATATATATATACAAACGGAAGTTTGTTTATTACAAAATATAGATAGATAGATAGATAGATAGATAGATAGATAGATAGATAGATAATTAATTACAATCTGAACTCTGTTCATTCCTTGAAAGGCCATACTTAGCTACTGAGTTTTTAAATTCTGTTACATGATAGCAATGCTATATCGTAAAGATGGTTGAAGATCATCTGTAATTCAAACTCTTAGTCATTTGCAAAAAGAATTCCAATATTCCGATATTTTTGGTTCCTTTCGTATTATCCTGCTTCCATAATTTAAAAATTTGATCAGCATATATAAGAAAGAATGTCTGAAATCCAAATTAGAAGGTACTCATTTTATTTATTTTTTTATTTTTAGTTTTAGTCTCCTTGTATACAGCTAAAAGCGTAAAGAATTGACCTAGAAAGAAAAAATAGCTGACCTTTCATCGGTGAGAGTTTGGGATGGCTTCTCCGTCCTTTTTCAGCCAAAGCCACTCACCAGATGAAATGCTCAGATAGCCTGTTTTGGTTTCTTTTTTAAATGTGTTTTATTTTGGAGAGGACCAGAGCCGGGTGCGGAAGTGGTTTCCCTTACATTTCTCTGAGCATTTCATCTGGTGAGTGGGTTTGGCTGACGAGTCCACAAAAAAGGACGAAACGGCCGTCATGATGAAAGCTCAGATATTTCTTTTTTGTATCATTTCTTTATGCTTTTATATTAATTTCTCGTATGTTTATCTTTTGGTTATATTAAACCAGTTCAGCCTTTGTTCTTTATATTCAAATTCCTTTCCTGCTGACGGTTCCGCAGGCTAAATTTGAAGTTTTGCCTTTTGTTTTTTGTTTTAAATGTGTTTTCTTTTGGAGCGAGACAACTGTTGGTTGCGAGAGTGGTTTTCCCTTATCACTTTTGCACTATCTGAGCATTTCATCTGGTGAGTATGCTTGGCTGATGAGTCTACAAAAAGAACGAAACGGCCGTCCCAAACTCTTACTGATGGAAGCTCAAATATTTTTTATTTGTGTCATTTCTTTATGTTTTTATATTAATTTCTGACACGTTAAATCTTTTGTTCCTTGTATAAAGCATTAGAGGGCATTTATAAGTTCTCCGTTTTTTTTATGTCTTGTCTTGTCTTGAACATCTTAGGTATAGACAATGATTGTCTGTTCCTAGCGCTGAAGATGATTTTGGTCTTTCCATCGTAGTTTTGGTCTTTTATTTTATTATTCCCCAAAACATCAAATAGTTTTTCCTATCTACTCCCTCATAAGATTTTATGTAGTGAATAATTAAAATATAAATATATAAATATAAAATATATAGAACTACTAAATTCTCTCTTTTCTTTCTTATTTGTTTGAAATGAGAGGTCGAAAACTTCTTCTAATTTATTTGTTCTTCAAAAGTTGTTTACTTTTTTATTTGTTTTTCTTGCTTATATGTTATTTCTTTATTTCATTTCTTGTTATGACGTTCCCTAAATTGATGCCTCTTTGGAGTTCTCTGATCTTTATCCTAGATTTTTGCGTATTTCATGTTGATAATTTTCTTCTTAATGCTTATATTTTATTTTCTATATAATTCTGCTGCTTGTTATGTAGTATATGTTTTATTAGACACTATTACTTTATTTTCCTTTAGTTTCTTCTTTAACGAAGAAACTTAAGAAGTAACTAACTTGGAATTTTTGCATTTCTTTTTTATGTTTGTTTCTTTATTTTTGGTTCTTTTAATGTCTCCTTCCTGTTATGTTTGTAAGTTCTGTTATAATAATTATCTTTTCTTATATTTTACATACGTTTTATGTGTATCTTTATTTCTGATGCTTATATTGTTTTCTATTGTTTTTTACGTTCGATTAATGCTTTATTTCTCCATCTTCATTTTATGCGAACGTTTTACCGTTGTTTTTTTTTTTTTTTTCATTTTTGTTGGTTTGTATCTTTATTCTAGTTCTTTATATTTTTTTTTCTTTCTTTCTTGTATATTCTTTCTTAGTTATTGAAGCTCTATTTTATTTTATTTTTGCTTTATCAAAAGCAGAATTACCTTTAGTTGTATGTATCAAGAGAACTGTTCAGGCGCAGCCTCGCAACAAGGTGATGGTCTGCCGTGAAGCTGATACATCTGAATCTGGGTTCGATTCCGTAGCCGGCATGGATATCAATTTAATCTTCTTCTGTGCTTCTCCTGTTTCTGAGGATATAATATGAACCACCTTCCATCCTGTAATTATTTATAAAGTCATACACCTGAATATGTTTGCACAAAGATAATTTATACAAAATTAAGTACACAAATTCGACTAGTTTCTCCGTCGATAGACGGTATTATCAAGTGAAGATACAGCTTGGGTGAAGGTAGTTATACAGGAATTGAACAGGAAAGGACAATCTTGAAATTTTAATTTTCTTGAATGCTGGGTGCAGGCTTGATACGACCCTGGTGGCGATAACTGGAACAACATGAACCATCTATTTGTGGCGAGAGGTGGTATAACGCTAGAAGTCCCCTCTGTTGGTCCATTGCTGGAGGCGTGAATCGACCAAATGAGTAAAAGTGCCTGGAGAACTGTAGCCAAAGAAACTAATGGAATTTGGTAAAGATAATATCACAATGTAAAATAGAATTTAAGAATAAAAATAAAAATAAAATAAAGAACCCTCTTTTTTTTGCTTTTTTTGCTTTTGCTTTCTTTCCTTTTTTTCCCTCTTTTTTTCTATTAAAAAATAAAAATAATTTTTTTTAAAGAAGAATAAATTAAAGGTAATAAAATAAAAAAGAAGGAGAAAGCCTGGATAAAAGCTGCAGAATTAAAATACAAATAAAAAATGGTTGAGTAAAACCAACTGAAAACAAGTAAGAAACGAAGAATAATATTGGGATGGAATAAAATTAAGTTGAAAAGGGTTAAAAAGTAAGAAATTAAATCGAAGAGGCTTCTTTTAAGATCAAAAAAAATAAGCGGGATGTTAAGATTAGAAAAAAGGGGAGGGTATGTGTCAACTGGGAATGTAAATTAATGTACTTCATTTATTTTTTCCTTCCTTTTTTCTGTCTTCACTAGTCCGTATCCCGTCAGGGCTGGGACGGAAGCCGAAACATTATATGCCTCGTGTGTAGTTAATATAAAATAAGTCTCCATGCCATTTCTATAAGAGTCATTTTGTAACTTTGCAAGAATTTGTATTTCTGAAAAATCAATTCCATGCGCATTGCTGCTGGCATGCTTAGAAGTAAGATATTGCTCGTTTCTATTAATGGAAGCTTCTCTGCTCCGCCACCCGATCGGTAAGGCCCTACGGATCTCCCCTATGTAGAGGTAGTTATATTGTATGCATCAAAGGGCATAGACAACTCCTACGTCAGGTAGGTCCTGTTTCTGCGTTGTTTTGAAAATCGTTGCAATAGTAAACATATGCATATGATGTGTGGATTGCATATTTTGCACAGCTGCGGAAAAACGTGGGGGCGGTATGTAATAGAAACGAAAGTTTACAGGGTCATCGTAGTCAAGGTAGTTGCAATGTTGTTGTAATAATGCTGCATGGTATTCTTGAAGAGCCTTGAAATAAATTGTTCTGGATAATCGTTATTTATTAACATCCTCCAGATTTTAGACAGCTCTTGGTCAAAAAGCCTAGGAGAACTTGACAATTTGAAATTTCTTAGAACATCAGCACTATTTGCAACGGACTTGTTTAGGAAATTAATCCCTCTAATAGACGCTATGTTGGAAATACAATTCTTCATATTTCAAATAAGATATTATAGGCAGAACAATGGGCTTTTCATGGGGCTTCCTGCATCAGCTTTGATAGCCGAAGGGATCATGTCATATATGGAAGATAAAGCCCTATCCATCCTTGATGTAGATCATGTGCAAGTCTTATTGTTTATAAGCTACGTCGATGATATCCTGCGTTACGAGGACTCCAACATTATAGATGAAATCAGACATTTTTAACCAGATATGTCAAGATGTGAAATTTGAGGTCAAAAAAGAACAAGATTGTGCTATTCCCTTTTTAGACATATTTTTGAGCAGATCTAATGGAAAGTTTTCCTCATCCATGTACCGGAAACCAACTTTTGCAGGGATCCACTCTTAATTTTAATTCCAACGTTCCCCTGGCCTTTAAAATTAATATTATAACCATTCTTGTTCAAAGAAATTTCAAATTGTCAAATTCCCCTAGGCTTTTTGATCAAGAGTTGTCTAAAATCTGGAGGATGTTAATAAATAACGATATTCCAGAAGAATTTATTTCAAGGCACTTCAAGAATGCCATGCAACATTATTACAACAACATTGCAACTACCAAGTCTACGATGACCCAGCGAACTTTCGTTTCCATTACCTACCAGCCACACGTTTTTTCGTAGCTGCGTAAAATATGCAACCCACACAACATATGCATTACGGCCGCAGCTAGGTTTACTATTGCAACAATTTTCAAAACAACGCAGAAGCAGGACCTACCTGACGTAGGAGTTGTCTAGGGCCTTCGATGCATACAATATAACTGCCTCTAAATAGGGGAGATTCGTAGGGCCTTACCCAGAGCATAGAAGGGCTTACATTAATAAAAACGAGCAATATCTTACTTCTAAGCATGCCAGCAGCAATGCGCATGGAATTGATTTTTCAGAAATACAAATTCTTGCAAAGTCACAAAATGACTCTTATAGAAATTGCATGGATACTTATTTTATATTAACTACACACGAGGCATATAATGTTTCGGCTTCCGTCCCAGCCCTGACGGGATACGGAGAAGCGAAGAGAGAAAAAAGAAAGAAAAAGAAATAAATGAAGTGCAATAACATTGGTCTACAAAAATAAAAAAAAAAAATCAGTCACAGGAACAAAACATGCTGTTTCTGGAAGATAATTCACCCATGAATCCAGATCTAATTTCAGAATTTCTGTATCGGCCTCAGTTTCCATGTGATGATTTCATGTTTCCGTATGGTTTCTGTAAATGCTTACGTCAGGCTACGTATTTTATGTATCTGGCAAAAGGAGAACAGAATTGCAATAACCTTGAGATCTCCACTTATGCCATTTGTATTTCTCATATTGGATATGTGTGAATAGCAGTTTAAAGTTCTCATATGTCTCGTTCATGTTAACTGCATGAGCAATCGGAACAGAAAGAAATGTGTTCCCATTGTGGAGAAGTATACCTTTCAGACGAAATTTGCTCGAATCTATGAACACGCGCCAATCACTTACACTGAAACCATGGCCAAGAGTCTCCATAACGGATTCGATGTCATTACAAAAACCATGTTGTCTTCCTTGGAGAAATATTCAGAAAAAAATAGCATGGCGGTCACGATAAACACTCACTTTCGTAATCAGGAAGAAGAAGATACCTTTCTTTTAATCGTGAAACTGGCAGCTCAGCCTGCTGCTTCAACAATTTTAAATCACGAAAAGATCATTGAGATTCCCTTTGAGAAAAACATTGTGGCTAATTTGATTCACAGGAGGCTTCAAATGTTGGGTCGCCATCCTTCTCTGGCTTCTGGGTGTTCGTCTCTGTATTCATCGTCACTTACCATCACATTCTCAGGAGGCACTGGTACCGGCAATTCCTAACTGAGACATATAGGTCTTACAGCAGATGGTAAATTAGGATATTGCACAGTTTTCGTTGTTTTAGAGGTAATTCCAGCTATTTTTGTCATACAGAAATAACAGTCTGTTCTGTGATCGGTTGATTCCCTCCAAACATGACATGATCCTTTTAACCAGCCTGTCAGCAGTGTAACACATGTCAAACAGCATATGTGGGGGGCCAATTTCTTGTCTTGGTCGCCAAACTTGCACCCAAAATAAAGTTCATAGCATTTTCTTAGAATAGGATGAAGTTTTCGCGATTTCAGAGTTAACTCAACAGATATAACAAAAACTATTTGGGTTCTTTATACAGGTACGAGGCCTATTTTCTTCTGAATTTACACAAAACACCAACCTTCATGAATAGCAACTGTAACTCACTTCCCAAGGTCAGAGCTCTCTCGATTCAGACTGATGCCCTAAACACAATATGACACAACGTGTTAGAGCATGACTCATCGGCCTTCTTCGTATCCTAGTGGTGAATTTCGGAACTGAGGATCATGCATGGGAATTCTTTGTATATATTTTGATTGTTTTCCAACAATTATATGTGCAAAAAAAATTCATTTAGTAATATCGAAGTAACCAATATGCAGCATTTTCAAGTATTTTTATAAATAGATGATACCGTATAACAAGAACTGAGCCCGATAGGCAAAAATGGATTTCATTTTCGATTTCAGTACCCACGACTTAGCTAAGAACACCATTCATATTCTTTGTGACGAAAATGCTGCTGACCAGTGTAATTTACATTCCCAGTTGACTCATTCCCTCCCCTTTTTTCTAATCTTAACATCCCGCTTATTTTTCTTGATCTTAAAAGAAGCCTCTTCGATTTAATTTCTTACTTTTTAATCCCCTTTTAACTTAATTTTATTCCATTCCAATAATTCTTCGTTTTTTACTTGTTTTCACTTGGTTTTACTCAACCATTTTTTTTATTTTTTTTTTAATTCTGCCGCTTTTTATCCAGGTCTTCTCCTTCTATTTTTATTTTATTACCTTTAATTTATTCTACTTTAAAAGAAAATAATTTTTTTTAATAGGAAAAAAAAGAGGGTTTTATTAATTTATTTTTATTTTTATTCTTAAATTCTATTTTACATTGTGATATTATCTTCACCAAATTCCATTAGTTTCTTTGGCTACAGCACTCCCGGCACTTTTCCTCAGTTGGTTGATTCACGCCTCGAGCAATGGACCAACAGAGCGGACTTCTAGCATTATACCACCTCTCGCCACAAATAGATGGTCCATGTTGTTCCAGTTACCGCCACCAGGGTCGTATCAAGCCTGCACCCAGCGTTCAAGAAAATTAAAATTTCACGATTGTTCAATTCCTGTATTACTATCTTCATCCAAGCTATATCTTTACTTGATAATACCGTCTCTCGACGGAGAAACTAGTCGAATTTGTGTTCTTAATTTTGTATAAATTATCTTTGTGCAAACATATTCAGATGTTCAACTTTATAAATGATTTCAATGAACATCTGTACAGGTAAAGCACTCCATATATTCTATCCTGGACTTTGAACAAGAATTCGTCACCTAAATAGCTCAGAATTTTCGAGGTCAATTAAGTGCCATGAGTCCGAACATTGGAAAAAAAATATGCGAACCAGTAACCATTTTTAACGTATTTTTAAACAATTGCTAATCATTCGTAAATTGATGATTAATTTCATTTTTATTGTGAGTTTTTTTTTTTAAACTTACATTTCAAATAATTGTTTTTTACATTTCGCAGAATTGCAATATAGCTGCAGGAAATCCAATTTCTGAGACAGATCAATCGTTGATTGTTCATCAACACAATCTAATACGAATGAAAGTGGCAAATGGCGAAGTGGGATTTCAACCAAAGGCATCCAATATGAAAATATTGGTAAGTTGTTTGCAGTAAATTATTCTCTGAATTTTTTTTTTAATTTATATATTAACTGATATATCTTTTAATAGTTGGGGTTCCTACAAAATTTCAAATATTTCCTTGTTTAGCCAAGGACCACTTAAAAGACCATTCCAAAGACTTCACTTGAAGTCCTTCTACAGATCAGATATACATATGTGGTCAGATATACATAGGTGGTCAGATACACACAGGTGGTCAGATACACATAGGTGGTCAGATATACATATGTGGTCAGATATACATAGGTGGTCAGATATACATAGGTGGTCAGATATACATATGTGGTCAGATATACATATGTGGTCAGATATACATAGGAGGTCAGATATACATAGGTGGTCAAATATATATATGTGGTCAGATATACATGTGGTCAGATACACATAGGTGGTCAGATATACATATGTGGTCACATATATATAGGTGGTCAGATATACATAGGTGGTCAGATATACATAGGTGGTCAAATATACATATGTGGTCAGATATACATGTGGTCAGATACACATAGGTGGTCAGATATACATATGTGGTCACATATATATAGGTGGTCAGATATACATAGGTGGTCAGATATACATATGTGGTCAAATATACATATGTGGTCAGATATACATAGGAGGTCAGATATACATAGGAGGTCAGATATACATAGGTGGTGTGGCAAAAATATTACTGTATGATTTGAATACCTCAGTTGTTTCTTGTATTGGTGGAAAACATCATCTAAGTACTTTGCAATTTATAAGAATCCTGAAAAATGGTACGCGATATACAGCCTAGAAAAATAATAGGGTTTTATTTGAAACATCAACGTTCAAAATTTTCACCTTCAGAATTTGTTCACGATTTTTAAGATCAGGATTATAAATCTATCAGGCACAGTGTTTTGTCAAAAACTTCAACAAAAAGAATTTCTGCTGAACTTCAATACCGAAACTACACTCATATTGCTGTAGGACTTAAAAGAAATGCAGTTTTACAATCTTCTCTTCTGGGAACTGTCTTATATATCCTCTCCGATTGAAACTTCTGTGTGGCAGCAATGATCGGTGGACAATACAACTAGGAATCGCAAGGTGATAAGTTGCAAAGAGGCGGATAACTAATAAAATTTTATTTATTGACGAAACTTTTCATGAAAAACACTAAGTTTTGTCTATCTTCATTACCTTCTTAGTGGTATCATTGCCAATTACCGCAGTAGAATGTAGTGAATGTCTTTGGTGGTTCCTGAACCGGAAATTGGGAACAAGGCCAAGCATCAATGGCTACAAATGCAAGTGCTATACAAATGTTTGTGTAGCAAAACAACATCATTTCAGTAGAAAAATCTGCTTCTTAATGCTTGAAGTCTTTAATCGGGTAACTGAAACACGATTAGTTCATGAGCCTTTAGATTATATCGAACATGTTCTTTATCCAAAGTTAATGTACAAATAATCTTCTTAATATGTTGTGAATATGGAGTCATCAGAATATATTATTAAAGTATTAAACATTTTTTTGTCTTTTGAAATCAGATTCTACTATTTTTTAAAAGTTCTCGAAGTTTTAAGAATATAGCTGTTTTGAGTGTTATTTCAATATCAAAATTTCAAATGTGTTTAAGTATTATTTTGCCAGATCTGTTCTTATCAATTTTGGTATTGATCTACCGTTGCGAAATCATTCAATTTGCATCAAAATTTTAAATACGAATTTTTTTGATCGCTCCTATCACCTTTAGTTTCTCCATATGATAGCAATGGGAAATAGTGTTCATATAAGTCATATGTGAATGCAATATATTTTTTTCTCATACATCATATAAAACTATCTAAAATCAATGTCCCAGATTTTAATGGCAATTCGTAATTTCCTCCCTTCAATAAAAATTTAGAGCATTTTTTATTGTTAGATTCAGATTAAATCAATAAAATTGATAAAATTAATAAAATTACCAAAACATTTAAAATGTAGTTATGAAATGGAGCTGCTGCTCTATTTTTGAACAACTGACGATAATGTATGATGCGACCAATTATACTTTCAATATTTTTTGTATCTGAAATAAGATGGTTAAATTGGCTATTAATATTCATAAGAAAACACTTACTAAATCGCGGAATGAATTCTCTCCATTCTTAAAATATGTTTTTAGATAATTACTAACATGTTCTTTCCGAACAATGATAATTTCTCATTTCTGCAAAGCATGATTCAAAGATTTCTAGATGTTTTATTAGAAATTGTGGGAAATTGAGAAAACATTGCTCCTCTAAACATGAGAGAAAAAAACCTAAAAACAATGATGATTATGAAATAATATACATAAGACACTGAAATAATATAGGGCAAGAGTGGCGACACTTGATCCATACATTGCTTTTCACGTTCTATCTGCCAGCCTGTCGTGCCAACCATATCATATTAGTTTCAAAGGATAAGTCCTAATATGATTTGTCAACTAGCAATGCTTGCCTTTGAAAACAGCTGACAATGGCACTTAACACTGATGCATTTCATTTTCGTCCCAAAGGGGGGGGGGATCAAGTCTCCCAACTATATGGGAGACTTGATCGCGAAGGAGACATGGTCCCGATGAGATACGTGTTCCTGGATGCTTTTCAAAGGGAAATAAATATGCAAATCCGTACCCTCGAACTCGGTAGTTTATTTACCAGACTTCAGACACACATCTTCAAGTATTCGTTGTACTCTGAAGGAAAGTTAAGAAATTCTGCAACACATCGTTTAGACTTGTGATATAGAGGACCGGAAGTTCACCATTTAGATCTTCTTTCTGTACAATCCTTTCATTTCCTTGTCAAGGAGAGAAAATTAGGTTTCCTGTTTGTCTTTTTTTTTAACAAACTTACTTTTATAGTATCATCGCTAAGTGAAATATCTGATCAGAGTAATGATTCAACGTCTTTTTTGGTTTCTATACGAACAACCCCAAAATCATTCGGTTTTACGTCAATGTTTGTGACTTCTCGAGTGACGGATGCCGTCTAGTTTGTGGATGTAACCTCAATATCAAGATCAGAGCTGAGTAGACTACGAATGTCTTCATCACAAGAATCGTTCCACACGTCTTCCGTTTTCTCAAGACCGTCCTTTTTTTAAGAAGCTGGCTCCTCCTATTTCTTTTTTCTGTCCATTGAAGACAAACCCCTCCAATTCTTGCCTTTTCGGCTAATCAGAACTCTGTTATCTTCTTGTGTAAAAGTTTGTGCCTTTTTGGATCCCAGTAAAGAATCAGCGTTTTCTTCTCTTCTTATTATGCGTTTTCGTGTCATCACGTTGATCCAAAAATATTTCGCCGTCCCTTTCAACGTATCGTCTTTCCTCACTGTTGCAACAGCCTCCTTCACACTTACAGAGTCAGGGAGCTCAGTCTTTTCTTGTGCTAGTGCTTTCTTTCCGTTCTTTCACTGAAGGCAGCAGCAACTCCTCAATCAAGACTAATCCATGGCTACAGCCCATTTCTCTTATACACCCCATTCTAAGAGACAGAGAATATTTTGGATTCTGATCTCGAAGATTCCCGCTAATCTCGAAGATTCTCGCTTGCATACGCCAGAAACATATAAATTTATTCACGAATGTTCTCGGAAGTCATATGCGGTCACGTAAAAATCACCGCCCGTATCCAGACTCGAACCGTGGTCGATCTGCGGGCAGAAACGTTAACCGTTCGGCTATCCGTTCACGTTGGGAGAGGTGATCTGGGATCAAGATTCCCGTCTGTGTGTGGGATCAAGTCTCCCGAACGGTAATTAACTGCTACATTTGCAACTAATTGCCTAAAAACCACAAAACGCAACGAAAACTTGCGCAAATACTTTCAAAGGAACTGAAATACACTGGACTAGGTCACATTTACAGCCTGAACGATACTTATCATCTCCAGATCAAAAATTATACCTACCAACAAAAAATACACATATGCATATGACGTTTATAAACATGACAGATGTCGCTCCAAACCTCGCTGATTACCGTTTTTTTTATTAGTGCTATTAGTAGACCCGATGGTCGTTACTTTTAACCAGAGTTTTGAAGAAGTGATCAAGCCTCCAACGGGTTCAATGGTCATCACTCTCCCCTACATACGATAATTTCTTTTTTTATATTAATAAAAGAAGAAATATATTCCTATTTAGAAATAGCATTCGTAAACAATTATTACTTTTTTAACACCTTTTTTTTACTAAATATTATTTATTCAAATCTTAATCAAGTTTATTATATGACACATTTTTGTTTGTTTCTTATAGATCTGGAGTGAAACGCTTGCCAAAGTAGCACAAAAATGGGCTGATAACTGTGATGACAGTCATGATAAGGAACGAAGAACAGGTTAGGAGACATGTAGTCATTTGTTCAAGGTCTTAGTCATGGGCTTCGAAAAATATGGGCTCCGAAAAATATGCGCATCGAAAAATAGACCACAATCTCTCTAAAAACAACTTTGAAAAACAAAAAACTTTGATTATCATTACATACCAATGATAGTGGAGATAAATTTATCTTTATTTGCTTACTATTAGTCATTGTTTACAATCGCATTGACCTAATAGAAATGATGCAGTTTTGCCCGTTTAGACTTTTGTCTGAGTGCTAATGGCGGCGTGTTTTTCTGCTATAGTTAAGAAAAAACCCGATCTGTAAATAAAGAGCTAAAATGCATTATGCTACAGTGCAGACTAAATAATGGTACAGTACAGTTAAAACTCAAGTAATGAAGCCAGTAATGAAAATATTGATCTAGTCTCAATTACGAATAATCCACTTCACTTGAGAAATTTCAGAGGAGAGGAGTACTTACATCATAGAGTATTTTTCCTAAATCTGGCTTAATTTAAGATCCTATCACGAACGTCCCGGCACTTCCGCTTAACCCTTTCTCTTCTATCCTCCCGTCCGCATCTCGTTTCTTGCACATTCCTCCATATTTTTCCAACATTTTTATAACTCTGCCATCCTATGAAATCCTAGTGTTGCAAGGGTTTTCATTCCCTTATTCCCCGCCAACACGCGTCTCTCTGCCAATTAAAGTAATGTTTTTCTCAAGTTCAGGAGTGATCCTTAAGAGCTTTTATGGATGGCCCCCGAAGGCATCCAGGTCGTGAAGCCTGTTTCCGACATTAAAAGCCCGATTCCCTCTCCCCCTGCTTTTAAATTGCATCGGAACCTTGCTCTCAATAGAGGAAAACAAAAGGAACGGCCACTCCTGGGACTGCGTAAGTAATGCCACCCCTCCTTGACCAGAGGCGACGGCGGGGGCCAACACCTCGCTTCTTGAGAGGAAAAGAGCAAAACAACAGTCAGAAGGCCAGTGAAAGTGAGAACGAGTAGATCCACAATCCTACGCTTTTTTTTGAGCCATCCCGCCCTTCTGATCACAGAGTCCCCAATCAAAGGGCGAAATAATCCCCGACCTGAGCACCGGGATACTTGGTGCCACCCTACATTCCCGCTGCGTTTAGATCTTGCGACGAGATATGGAGTGGATCATGCTGAGCACCCGCTCGTCTTTGGATCTCCTGTTCTCCAGAGCCGGCAAACGACCACAAGGTCAGCGACGGCAGCGAAGAACACTCCACCGGACTCCACAGATGATATCCAGCCTCCTAAGCCTTACCCGTACACTACTTTAGTCCGATACTGTGAGCCATCCCGTTTTGCTTTATTTACACTCCCTCTCTTTCCCTCCCCAATACTTACTTACATTCAATAAAGCACTCCTATCATATCACGATGTCTGTCTCGCTATTCTCTTTGAGAAGGCGTGGACAA
This sequence comes from Thereuonema tuberculata, assembly GCA_023159025.1. Taxonomy (NCBI): domain Eukaryota; kingdom Metazoa; phylum Arthropoda; class Chilopoda; order Scutigeromorpha; family Scutigeridae; genus Thereuonema; species Thereuonema tuberculata. Next base: position 20,051 of record JAFIDM010006214.1, read on the forward strand.
CGGATGTTTCCTCCCAGCTAAACTAGATTTCCATGGCACCCACCCTCTTCCTGACCTTCCCATTCTCCGATCCCTCACCTATCTCCCTATCACCTCCAGTGATCATGGCTTG
>JAFIDM010006215.1:0-11619 GCA_023159025.1 Thereuonema tuberculata
CATTTCTGCCAAGAATCAATAAGTTAAATATGTTAAACTTAAAAATTCAAAACAATTATTGTTATTATTATATAAATGTATCTCTACATCGGTTTCCCAGCTATGTTAACATGGCGAGTCAAGGACCAAAGCACATGTTGCCAAATATAAAAAAAGTATGCAAGGGGGGTAAGGGGATGTTAGGGATGTGTGGTTGTACTATCCTTCTGGAGTTGTGTATTAGTGCTCTCGTGATGTCCGATTGTGCTCAGGCTGTACTGCGGTCTGAACAAAAATAGAAATAAGTGGCGGACAGGACGATGAGTACAACACGAACTCGGTCCCGCCTCCGTTGCTTCTGAAGTCATGTTCTAAGTCGATATATTTACTGATCTTGTCTGCGTGAGTTTTCTGGAAGCTTTCGCTGACAGACACTGCAATATCAATGAGATAGGTCTGTTTGTTGACCTTATGAACATGTGTGATGTCAGGTCTGTGTGATGGAATATGGTTTTATCTGTGTGATTAAGGCAGTCCCAATGTAGCTTATGTATGGTTACCTGTAACACGTTTTGTGTTTGTGTATTTGTAGTACGGATCATGTTCTTAATAAGTGAGTATTTCTGTGCTATCTGTTGATGGAGAATCGACGCTATCTGATTGTGTCAATGGAGGTACTCTGCTTAAAAGAGGAGAGAGCAACCTGATATGTGGTCCATCGTCTCATGTGTAGTGTGGCACTTCCCACATTTATCATCGTACGTGTTTGTATCAAGTAGAATATGTTTCCTGTAGTTAGTATTGGTACAATTTGTCCTGTACCGCGACCAAAAACCCTTCGGTCTCCCTGAACAGCTTACCACTCGTCATTCATCTGTACGACGCCTCCATATCGACTTAAGACTGACTGAGTTCGTGGCAATGTCTGCGAAAGAGTTCCTTACGAGTCCATGATTCACGAGCTGTGCGTGTGGGTGTCGGGGATGGTGAGTGTGGATTTCTAGGTCGAGGGGGTTACGTGTCTCTTATTTAAAATTATCTTTTCAGTTTTAGTTTTTTTAATTTAGTCGATTAACCCATTTCCTTATCTCTCCAAAATTAAGTGTGCCACCCACATAGCCTAGAAGATTCATTGGTCAAATGAAACTTCAATAAGTGCCGATATAAAATTTAAAATTTCAAGAAAGTGTGATATTTGAATAAGGTGCACTCTGAGTTTTCTAAGTTACTTTTTTAATAATTTTTTTTTTAAATCTAGTTTTTTGAAGCTTCTATTTCATTCGTTTCCTTCATATCAGTGGTATTTTGGAACTGGCAATTAAAAGGCTTCAGTTCCTTATTTTTTTTTAGTTCCTCTTCAATTTTCTTCTTCAAAAAGCAGTTGTTAATTACAGCGTATTTAAAGTTATCCTTGAAAATGTGGTGCCACCCATACAGTCAAGAAGATTCAGTGCTCAAACTTGATCTAAAATTTGATATTTCATTAATGTGAGTTATTTGAGTAAGATTCACATGATTTTTTCTAAGATGTTCTTTAATAAATTTTGGTTCAAATGAAGTCTTTTGAAGCTTTTGAATGGATGAACTTTTAATTCTATTTCATTCGTTTCCTTCATATCAGTGGTATTTTGGAACTGACAATACCGGGTGATTCATAAAATACTGGAAAGTACTGGTTGTTTTCACCGTCCATTACCTTTTAAACTACTGCTCATAGAAATCTGAAACTTTTTATATAAAATCGTCAAACATATAAGAGTTATCTTTTCATGTTATTAATTATTCATTTTTATTGAAATTCATTTTGTTTGCGTTCAAACATCCCCATTATGTCGTATATTTAAATAACTGTTGTGATGTTGTTTAAACTCTAAACTCTGGATCCTATATTCAAATGATAAAGAAACCTAATTAGGAAAATTTAATCTAAACACTTTAACATTAATTCCTTTGTTTAAATTTTTTAAAAAAATGTAATTTTTTGAAAATGCATTCTGACTAATGACTTTTTTTGGGAGACAGTCGAATACTTTTGTTTGGATAATAGTTTCTATATATTGAGGTGTTCGAACGCAAATAAAATGAATCTCATTAATAATGAATAAATAATAACATGAAAAGATAACTCTTATATGTTTGACGATTTTATATAAAAAGTTTCAGATTTTTATGAGCACGGTGAAAACCACTTGTACTTTCCAGTACTTTATGAATCACCCGGTATATTAAAAGACTTCACTTCCTTTTTCTGTTTTGAAACACTGTTCACTCTATTTTGGAGGTCATGAAGTTTTCCTTATAGAAGAAAAAAAATTAAAATATGAAAATTCAGTATTCCTTTTGATGAAAGTGTATTTTGTTAATATTCCTTCCAGCAGTTTTGATAAAGAGATATAGAATTTTCTAGTTCTTCTTCAATTGGTTTTCTTCGAAATTCTGTTAGTAGACGAGAATCATAAGGTGGTTTTTTTTTATATAAAACTAGTTGATTTATTATTTTCCATTCCTTCGTTTTGTTGCAGCTGTCAATTAACTTCCTTATTAATATTTTGAAGCTTTTTTCATTAAAAACATGTTTTTTAGTATCAGCAGTGGCGTGATCAACGAATCGAATATTATTGAGGTCAGGAAGTTTTTCTCCTAGAAACAGAAAAATAAAACACAAAAAGAAAAATCTGAGCAAACTAAAAGTCAGTAATTAAATCGAAAGGTTATTCTTACAAAATAGTCAAAAACATTTACAATGTTTATTGTTATGCATTTCTGCCAAGAATCAATAAGTTAAATATGTTAAACTTAAAAATTAAATCAATTATTCTTCTTATTATTATTACAGTAAAACCTCATTAAGTCGTCACTCAAGGGACCAAACATTTTTGACGACTTAAGCAGAGTGACGACTTAGCCAAAGTGGGAATTTTTGAAAAAAAAAAAAAAAAACACTGAAATATAGTATTTTCATGAATTGCTATAGGATTCGGTGAGAAAACAAGATTTTCAGAAATTAATACGTGCAAATAAATGAGTAGAAAATAAAAAAAAAAGACACTTTTTATAGTTACAACATTTTAATTGTTTTAAAAGAAAGGCAATGTCTGTCTTTGAAACGTTCCAGCCAACCATTGCTGCCGCCGAAATCTTCAATGTTCAACTCCTTAGCAATTTCCATGGCTTATTCTTTGAGAATCACGTCCGAAATCGGCACATTTTGCGATCTGGTATGTTTTAGCCATCGAACTAGAACCTCCTCGATCTCGTTAAACTTCGATTTCCTCATTCTCTTTGCAGTCAGCTTCTTCAATTACTTTTTTCGATGAAACAATATCGTTTAATGTAGTCCTAGGAATATGATGTTCTTTGGCAAAAGCTGTTTTCGAAACATTTGATTTTTCAAAAAGTGCAATTAAGTCTTTTTTTTCCTTTAAAAGCTAACGAGGTAAGTTTTCGTTTCCCTGGCATGTTAAAAACATAATTGAATCACGAAATTGCTAGAAAAAAAAATAGCCCTTATAGCGGGGCTTACTCGCTATGAAATGAAGTCACACTCAGGAGCGGTCAAAAAAAACGTCTACATTCGAGAGAGTCGCAGCGAGAAGTGTGCTTTGAATGATTAGCAGCGAGATTCCAAGAACCCAATTCCCCGAAGGGGTAGAAAAGGAATGAAGTGACAGGAATGGTGGAAAATTCCCCGTAATGGCTTGGCTTTCTTAAAGTAAAGGGGCATGGCTGAATGACAACACAACGGCATGCAAAATGGAGAAGAAAGATACTTTTGGCCATTTTTGAGGGTGACGAGTTATCCGGAGTAGAATTAAATTTGGTGACGAGTAAAAGAGGGTTATTTTACATTATTGTGTATGAGACCTTGTCGGGACCAAAGGAAAACGACGACTTAAACGGAGTGACGACTTATCCGGGTGACGACTTAATGATGTTCTACTGTATATAAATGTTCCTCTACTTGGGTTTCCCAGCTAAGAAATCATGGCGGGTCAAGAACCTAAGTACATCTTGAGAAGTATAAAAAAAAGTATGCAAGGGGCGGTGACGGATGTTAGGGATGTGTGGTTGTGTTAATGTGTGATTATACTATCCTTCTGGAGTTATGTATTAGTGTTCTCGTGATGTCCGAATGTGCTCAGGCTATACTGCAGTCTGTACAAAAATAGAAATGAGTGGTCTACAGGACGATAAGTACAACACGAACTCGGTCCCGTCTCCATTGCTTCTGGAGTCGTGTTCTAAATCGATATATTTACTGATCTTGTCTGCATGAGTTTTCTGAATGTTCTTGCTGATAGGCACTGCCATATCAATGAGATAGATCGGTTTGTTGACCTTATCAACATGTGTGATGTCAGGTCTGTTACGGTGTATGGTTCTATCTGTGTGATTGGGGCATTTCCAATGTAGCTTATAAGGTCGAGGTGGTTAGGTATTTCTCATTTAAAATTATGTTTTCAGTTTATTTTTTTTAATTTATTCGATTAACCCATTTCCTTATCTCTCCAAAATTACGTGTGCCACCCACATAGCCAAGAAGATTCATTGGTCAAATAAAGCTTCATTATTTTTAAGTGCGGATATAAAATTTAAAATTCAAGAAAGCGTGATATTTGAATAAGGTTCACTCTGAGTTTTCTAAGTCACTTTTTTAATAAATTCTGTTTTTAAATCAAGTTTTTTGAAGCTTCTATTTCATTCGTTTCCTTCATATCAGTGGTATTTTGGAACTGGCAGTCAAAAGGTTTCACTTCCTTATTTCTGTTTTGAAACCTATTCACTCTATTATTGAGGTCATGAAGATTCCTTATTGAAGAAAAAAAATTAAAATATTAAAAGTCAGTATTCATTTTGATGAAAGTGTTTTTTGTTAACACTCCTTCCATTAGCTTTGAATTTTCTAGTTCTTCTTCAATTGGTTTACTTCGAAATTCTGTTATTAGTAGATGAGAATCATTAGGATTTTTTTTTTTATAAAACTTGTTGATTTATTTTATTTTATTCAATTGTATTTCAATCGTTTCTGGAAATGTTTCGGTATTTTGCAGCTGTCAGTTAACCTCCTTTATTAATATTTTGAAACTTTATTTCATTAAAAACATTGTTAACAGCAGTTGTGGCGGAAGGAGGGGCTATCGTTCCGTGAAGTTCGGTAATTGGCGAAAATTTTACATTGATATTAACTAACTCCTTTGATTTCAACTATGAGAAAGATTTCGGGAGGGGCTTCATCGGGAGGGGCAGCCAGGCACGTAGCCTTACGGGCTACGTGCCTGGCTGCGGGATGATCAACGAGTTGAATATTATTGAGGTCATGAAGGTTATGTCATAGAAACAGAAAAATAAAATACAAAAAATACAAAAATCTGGGGAAGCTAATAATAAGAAATTAAATGGAAATGTTATTGCTAGAAAATAATCTAAAACATTTACAATGAAAGTTGTTATGTATTTGTGTTAAGAATCAATATACGAGGTGCATTCAAGTTATAACACTTCCGATTTTTTTTCTCAGCACTGGAAACAGATAGAAACATGCGGTTTGTTTTAAAATAAGCGGGCACTCTTTGTCATTACGAGACAGAGATGGAAGCTTTGTACGGCAAAGAGAACCTTAGCGGCAGCGTCGAGAGTGAGCGACAATTTGTGATACTGAAAATGGCGACGTTTTCATTACAAGATCAGCATGTTATCATTCGTTTTCTCCATTTGTGTGATGTGACACCGATTGAAATTTATCGCCAGATGAGTGAGACATGTGGTGAAGGTGTCATGGATGTGTCTAATGTGCGTGCGTGGGTGCGACAGTTCAAAGAAGGCAGAACGTTGTGTGACGAGATAACCACGACAATTTTGGCCTGGCAGAAGCCTGTCTGGCGACATGATCGAGCGAGTGGAGAAATTGGTTCTGGAGGATCGTCGATCTATTCCACACTCATTCGACGATCCTTCAGAACCAATTTCTCCACTCGCTCGATCATGTCGCCAGACAGGCTTCTGCGAGGCCAAAATTGTCATGGTTTTCTCGTCACACGACGTTCTGCCTTCTTTGAAATGTCACACCTACGCATGCACATTAGACACATCCATGACACCTTCACCACATGTCTCACTTATCTGGCGATAAATTTCAATCGGTGTCACACCACGCAAATGGAGAAAACGAATGATAATATGCTGATCTTGTAGTGAAAACGTCGCCATTTTCAGTATCACAAACTGTCGCTCACTCTCGACGCTGCCGCTAAGGTTCTCTTTGCCGTACAAAGCTGCCTTCTCTGTCTCGTAATGACAAAGAGTGCCCGCTTATTTTAAAACAAACCGCATGTTTCTATCTGTTTCCAGTGCTGAGAAAAAAAATCGGAGGTATTATAACTTGAATGCACCTCGTATTAAATATGTTGCACTTATAAATTATAAATAATTATAATTATTGAGTACAGTATATTCTCGATATCTCGAAGTCGAAGGGACGCTAAAAAAATTCGAGATTTCGAGTTTTCGAGATAACAAGGTCGAGATTATATGAATATGTAATATCAAGGGGAAAAATAATTTTTGATATTTCAAGCTTTTCGAGATATCGAAGTTCGAGATATCGAGAGTAGACTGTATAGAGAGTGAAGGGAAAATTAAAAATTTTTTTTTAAACAATTTTAAATCATTACTATTAATATTACTTCTGCTATAATATTCTTATTAATTACATAAAAACTAATTAACGGTATATTTTAATCTTTATTTTTTTATTCCTGTTTTCGATTATGTTATTTCCCTTCCCCTGCAAAATCAAGTGAGTAATTTTTACAAAAACTGATTAAAACCTCAGGGAAGGCAGGGGTTAATCTATTTTTCTTTATAGAAACAATGTATTGTCTTTAAAAGAAAAACGAATTTTTATTTTCGTTTTTATTACTTTATCTCTTGTAAATAATTATTTAAAATTATCTTTTAATGTATATTTATTTAGTTATTTATTTATGTTTGCATGAAGTCCTTTCCCTCTGCCTCCAAAACCAAATGTGTTGTTTTTTACAAAAACTGATAAAACTCTCAGAAGAGGCAGGGGTTAACCTACTTTCTTTATAGAAGCAAATATTGTCTTTAAACGAACGGCGAATTTTTGTTTTTAGTTTTCATTTTGTTTACAAAGGCAAAGTTTATAACAATTCATAAATAGAGAAAAAAAAATCACAACTGGACAATAAATACGTCTTCGCACATTGAGCCAACATCGATGAGAATCCTGAACAGCTGTTTCATCCTTATTAGGAATCATCAGCAGAATTTACCCTTGATGTTTGGCTCAGATTGCGCGAAAGCTAAGGGAAAAGCATCCACAATCCCGGTACTCGCCGCCGAGAAAACAAAAAACAAAAAAACAATCAGTTAAAAAATAATCCTGTGAGTATTAATCTCTGGTCCTTTCAGTTCTAGATTCCCGTTGATGTTGGCTCAGTGTGCGAAGGCATATTTACTATCCAGTTGTGATTTTTTTTCCCGATTTTGTTTTCTCTTATAAATATTTAAATGTATAAAGGAACTTAACAAAGTAAATGCACTTTGGTGCATTAAAAAATTTGAGAAGAAAATCTTTTAGAAGATCTTCGTTTTCTAAATTCTTGCAATGCACGTTAAGTTCCTTTATACATTTATTTGTATTTATTTTGGATTCTCAATCCTTACTTAAATTCTTTTGCGCCCAGCGGACCGCGGGACAAGAATTTGAGGCTGTGCGGTGCACAGTGAATTTACTATTGTGCTTGATTTTGTGGGAGGAGCCATTCCGGGGTGCCGGGATAGTTTCACCTTAGTTGTCTCGCACTTTGAGTTACCATTATGGGTAAATCTGACTGAAGAAGCCTAAAAAGGCTGAAACAGCTGTCTCAGATTCCCAGAATGGTAACTCGGGGTGCGAGAATCCTCATTTACTTTGGTGCATTAAAAAATTTGAGAAGAAAATCTTTTAGAAGATTTTCGTTTTCTAAATTCTATAAATATTTAAAATTAGCATATTCACCCGTCAGCAATGACGGGATAACAATGCGACTGCTTTTATTTTAGATAAAGTATTTACCCGAAACTATATATATGTTAACAGGAGAAATAACAGGAGGTTTTCGGAGCCCTGTAGCGTATTATACACTGGACAAAATAGAACAAAATTTGGCCACTATACACATAAAAGTATGCTGCTTCGATTTGTCAAGAAAACAAAATTAGTACCAAACAACGCCGATAGGGGAAATGTTTGGTGCGGTCGAAAAATGCATCACGAAATTTGCATATACGGGTACTTTGTGACACGGTATCGAGGATAAAAGGAGGGGTTGTGGGAATTCTAGTCATTCTGCAAGAAAATCGCCCGTCGATGACATTGTCACTACGTGATCGTGCCTTATTAGTCAAGCTGTTTTATCAGCGGGATAAAAATGCCAATGCTGCTCTTCGTGAATACCGGCGGTTAAAACAGTTACGTAGAGAAGCGATGACCATAACTAACTTACGAAGAATGGTTGAAAAATTTGAAAGAACAGGAACTCCTGTGCAACCAGGTCGAGGACATAAACGTATCAAGCAGGAACAAGTTGAAGAAGTTGCAACTGCCGTTCAGGTTCAGGTAGAAATGGACTAGTGACTTGTTATGTCAATTCCGACAGGTATGCCGCTATTCTCGAGAACTTTGTGATAACTCAACTGCAGCAAAGAAATTGTATCGATTCTACCATTTTCATGCAAGATGGTGCGCCACGGCACATCGGACGTCGTCGGTTGAAGGATGTCCTGCGTCAACATTTCACATACGCTAGAGTAATTAGTCGCGAATTTACCATGAATTGGCCTCCGAGGTCCCCTGATCTGAATCCTTGCGATTTCTGTTTGTGGGGCTACCTGAAAAGCATTGTGTATCAAGGACATGTTCCTGACATTCCTACCTTAAAAGATCAAATAACGTTATATGCTAGACGTATAAATGCCACCGTCGAAAACCTCGTGTACCACATGCAATTAATGGAACATCAGGCTGCTGGTCACCTTGAGTCAAATTTGTAGGTTGCTATAATAAATGTTTTTCATTGGTATTTGGTGTGTTGTTATTTACTGTTTTCATTGGCAGCTATGTATTCTTTTTTTCACACATTATGCGGTTGCAGCGCCAGAATTTCCCGTATCGGCGTTGTTTGTTACTATTTTTTTTTCTTGACAAATCGAAACCGCATACTTTAATGTGTATGGTGGCCAAATTTTGTTCTATTTCGTCCAGTATATAACACGCTACAGGGCTCCGAACACCTCCTGTTATTTCTTGATCACACGGTATATATGTTACATTGCGGTGAATATTCGAGCATCATTTGGCAAATTACCTTGAATGTATTTTTTTTATTAATACATTCGATGTTGTCTCTGTTCCATGAATGCAACATAAAACTGGCAAAATATGATATTAGCGTCTCGCTCAAAAAACTCCCATTTGCTGCAGGGTTCGTCCTTGCGACTAATTGAGTCATTGTCAATGGAGGCTTTATTGGAAGCTATGCTGCAGTACACGTCAGACTTTCAGGGCAGCCCTTCAGTGCTACATACCAAGAGAAACACAAGTGGGGAAGGTGTTGTATCTTGGACCGTTTTGGACATTTTAATTTTTTACCTAGTTGTAATTATTAAAGAATGGAATAAAATATTTGCCATGAAAATTTTGTTCTTTTATACCTAAGTATATTATAACGGAGTTTGTAAAGCACTTCTTTCTGTGAATTTTTCATTTCTCAAAAAAAGTTTACACTAGACTGAAGTCCATCACCAGTATTGTACCTCGGTCCTACACATGTATCTTGGACCGCATTTTGAATTTTGAAGCAAAATTCAAATTAAAGAAATTATTGTTTTTATTGAGTACAATAATAGCTAAACTATTAAAGTAGCTAAAGATGATTAATTTCAAAGAAACTTAAAAGTGATTTAATGGTTTTGGTGATTAAATTTTATGATCAGCTATTATTTGATATCACAGAAAATTTTAATAAATTAGATTCGAATTATATTTCAAAGAAACTTAAAAGTGATTTAATGGTTTTCGTGATAAAATTTTATCATCAGTTATTATTTGATATCACAGAAAATTTTACTAAATTAGATTCGAATTATATTTCAAAGAAACTTAAAAGTGATTTAATGGTTTTGGTGATAAAATTTTATAATCAGCTGTTATTTGATATGACAGAAAATGTTAATAAATTAGATTCGAGTTATATTTCAAAGAAACTTAAAAGGGATTTAATGGTTTTAGTGATAAAATTTTATGATCAGCTGTTATTTAATATGACAGATAATTTTATTAAATTAGATTCGAGTTATATTTCAAAGAAACTTAAACGTGATTTAATGATTTTGGTGATAAAATTTTATGATCAGCTGTTATTTGATATCACAGAAAATTTTAGTAAATTAGATACGAGTTATATTTCAAAGAAACTTAAAAGTGATTTAATGGTTTTAGTGATAAAATTTTATAATCAGCTGTTATTTGATATCACAGAAAATGTTATTAAATTAGATTCGAGTTATATTTCTAAGAAACTTAAAAGTGATTTAATGGTTTTAGTGATAAAATTTTATAATCAGCTGTTATTTGATATCACAGAAAATTTTATTAAATTAGATTCAAGTTATATTTCAAAGAAACTTAAAAGTGATTTAATGATTTTGGTGATAAAATTTTATGATCAGCTGTTATTTAATATGATAGAAAATTTTATTAAATTAGTCTCAAGTTATATTTCAAAGAAACTTAAAAGTGATTTAATGATTTTGATGATAAAATTTTATGATCAGCTGTTATCTGATATGACAGAAAATTTTATTCGAGTTATATTTCAAAGAAACTTAAAAGTGATTTAATGGTTTTTGTGCTAAAATTTTATAATCAGCTGTTATTTGATATCACAGAAAATGTTATTAAATTAGATTCGAGTTATATTTCAAAGAAACTTAAAAGTGATTTAAAGGTTTTAGTGATAAAATTTTATGATCAGCTGTTATTTGATATCATAGAAAATTTTATTAAATTAGATTCGAGTTATATTTCAAAGAAACTTAAAAGTGATTTAATGGTTTTGGTGATAAAATTTTATAATCAGCTGTTATTTGATATCGCAGAAAATTTGAATAAATTAGATTCGAGTTATATTTCAAAGAAACTTAAAAGTGATTTAATGGTTTTGGTGAAAAAATTATATGATCAGCTATTATTTGATATCACAGAAAATTTTAATAAATTAGATTCGAATTATATTTCAAAGAAACTTAAAAGTGATTTAATGGTTTTGGTGATAAAATTATATGATCAGCTATTATTTGATATCACAGAAAATGTTATTAAATTAGATTCGAGTTATATTTCTAAGAAACTTAAAAGTGATTTAATGGTTTTAGTGATAAAATTTTATAATCAGCTGTTATTTAATATGACAGAAAATTTGAGTAAATTACATTCGAGTTATATTTCAAAGAAACTTAAAAGTGATTTAATGGTTTTGGTGATAAAATTTTATAATCAGCTGTTATTTGATATCGCAGAAAATTTGAATAAATTAGATTCGAGTTATATTTCAAAGAAACTTAAAAGTGATTTAA
>JAFIDM010006215.1:12228-25205 GCA_023159025.1 Thereuonema tuberculata
TAATGGTTTTAGTGATAAAATTTTATAATCAGCTGTTATTTGATATCGCAGAAAATTTGAATAAATTAAATTCGAGTTATATTTCAAAAAAATTTAAAAATGATTTATTGGTTTTAGTGATAAAATTTTATGGCCAGATGTTTTGTCAGCTCAAACTGAATTATCTTTTCAAGTCAATCTGGGAATTGAACTAATTATCGTCCTCGTTACAGGGCTTCTATCCATCTTATTGTCTCCATAGGCAAAGTCAGTTGTTCTCTTGTTGGAATTCTGAGGGAACGATCGTATTATCTTCTATGGAAGGCGAGATATCTTGCCATATATCGGAAACCTTCAAAAGAACAATCTGAGCCAGCATTTGCTCCTGTAGCAATTGCATCCAGAATCACATCTTGCATTTCAGTTTCACCATCTACCATAGATAATGTTTCCATCATATCCAGTAAAACATTATCGAGTTGTGATGATGCCAGGAAACTAGAATCGCCAGGAAACTAAGTCAACAGGATATTCGTCTGTGAACTGAATGTGAGAAGTGTACACCTCTAAAAGTGACATTTAATGATTTAAATCATTTGAAAGTCTCAAGAGTGATCGGATGGAGATAATAAATCCTTTTTTGGAAGGGAAGCAGATGTTTTGCTTTTGTGACTCATATATTCATGAACAGCTCAATTTCTCTAAGAATCTTTTCTTATAGTTCTTTTGTGAAGGCTGTGGGTCTCTGATTATCTCTGGTGTTCTAGAATTCATTATAAATAAAAAATTTGACAGCCAACCCACATAACTATTTGAAAAAGTTTTGTAAAAATATACAATGGAGCACAAACGGTTTCATCCAACATGAGTGAGAATACAATTATTTTTTTTTAAATTTATAAGGACATCTGCTTCGGTATAGAGATCACATGGTTAGAGAGAGAGAGAGAGACCTGTGGTGACTTATCCGTCAGGCGAAAATAGAGTCATATCCGGTCGTCTGTATACAGGAAGATTTTCGGTACTGAAATCCGGGACTGCACTTAATTGGAAGAATAATATAGGAAGGGAATAGCCATCAGACATTGAAACACAACGTGAAATATGGTAGAGATCTTGGTAGCTGTAGTAACCTACAAGGGAAAAAACACAAAAACAACAATGTAATGATGATTTTTTCACAATGAAATCCGTATAAGGAAATGCCCTGAACTGACAAGGAATCGCTGTGTGTGAGGGGATCTGTCATAATGAAAATGATTCCTTACACTTACGAAGAAAATGATTTTTTTCACAAGCTAGAACAATAGAATTATGTGAATCCAAAGATATCCAGAGTCCCGCCACATGAACTGTAGGATAATAATTGCGGTCACCGTTGGGGACAGCTGTCTAATGCTGTGCGATCCGTTCGGAGAGGGGCAGGCGAGTCTCCCAGTATAACGACAGAAGAAATCACTACTTTAAACAACCTCTCTAGGATTGACACGCCGGACTGATTAAGATGGGAATTAACGAAATCATGAATAGTGTTTTTGGAAGAAGCAGTTAAACTTATATTACAGATTTCAAAACTTTTTTTAGAATGAGATGGAGGCTGTGGAGAAAAGGGACCGATATGTACTTTGTCCGACTCCTCTCAGGGAAAATTGGAGGATTATAAATTTTATGTAAAGTTTTAGCGATATGAGCGCCAAAAAATAAGAGGATAATCATTAGACAACACAATCGATTTTACAAGGGCAATTTCAGTACCGAAATAAGATAAAGAATTCGATAACCTGAAGGCGTGTGAAACTGCCATCTTAATGATATTAATTTTGAAACAAGTGGGAACAGAGGAAAAATAATTTAACGTAATACCACTGTTTGTAGACTTTGGAAAAACAAATGTATGAAAGACGTTATATTATTTTTTGTGATTTAATTTTAATTTGTTGTGCAACTGTTGTAGATGTTATAAAATTTATGGACTCAATACCAGCACCTACAATACAGGTGCTTTTAGGTCACCTTGTAGACTGGCCTTGTGTAATAAAATTATTATTAATTAATCTCGAATAACAAAAACATCCAAAAAGGCACTAATGTAATTAAACTCCTGCTCCAAGATGATATTTATGTCATCATGAATATCCTAAATGATATCAAGAATCCCGTACTGAGAATCGGTGTCAAATGCCAAATTATCTACATAACGAGGAAAAGCGGAATGTGTATATATTCCTGCAATCAAACAAAATAAAGGCCATGGCTTCGATGAAAGTCATGCAGATTTCGGCGATTAAAACCGACTCCGACAGACCCATGAAGAGACCCACGGATTGCTTGTAAATGTTGTTATTGAAACACAAAAGATTGTAGATCAAATAAAACATTAATCAAAGAGGCGAAATCAGAATAGAAATAATACAAAATTGATTGTAGTACTTACTCTGAAAATGTTGTAACGATTTAAACCCAAATGAGATGATATCGATGTGAATAATGAAACAACATTCAAAGAGAAAAGAGAAAACCTTGAACCCAGATTAAATTATTAATTGATTCAACAAAGTGGTAACTATTCTTAACGGAATGTATTGACGCATGGGAATTTTAGAATGAATTATTGTATAGAATGAATCATTAGCAAGCTTTACAAAGTCAGAAATCATTCTTGATTCAGACAAAAGAGATAATGAATTGCTTGTGCTATGTGGTTGCTAAACAGTTGGGCTGCTGAATACACACGCTGCCTTTCTCTACCTTACACGTTTAGATGTTGCAGCATTAATTGGGGCAAATTTTCATTTCCCCACAGTCCAACGATTGAAGCCCTAGTGTAACATATTTATCAAATTTACAGTTATCAGGTAAAATAAGTCCATCATCAAGAAAATGATTGCGAAGCTGCTTTTTTTAGATGAGAAATGTCGGCAATTACGTAGACACACTTTCTGGAATCTGCAGGATTAGAGAAACAAGAATTTTGTGTTAAACACATTTAGTTCATTCTATACTGTACGATTGGTGCCATCGAGATCAGAGACTACGCCAACAACATTGTATGAAGCTTTTTCTCAGGAAACAATGATTTGTTTTAGTAGGGAAGCAGACATGGGCGCATCATAATCGAAATATGTAGGCTGTTTCCCACTTGAGAATAGACCACGAACCATTGATACTTGTACATTACTATCTGCGCAAACAATTCTATCCCCTTCTTGGTCGTAGATAACTCTTCTAATTACATTCATTTCATCGAATCCAAGTATGGATACACGCTTCGCTGGTTAAAAAACTTTATCCTTGGGATCTCATTAACTCCAAATTTATTTAGGATTTTCTATTAAGAACGGGCTTTCAAATTATCTTTTTAGTAATTAATAATATTTGTAAACTGAAATCAAAATTTGTTATTGAAGCCATTTAGCTTCTGAATAAGGAAAACAAAATACAAAAATAAATAAAAATTGAGAAATTAATGCCCGAGTGCACCAAACTTCAGTTAACTTTGATGACTGCAGTTTGGATGGAGCTAAAATTAGTGAGGGGTGCTGCTCCAGAAAAATTTTAGCCTTTGTTTTAAAATTGTGTGAAAGGAAACATGTATAAAAAGAAAATTGATTCAGAAACTTGATAAATTTCTTTTTACACATGTTTGTTTTACAAAAATGTAATTAAATATTGTAATATATAATTAGGTGAAACCATTTTTTTTTCTTTCTGAATTTCTTTTCTTACTCAGGAGATAAATCTTTTTATTTTAAATTGAAGATAAGTTTAATAATAGAACAATGACTAAATTGCTTTAATGACTTTGAATAATTTAACTTATTCATGTTTCACCTCTCCTTCATTAAATTCACAACTACTTAAAGAAAGACAACAATTTTTAACACCTGTGAAAAAAAAAATACTAATTGTTTTTTTAAAGAAAATTGAGAAAATTTAATTATAAATTATTCTTTATCTTTTTATTAGTTTTAGTAAAGGTTTTAGAAAGAAACACACAAAAAAAAATCAAAGGAAATTTTGAAGGAGTGACAGTTTTATTTTTCCTTTTTATATTTATCCAATTAGAAGGTAAGTTTTTTTTTCAATTTCTATAATAAATGGAATTTGTATTTCCTTCAGTTTTATTCATTATTCAAGGACAATGTTAGTTGTATTGAGAACAATAAAACTTGGAAGCACATTAAACAATAATGAATTTAAAACTGATATCAATTAGAAGGACACATGAACACACAAACACCTTGACAAACTTAATGGTTTCAAGTTCCTATTAAATTAGGCCAAAAATTATAACGACTGGGTTTCCATATTGGGAAGCCAAACGAACGATAAAAGGTGCCAAAATCAAATACGTGTATTTATTACAAACGAAGAGTTTCAAAACTGTTAAAAATATAGAATTATAAATATAGATAAGGTGCAGACAATAAGACTTCAGCTTTATTATAATAAAAAAAATATAATTATAGAAAAGTATTAAGACAAACAAAATTTATTTCAGTTTACAAAACAGTATTATTATTTTTTAAAAAATGAATAAAACAAACTAACAATTGAAAAAAATGCATATGTTTGCAAAATAATAAGCACAAAACATGCTTAATAAGAGTTTGAAAAGAAACTCCGAAAAGGCGTTCGAAACTAGTCACTCTAATGTAGTTTTATTTTATTGTTTGTGTGTTTTTTTAAGATTTTATTAGAATTATTTTTAACCATTCACACATTAATTTTTTTAAACTATTTATTATTATTTCAATTTTTCTGTTTTCCTTGGATCGTTGTTTATATCTAATCAGTGCTAAAAAGCAAGAATTGCATCTAAAAATACATTTTTTATTTTGATAAATTATTGTTGAAAAGAAAGAAGTCATTAAAATAGATATCATATCTATAAAATATAAGGATATAATTTATTTATTGATAATAGTTACAAATTACATAAAAAAAAACAGAGTGAAAACTTGCTGTTTTAGTATATGAGCAGAAATTACGGATGATTGTGCAAACAGGTAGCTCCCTCTATTAACAACTTTGGGCATCCATCTAGATTGCATTACTGAAAATCTTGTTGAGAATGAGCTACGAATATACACAATAAAAAACATATAATTAGTTCTAGTGATTCACCTCACACTTAAATAGATACATGGCTGCTCAAAATTCCCTATAGAAATTTTAAAGGAAGGGCAGGAATACAAAAACAAACCGTATTCCGAACCGTATTTGGAACGTATGACTACAATTTTTTGCTTTTGTTTTTCCATGAAAGGAAAGACTTGAAATGCTTGTTCTTCCAAACATTTTTCAAGAAGACAAAGAAGAACCAAATCTTCATAAAATGTTTCCTTTTATTTCAATTTTAAGTATTAAAAGTATTGTTATTAAATTGAATGCAAATTCATATTTTTAATCTATGTTTTTCAAAAGTGTAACGAATATAATTTAGTAGCTTTTTGAATATGATGTTTATTTAATTGTATTCTAATTCTTTCATCAAAAAACCTACTTTTTTATGTTGCATCAATTGGAATAATTTAGTGTGTATGTATTTTTTTAAATATTTAATTTATTAATTATCAGTTTAATGCTTAGCGTAGTTCATGACTTCAAATATGTTATCAATTCTTTTAAAAATTACCTTTAAGATAATAAAGTATATAATAAGTAAAATTTCAATTTGCCAACGTAATTGTTATTTTAAGCTGAATTACAAAAATCAAAAATCAATGTTACTGTTGATATGTTTCAATTCGTATTTTTTGAAAATCACATTTGATAGATTGTGATCTAAATAATAAAAGTTAAGAATAATAAAATCAAATTAAATATTTAAGTAAATTAGAAGAAAGAAATAATAAAATAAAACTCGAGGATAACTGTAAATCACCGCACATAGACCCCTTCCATTGCTTAGTGTATGTATTATTTCTCTCAACTAGTATTGAAGCTCTAACAAAGAACAAACCATTAAAATCTCATTCGAGTGATTGTTGTTTTTCTGTCAATAGTTCATAACAAATCATTATTTTCATTTGAAATTCAATAATAAGTTTTACCACAAGGTCTCAAAGCAACGTTTTAAACTGTTAATGATGGTCCACAATAGGGAAGCATTTGTTAGTTTAATGCTCTTCAAAGTCCATTGAGCCTTGTGAGAATACGGGCTACAACACCTCTCCGGAGAGTATCCGAAAATGCTTGATAGGATAATGATCTGGAGATTTTCATGGTTAATCCAAATAGACAGTGGTCTCCTTGTGAATGTATCGATCTACATTGTAGAGCGCCGTGATACCATCTAAACCATGGTGTCCCTCCACGATAAAGCCAGGAACGCATTAGACATTAAAGAACGGGACTTCAGTAGACTTCAACAAAAATTATGACGTTGAAGTCCGCTGGACTTCATTGCCTTGACGCTGGACGCGTATTTGTCAACGTCAAATCTAAGGAGCTGACTGGCGTGGCTTGCGGCATTTCCCAATAGCGCGCATATATTTCCATTGCCAGTGATTTCAAACTGAGGCCGTCCTGCATTTTTTGGCTATGGCGATATGGTAGGGGAGAAGGTGGTAATATGAAACAGGGTTGTAATATGAAACAGCAATGTTTGTGGCAAGTAGCTGCTGCTGACATCCGGAAATCGCTCTAATTTCTACCGCTGGTTTTTCTTTTAGCCACCTAGAGGTAGCTAACTTCAGTATCTCGTTGTGGTATGGTTATGAGAAGAAGTAGAGTGTTTTCGTAAGCCTGAAAGTTTTTACAGGGTAAGATTCAACAAAATTTCTGATACTAATATTAATACGAATGAGGTTTTGTTTATATTGTATATCATTATTAACTAACTGGACTACAAAATGATGTATTCAGTACTTAAGAATTAATATTTTATTATTGAGAATGGATCAGCCAATTTCCATATGGCGACTGGTGGTAATATGAAACAAGGTGTTCCATAATACAACCTCACGATGCCAAGAAGCAAATTAGGACCTGAAAAGAAGGGACTAAGACAGAAATGGCGTCAAGAAGATATGGTAAATGCAAGAAAACACCAAATCAGCAGATTTTTGCTCATATAAGACTTACAATTTTTAATTGAGCGTTTTCTTTCGATTATAAAGTGTTAAGCATTAATTTTTACTTTTTCTCTGTAGTTTCTATATTTTCTATTGATGTGAAGCAAAATAATGCATTAAAGTATTAACAATAAATGATTTTTTTACTATAATAGCAATAATAAAGAAATATTGTTGCATTTTAACATCTACTTCACATTACAACCCCAGTTCAACAATTCATTTTTTTTGTAGAATGTTCTAAATAATTGTATCTATTCAAGAGTTTTAAATATTTATTTAAAAATGAGTGATATTTATCTCACACGATATTTATACTAATGCTACTGACGATTTTAATATATTAGAGCCACTTGAAATTCAAAATTTTGTCAAAAATAAAAAAGTGGTCCATATTACCACCACCTCCCCTATTAAACATGTTAAACCCGGCACACATTAGCCACGGAAAAACTGTTTTCAGCGGCAGTTTGTGATGTCAAAGTCAGCCGATGTCTGTTGTCCCGGAAGACAGTAATCTTTGAAGATCAACGGTAGTAGAATCAGCGGCAGACCAATCACATAGTCGCGTGAGATGGAAATCATTCTTAGACAGCCAATCACGAAATACTTGATTTACTTAGACGAGGAATCGACAGTCGCTTTTTCGCTAGATTCATCTTTTCTTTTTTTTTTTTTCTTTCTTTCTAAGTAAAGATCAAAAAAGCGTTTAATTATCGAAGTTTATATATTTAATAAACATGTTCAGAAAAAGTTAAGATCAGCTTTAAGAGATTTCTAGAAAAACACATGTTTTGTCCCGTGTCGCCGTTCCAGCAAATGTACGCCAGAGACGGGTGACAACAGATATAAAAACTATGAGCGATATCCGCACACCACCACAAGCCATACGAGTCAGTTTCGCATCGTTAACTAACGCTCGTCCAGCTTAAGAATTCCTTTCACTGATGATAGCATGTCACTTATTCTACAAAAAAAACACCATATCTCCATAACACGTAGTTTATTTAAAAAACTTTTCGGAATTTTCGGGATGATAATACGCCATCCCTTCTTCAAGCGAAATGAACAATAAAATAGGTCTTTGGAATAACCAAAAATACAAAATAGTAATAAATATGAAAACACGTTGAAACAATTCACAATTGTTTTTACAATATGAAATAGCAAATATGCTCTTTCATTACTTTACAATTTTTGAAAAACAAATATTTAACAATAAATCCAAATAAACTAACAACATAATAACACATTAGATAAATCAATTCTTCTTTACAATAAGATAACTCAGATATTTTGAATCAATTAATTTAACCAACAATCCAATAATCAAAAAACATTTCAATAATGAAATTCGTTAATATTTACAACTTTTTTTACATCTTTTTTAATTAAGTCTTTTACTAACATAATCGTAGAAGGGTCTACTTTAGCACCTTCATATCTATTAAAATTACATCCTCTTGTACATGTTATTATACAACTTTCTAATATTTTTCTAAGACTTAAATCTGTTTCCTTATATAAAATTTTGACATAATCCTTCATAACATGTCCCTTTTTGATACAATGTTCTGCAATATCTGACACGTCCCTATTGGCATTTTTTAAGGCATTACCGTGCTCTGACATAGTTCTTTTAGTCTCCCTACATAAAAATTCCCCACACGTTCTACAATCCACCCATACTATTCCCATTTCATATTGCCCATCCCTTTTATTTATTTTTTTACATAACAAATTTTTAATTTTGTACTGGTATCTGAACCCAACATCTCAACAGACCTCATAAAAGACCTCAAAACCATGCTATTATCGAATGAAAAAGCGGACCAATTAGCAAAAGAGGGAGCTGAAACTCCCTTCATTGGTCCAGAACCAGCTTCTGGAATTAGCTGGTCTCTAGCTTAAAGCACAATACACAATTGGGCCAAAAGAGAACACAAACTAAGATGGAATCTCTTTCCTGGCCAAACCTTGGGGAAAAACTAGTGCAAGGACCCTTAACTTCAAAAATAAATCATATAAACATCCCGATAGTGGAGACCCCATAGGAAAACCTTTATCATGTTTATAAAAGAGGTTGGAAAATTTACAAATAAAGTTTTTATTCCATATATTAATAATAATAGCATGGTTTTGAGGAATACTTGTAGGTCTTTTATTATAGATGTTGGGTTCAGATACCAGTACAAAATTATATATATATATAAAATTTGCCGGACAGCTTTCTGAAATTTTAAATTTTTTGCTCTTAATATTTTGTAGTATGTTTTAAGAAATTTTCTGTGTATGTATGGGAAATGGATAATTTTTCTATGTATGTATGTAAAATGAATAAATTTTTTATGTATGTATGCAAAATGAATAATTTTTTTTTTTTTTGTATGTATGTAAAATGAATAATTTTTTTATGTGTATAAAATAAATAATTTTTATATGTATATATATGTGAGAGATTTTTATACATATAGCCAAAAAAAGCATATGATTTAAAAGATAATTTAAAAAAATAAAATAAATTTAAAAAACCTAAAAAAATATTAAAAAAGAGAGCAATTTTCTTATAATAAAGCGCTGTTATGTTATTTCTAAAAAATTTTTTTTTTAGCTTAGTTTCAAAATTCAACACCAGGTGCCGCTGATGACGTGTATGTACATTCGAATCTTATACTTAAACAGCTTTTTGAAATTAATTTGGTTTTTAAATTTCAGAAAGCTGTCCGGCAAATTTTATATGTTTAGTAATGTAAGTTAATTTTATTCTTATATTCTTTACATTCTGAATTTTAAATTGCAAATCATTGAATGAAATATTTGCATCACGAAACTTGAAAAGATGGCGATTCAAGTTTTGTCATTTGGATTTATATATATATATATATATATGTGTAATGTAGAAGATGGGTGGTAAATATACCTAGTATCGCGACCTAAGGTCTGTTGTACTTTCTCCAACCTTAATCCCCAAAAAGACCAGTAGCTACGGCAAACGCTAATAGTTTGCTTATAGGGACCGTAAACAAATCCTTTGGTTCTAAGAAAAAAGATCCTAGGATTTTAAGTCTGAGCGCTGTGAAGTATTCACAGTTACATAAAATGTATGAAAAGTCTCCTCTTCTGAATGACAACTCCTACAGACTGGGTTGTTTGTTAATTTTAAAAGCCATAAATGTTTGTTAAGACGACAATGTCCAGTAAGTAGACCGACAACAATACTAAGTTCCTTTTTCCGTAATCTTAAAAGTTCAGAGGATCGAACTTAAAAGTTCGAGGTCCATGGATTAGCATCTTGGCTTGTCTCTGACCCTTAAGCTTATGCCATAGCTTAAGCTGTAAAGCTCTCATTTTCTTAAGAAAGATCTTCCTAATCATGTTATTGGTTAAACCAATAACAGGTTCCGGACTTATAAAGGTCATCTTCTTTCTTAGCGAAGAAATCGGCTTTCTCATTGCCTTCATGACCACTGTGTCCTGGCACCCAAAAAAGACGAACTTTATTGAATTGTGCCAGTAAAGTCAGAGCTTTGAGGCAATCAAAAACTATCTTAGAAGTAATGCGGCACTGATTCAGAGCATTCAGTGCTGCCTGGCTATTAGAAAAAATATAAATATTCTTATTCCTGATGTTTCTGTCTAAACAGATACCGGTACAAGCGACAATTGCAAAGATTTCTGCTTGAAAGACTGTTGTGAAATTACCTAGGTTATAAGAAAAACCATACTCGCCAGTTAGGTAATACACATCTGCTCCGGAGCCATTGGCAGACTTGGATCCATCCGTATACCAAATAGATTCATCTGTGATTATAGGAATTGATCCAGAATCCCACTCAGCTCTACTTGGAAAATGTATGCTGAATGGTCTTTCAAAGAAATAATAGGGAAGCATTTTATCAGTAGTCATTAGCAGGACTGACTCCTGACTTGAATGCTGTGTGTAGAGTTTAGTATGACTGCTTGCCGAATGGGTGTAACACCACTCACCAGCAGTCTTAAGCCTTAAAGCTCCCAACGTGGTTTCAGCCTCAATATGTAAATGTAGTGGCAAGAATCCCAGCAGTAATTCCACCGCAGCTGTGGGTGCGGTTCTCATTGCTCCTGTGATACCTATGCACGCCATTCTTTGCAGCTTATTGAGCTCGCATTGAGTTGTTTTAAGTTTCACTCTAGGCCACCATACTACCGAAGCGTATGTGAGAATGGGTCTAATGATCATAGTGTAGATCCAGTGTATAACCTTTGGGATGATACCCCAGGTTTTGCCAATAGCACCCCGACACGACCAAAAGATTCTTTTTGCTTTCGTAATCGAGTGCTCTAAATGTTGTCTCCAAGTCATTCTTTGGTCAAGTATAAAACCCAAATACTTGACTTCCGAAGAGATGGTAGGCTTCCTATCAAAAAAGGTAAGAGCTTGCAGCTCGTGCAAGTTCTTTTTCCTTGTGAAAGGTATCGCGGTCATTTTATCAGGATTGACTGAAAGACCTACTTTTTTGCACCACTTTTCAACCAGTATCAGAGCATCCTGCATAATTTCTGATACGGTTTTGGGGAATTTACCCCTAACGACTATTGAGATGTCATCCGCATAACCAAAGCAGCCACAATATTACAATGAAAAATATTATAATAACTTCCTTCTTATCTTCGTCTTTCCAACGTGAAAATGATGTTTCTAATAAAACACATACTATATCATAAACAGGATTCATATTTAAAACAGCTTAGCACTACGAAACTAGCCACTGGAGAAGAAAACATGGTTCTCTGTTGCTTCAACTTCACCCGTACAGTGGGTGACGTCACGGGTTGTCATAGCAACCATCGCCTCGGTTGTGGATCTAAACTCCACCCCTGAGGTTGAGAAAGTTGAAAACGATGCGTACTTCACTTGGACGGTCAGAATCGCACCATGCTCTGTGCCAGAACTCGACGGCACGGGACTTACAAAATACAAAAATACGTTTCTATTAAAACCAACATAGTGATAAGGAAAATACATTTTTCCTTATAATAATTGTTATATTATAAATAAATAATATTATTTTATTACAAATAATTGGTGAAGTGCCACTTCACCTACTTCTCCTGAATAGCCGCCACTGTGAAAGAGCATATTTACTATTTCATATTGTAAAAACAATTGTGAATTGTTTCAACGTGTTTTCATGTTTATTACTATTTTGTATTTTTGGTTATTCCAAAGAACTATTTTATTGTTCATTTCGCTTGAAGAAGGGATGGCGTATTATCATCCCGAAAATTCCGAAAAGTTTTTTAAATAAATTACGTGTTATGGAGATATGGTGTTTTTTTGTTTAATAAAAGTAAGATGAAAAGAAAGAAGTTGAAAGAAGAATTTGTCACTTATTCTCTTCAAATCAGAGCGTACATACAAAGCAAATCTGTCAGCAATATTGATCTTCT
Source organism: Thereuonema tuberculata (assembly GCA_023159025.1). Taxonomy (NCBI): domain Eukaryota; kingdom Metazoa; phylum Arthropoda; class Chilopoda; order Scutigeromorpha; family Scutigeridae; genus Thereuonema; species Thereuonema tuberculata. Next base: position 24,717 of record JAFIDM010006215.1, read on the forward strand.
ACAGTTTTAGTCCAAATGAAGTCTAGTCCATTGGAATATTTCCTTTTCTGAAGTAATAGACAAGCAGTCTGATGGTAGACTAGCAAAAAGACTTTCTTTGTGAAACTTTCTCCTCAAAGTGGAAGCGGATACCACTGTTACTGTGCCCGGGCAGATACCAGGTGTTTCGGCTGAATTTATAATTACGGTAGCAGTCATCCATGGAAGTTGTAGTTCTTCACTGTATCTTCTAGAGACTAATTGTTTATTTTGAAATTGATTTTTCTTTTCTTAATTACCGTAAATACTGGAGTTTGTTATAGACTTCCGTTTTATAATTATATAATCGTTTTCTAATTCATGCTCTTTGTTTTCTAATTCTGCAATTGTTGCAATACTTCAAATTTTTAAAAGAAAACCTTCAGTTGATAATTCTTATTTTACATGAATATAATCTAGTTTTAAGACTTTTTTAAAGTGTGTGAAATAAAATGAATAAATTAATAAAAT
>JAFIDM010006216.1:0-25200 GCA_023159025.1 Thereuonema tuberculata
ATTATTATTATTATTACATTTGTAAGTTACTTTGATTTAAGCTATGTTTAGCAAATTATCATCAAATTTCCTCGTAATAAGAATATTATTATTGTAAAATAAGTGACTAATGTTCATCTTTTGCATTTAATGCTTCGTACGTACAATTAACGACAATTTTTGGTTATTAGTACTAATTTATTGTTTTCGATTTATTGTAAAGTAGCATTTAATTGAAGCTACTGAAAACTGTGTTTGATTTTAAAATAAAACAATTCTTACTCCGTTATTTTTTCCAATTTTGTCTTTTGTAATTTTTTATCTGATACAAAGCGGCTCCTTCTTTACGCGATTTTGATTGAATTTTTATTTCACAAAACCTGTCTATGTTTTTTGAAGCTGCGTGAAAAGAAAGGCGCTAACAAAGGCCAGGCCAAGCCCTGACTAATTCTGCCAGAAAAGGCCAATTAAACCACCCATAGGGTTATAAGCAATGAAAAAACTGAATAGAGATTTTTCGGGGAGGTCATCAAGAAACAGCTGGTCAGTTCAAAGACAAAAAACCCAAGAAGAAAAAGAAGATTACTGAAAATTGAACTTTGGTTCTAAGGTCCAATTATAGCGTCGCCTATAACTAATCAACGACGGACCTTGGGCTTTTCAGGGCCCTGTTCAATATTAGTCTAAGTAATAGGACGCTGCTGAGTTCTATGCTGTCATGGCTTATTCTCATTTTGCCTTTAGCTAAAAAAAAGAAATAATAAATAAATAATTTAAAAAAAAAAATCTTTATCGGGGGAAAAAATGGTAGTAATCAGGTTTGCTGACAATAAACCAGTTTTCTTAGAAATGTAAAACCAGACACAAAGAAATAAAATTTCTTTTTTTTTTTATCTTTGTTTGTTTTTTAAACCATTGTATCTTCATTCGACAAGAACAGTAGTTCATCCATTTTTAATGTAATAACTTGTTGCTTAAAGATTTTGTTGAAAGATTCTACAGAAATATCTTTTATTTATTCATTTTCAGAACCAGGAAAATAATTAAGAAACTTTTCGTTTTCCTTTCTTAATCAATCCACGAAAAAAAAACTATGTAATTAATGAGGCAAGAATTCTGGCTCCGTTCTCTATAGTATAGAAGTCTTGAATATTTTAAATGATAAACAGTTTCATTGAATATCATATTTAGGAAATAGAATTGGATGCGTAGTGGATAAAGAAATTAAGGATCATTTTGTTGAATCTCTTGTGAAAAGGATGCATTTCTATATTTTGAACATTTATTTTTACATTCTAGTTTTGAACAATCTTTTATTAAGCTGTTCTGTCATTTTTCAGTGTTGTCCGTACATTTCTTAGTTTTAGGCTTTCCTTAGATCTTAGTATACACTAGGTTTATAATTTGAAAAGATGAAAACAATAACAGCATTGTATATTCTACTGATGATTGTTTTAGTCATTCAATGATAGCAATAAATGTGTAATGCATAATGTAGCTGATTTATATGTAAAATATTTTCTCTCGATTCACATATATCTCAAGTTATAACTTTCTGAATTAAAAAAAAATACCTTCAGCAAATGTAACTGTGACCTGCCAATACCCAACATAAGAATGTACATTGACTTTTTTTTTTTTATTATTATGAATTGCTCTTTTAGTTAAAAGACGTTCATATTATCTAGTTTATTTAACCTCATTATTATCTAGTGACTGGTGATCTAGCTGGTGATCGCCAAAGAGCGTTGAATAAGTTTTAGGATATCTTAGTAAACTCTTCATTTATGAATATTATTATATTCCTTGGTTCAGTCCAATTACCTTGGTGTTTTGCGACTCAATGGCAGATTTTCTTTTGTTAATTTGTTTGTTTTTCTTCCACAACATTCCTTTCACGTATTCATTGCAATTTCAATGACTGGTTTTCAATCCAAAGGACGAAAAATCAAGTTTAGAATCTAAAATCAATCCAACTTTGATATCTTTTTAAAAAAGCTAAGTAAAATAAAGCCAAGTTGATATTATCGGAATTACAGCTGAAACTTGAATGTCTTAATTACTATTTTATTTCAGAGCATAATTAATAACCCCTCATAGTCTTCATTAGATAATTCTCACCAACTTGAAATTCAGTAAACTGTAATTAACTAATAGTGACTCGTAAAAATTATAAAGAATTAAATTAAAAATATATTAAGAGTTTATATATGAAGAAGTTGGAATATTATTAAGTAAATATATTTTGTTGCAAAATATTCGACTAAATTTCCATTACAGCTATCAAACCATAGACTGAATGATCGATTTTTTTTTTTATTATTTTTTTTATTTTTTCAAAATTGTTTTTGTAAACATATTTAGATTTGCTTCTGCACGTGAAGTCTTATGGTCTATGGAAAAATGTTGATCGCATATTGGTTCCCGGGCTGTCAATGAGATTGCTAGCAGTGTATGAAAGCGAGCAGTGCGAGAATCCCACCGCCACCTTCAACGCCAGATGGTCACCAGTGAAGCTCATCACTCTGTTTAGGACAGGAAGAGGCCGCCGACGCCAAGTCCGTTAGAAAGCAAATCTCTCTCTATACAACGAAGCCCCACGCCATTGACCTAATCAAACCCTCCTCCAACCCATCGTTTCGGCTCATCAAGGTCCCCTGTTGCCTGGGAATATTGCCTTCACCTTGAACATGTTACGAGAACTATTGGGGTAAAACCCCTCCCCTAATCAGTCCTCTCCAATTCACTCCAATTCACAAACAAGTGGTTTTTTGTTTTTTTTTAAGTTCAGTTTATTTGAGTTTCATTTCGTTTTTACGAATTAACACAAAATATCTTCATTTAGAAATTGTTTTAAAGAAACAACTTTGCATCATTTTTGAGGAAGCTTTCTGTTTTCTTTTTATCTTAATCTTTCAAAAATTTCAATTTTAAAAATACGCATTCCACAAAATAAACAAAATATTTAAATACAGATAAAAATTAGAAACGTAGGCTGTAATATCTTATTTAATAAGAAAATTCTACAGAGAATTTTTTGGATTTTTTTTTTTTTTTAAAATTCTGGTAAACCATTAATTATTAAAAAGTGAGAATATAATGAAAGCAATTGAACAACCTATTCACAGAAATCGGTTTTTTTTTTTTTTGTTTTTTTTTTTGCCAATGTACCTTCCGCAGTATTTACTAGTAGACTAATAATTTAAGATAACCAAAAGATATTTTTCTTCGTTTTACTTATAAAGAAAATGATGTCACATATTGTAAATAAAGAATGAAATTCAAATTTTACCAATAAATAAACCAATAAAGAATTTCATTAAAGCCAAGATCCCACAAGAGGTGGGTCAGTTGATTCCTCAGCACCGGGACCCGGTCGTCAATGGGGATCGGGCCGAGATCTTAATCGAAAATATATATATATATATATATATATGAATTACCCTATCACTTCTAGACTTCTTTTTTTATAATTAAGTCAACATTTTATATAAATTCCTTTTTGACTTTAACCGTCTGCATAGAACTATACTCCATTACCATGTTTACATGGAACGAATTTTCTCTAAACTTTTTTCTAAATTTCATTTCTAAACTTTTGGGTAGAGTGGGAAAAAGTAGATGTTGGTGATAAATTAATTTACTTTAAAAATAAAGCTAATAACTGTGCGTTTAAAAGGGAGAAATACGAAATCGTGTGGCGTTTTCGCGATATTTTTGGCTAAGAATCTACGTTTTTGACAGAACTTGGGAGGGGAAGGGAGGGGGCGTTACTGCTTTGGCCTGAATTTATGGGGGGGGGGGGGTTGATTACATGAAACAATGACCTTTTTCTTTATCAGCTTTTCATTAAATGCTTAAATATTCTGAAATATTAACTTTGGTTTGGTTTTTTCCCTACCTTCATTTTTTTTTTTTTGGGGGGGGGGGGTAATAGAATCAAAAACACACATTGTACTTTTATATCTTCAGGTTCTATTGCTCTAAAATTCTCATAATTCAACGTTAAAAATGCATTGATTAAAAAAAAACTAAACTAATCAGTTAAAATAAAGTTTAAGAGCATTCAAATTTTCTAACACTCTTCTGTTACTGCAAATGGTTGGACCAAGTAGTAAAATCTAATAGTAAATTATCTCTTACTAGCGCTTATTAAAATAAAATTAGCGCTGACAACAGAAAATACTGACTAAAAGAAATAAAATCATATTTATAGTAAAAATTAAATATAACATCAGTTTAGAAGTAATACTTGTGGATTAAAATCCTGGTTGGAGCAGAGCAGGTGGTTCTTTGAATGCTTTTTTTTATTCTGCTATTTCTTTATTTACTTTTGTTGTTCCACAGGAATGTGGAAGAGTGACTTGAACTACAGAAATCTCCAATGAAAGCATAACTACAATGCTTATTAAATTACACAATTGCAAGATTTGTAATTAGGACCGTAAATTCCCGGTTGCGAAATTCGACCTTCAGTTGTGGTTTTATCCTTTTTCACCTTGTTTCTAATGTTTCAAAGAGGTTTCTAATGAAATACAGTAAATAAATTATTAATTGCAGTATTTAGTAAGTAAAAATAACAAATTAAAATGTGAATAAATATTGAAAGAAATCGGTAAGTTATTTGATAAAATGAAATTTCTGAATAATTATTAATGTAACAAAATGCCTCGGAGTTTATTTTTATTGATTATTTTATTGTAAAATTTGTTGTTGTTTTTTTTTATTAATCTCTAGAAAATGTTATTTTTTGAACTGAATTCGTCTTTTAACTTTTCAGATGCTTTGTTTTTATTGGAAACATTAATAGATGAACAGCAATGAGAATGAAATATTCCAATTCAAATATATAGTTAAGTTGTTTTGAATAGCTACGGTTTTCAATCCTTTCAAAGGCATTTGATGTTTGTCAAACGTCTCAATGGGTTCTGGGAATTTGTTAGATTCATCATTCCTTCATCAAAAATGAATTTCAGTTATAAGAAGTTACAAAAGGAAAAAATTAAAATAATATCCTCAAAAAAATTACTCAATTCTGAACTACTCTTTGAGATACTTAATTGTCAAGTTTTGTTCGTTGAATTGTTTAAATTTCTGCCAAATAAAATTTTCAAAAGACTTTCAAAAATAGTCGTTAATCCTCTGTTCAGTTTAATTGAGGAAATATCCTTTCTGATGCAGCTGCAATCTTCTACAGGTAGATTCCATCTGGATATTCAATGATTTATTTCCTTTCCAATTCATCCCTAAAATTTTCTTTCATTTAAAAACTGATAACTAACATCTTATTCACAAAAATCGAAAAAGCCTGACTACCTTAGTTCTACCGCAACCTCTTGCTGAATCTCAATCTTAGAATGTTCGGTCGATGAAAGAGATTTTTATACGAAGCTTCGTTTAGAACAATTAAATAATTCACAAGATCAAGAAACCTATGCTTTATTTAAAGATTCATGGGTAAAAAAGTTAGAATATCTAATGCTGAATCTTGCTTCCAATCATCCGAATAACAATAGGAGGAAATAGAATGTGGAGATCCTACATCCACATGTTAACAGTTTTCAAGAGTATCAATGTTCATTGGCTAAAGGAAGGAAAAGCATAGAACGATAAAGAATGTTACACTCTCACAAGGGATAGAAACATTATCAGGCAGGTGAATGGATAGAGCAAAAAATGCTTTTTTTTAGGGGATTGATAGTGTACATATATCGTATTTTCTGCACATGAGGCTGAATATAGTTACAACATTACTATTCTATTAATTTCTGTGGGTTTTTTTATGTATTAGTAATATTACACTTTTTCATAATTTCAATAACTGAAAAACTAGAAAAAGATAAGCTTTTTTTGAGAAAAAAAAAATAATTTATCCATTATCAACTCAATTGATGGTAAACATAGGCTACATGAAATTTTTAAGGTTGCAAAACTCGCTTCAAATTCAATTATTGTTAAAAACATTGAGTAAAAACTTTAAAACTAAATTAATGTAATTGTAAATTTAAAGTAATAATTACTAAATATTAATGTTTTCTTAATGTTAATAAGATGATGTTTTACGCATTGATCGTAATCTTTCTATTTTACAATTCTTATACTACTGACATATTAAATGCTACCTCAAGACATTGGTAAAACTTTACAACACGGTATCACTCGACGTTGAACTATTTTCACGATGGCGGATATAACCCACTTCGTGCTGACTTGTCGGGACATAATAATTTAAACAAAATTTTAATATGAAGATAGTGGAGGGGTTATACTTCAACTTACCAAATCTACAGCTAATCGGTACACACGAGTCGCTCATACTAAGTTAAATATTTTTCCCCTTGCGTGGAAGTGGTAAAAAGGCAGTCGTTGATGTATCCTTGTCTGCATAGTACTGTGTTGTAAAGTTTAATCAAGACATTTTGTTTTCATGAGTGTATTTATCTGAATTTTTTTCATTATCTCTCCCAGGACTTAATTAATTCTTTCAATTATGTTTTCCTAAGGATTTGTATAGGGATCTGTCCATCTCGATATAATCATGTTATACAATTATTACGTTTGTTGTTTTATATTCCGATCTTTACCTTGCTTATTGAAAGGCCTGTTATTATTATCTCTGTTAAACAAACATAAAAAAGAGCGAAAGAAAGTTAAAAAAAAACGTTCTGTGTCTATTCCACTGTCAACTGTGTAAGCAACAGCGATTTCTTGTACTTAGTTTTATTTATGTCTTTACTACTATTTTTCTTCTCCTTCTAAGAAAGCCCCTTCAGTAGTAAATCGTCCTTGAATCGTAACCCTCTTCTTCTTGTTATTAAGCAACGAAAAAGAAGCAAAAACCTTTCGCAGACTCCACTTTGTTGTACGGGGGACTTTTACCTGCCTACGCCTCAGGCCCCTCATAGCACCTGTACACTGAAACCACAGACGCACACAGAATTACCAATGACTGTCCCTCGCTTATAAGGCTTCATTCACTACTTTATAACTGTTTTTAGTTGATAATTGCAGTTGTTTCTTTTTGTCTAATCGTTACCATTATTGATATTGACTTCTTCATTGATTGTTCTCAGTAATTCAAACCAATTTCTTTATTGTCGTTTGTTTATTTGTCCAACAGACGCATATATATATATACACGTAAGCTATTGCTTGAAACGAAACATCGATAAGTTAATTCCATGATTGAAAAGTAATAGTAGATATTTTTCTTTTTCTAATGTAAACTGAATTTTAACTTAATGCTATCTAATGAATGTTTAAGTTTCGAAAATTCTATGATAATACGATTATATTTTGGTCTCAGGATCTTAAGTTAGTTAAGGAATTTCACCACATTCGAAATTTGTTTGTAGCTTTTACTGAACATTCCTTTTTTTTTCAAAAGAATGAGAAGGGGTAAAAACGCACAACAAATAGCAATCACTGAGCTACTTTTGGAGTATTTGACATTTGGAATCCAAGATAGACTGTTTCAGGGTTCTTAACCTTCTTCAGTTGACCAGTGTCTGCAGCTCAGTGATATCAAAGGAAATATAAACAAGAGAAAGGAAAACATAAGAATGGCCCATTTATTATTATTATTTCTTATGATTAATATTCTTTTTTTTTTAGTAAAGCTAATCTAGGACTTTTGACTGAAATTTATTAATTTACAATTTTTTTGGTAGATCTGAGCTTCTACTTGAGTTTTAAATGTATGAGTTTTTGTTATTGACTTATTAAATTACCAAAATTATGAAGTTTCATTTTATTTTTGTTAAAAAAAGTTAAAGCTTTTCATTGGCTATCGAGGGAAAATTATTAGGGGGTGGGGGGATCGTAATCTCTCTATTGCATCCGAAATTGTTAAAAATCTAGGATTTTGGACTTTCTTTTTTGGTTGGAAAGTTCCACCATTCGTATATGGATATAATGTTGTTGTTTGTTTTTGTTTGGTTGAACGACATCATAATAATCATCCTGGATATGCCTATGAAACTTTTATAAGAAAAAAAAAAATGTTTTTAAGAAAAGAACATCACTGAGTAGCAAATATTAAGTTTCTTTCTTTCAATGTCTTCAAAGCTGAATCGTGAACTGAATTAAATAAGAGAGTATTCATTTCAGAGATCTTTAAAATATCTCTGAATACTCCATTTTGGTTAAAAGCAAATGTAAACGCAAATTGTTCGACGGAAAAAAAGAAATATTGTCCAAAACATTTCTAATGTAAATATTATATTTTTATATACATTATAAATAATATTTTATCGTCGGAACTAAATCGGTTTCATTGCCAAAGAATTTGTTTATTTGTTTATGTGTTTAATGACATTTAACTGTCGCATAATAAATGCTTTAATTATTTTAATAATTGAGGTTGTAAAAAAAAATAATATAACAAAATTACAATTTTACATTTAACAAAAAGAGATTTACAATAACTTATTTCAACTTCTCAATCTGTTCTTCAAACACAGAGGAACTTTCTCGATATCTTATTTATTGATCGGTACAATTATATTGTTGTCTGCTACAAATTTCCTTGGAATATTGAATTGTACGTCAGTAGAATGAAGAACTCTATATTAAGATTATCTTCTATTGTGTTCCTATCACGCAATAAATCCATAATGCTATTGAAATAGTGGCATTGAAATCCTTTGTTTCTTGTTAGGGAAAACTTTTAATTATTTGGCATTCGTTTTTAATTTTCAATTCTTCTTTTTTATATTCTAAGTGATATTTATTAAAATTCATAGTAAAAATAAAAAAATAATTATTTTAGCTTCTTTAATTGAAGCAGCTTTAGTTTTAAAAATAAGAACTGAAAAGTTAAACATTTTATTTTATTTTATTTATTTATTTATTAATTATTTTTTTTAAATAAAATATGAGTTACTATTTCCTCAATTATTAAAATTCTGAAAAATTAACTTCAAAATGTCAAATTTATAAAAAACTAGTTTACAATAGAGAAATTTTTTTATATGAATTGTAAGTATCATTCTCACCCTGACCAACTTTCCATCAATTATTATCATTAATACAATTAAAAAGCTAAAAAAAGAAGTATTTTAGTTCTAATATTTAGAAACTACTTCAATTCTTGTTGGTTTCGTTGTTCAGATAATAATTGCCTAGTTCCTATAAATTTCACTTATTTCGGAAGTAAAACTAATGAATCGCAAATGTGATTATTATTATTATTTATTTTTTAAGTACCCCGCTACAGGCCTTTATGGGCCTTGATGTAGGGGGAGGTAAGTTCCCAGCGTTTCTGACTGATGGTACTAAAGTTGACGTTGACGGTCTGAAGGAGAATTCAGTGTGCAACAATCCCTACCTCTCCCGGGGACAGAACCCCTTCTCCTCCAGATCGCAGGCAATAGTGACTTTACTCCGACCCAAGCGAAATATGGAATACTAATCAGAAATTATAGTTGCTGGCCTTTAATTATTAATACATAAAATAGTACAGCTTGACTCTAACTCTTTTCGCAATAAGAAAATTAAAAATTCATAATATCAAAATATCATTTATATTTTTACAATCTCACTTTCCATTCAAAGCCATTTGTTTTAATTTAAAAGAATTGAGTCATTATGGCAATATTTAATATAAAAATAAACTAGTAGAGGATCCAGAAGATTCTTTGAAGGGTCGTCTGTTGCCTTTCGGCGTTTCTTGTCACGTGCGAAGGCTGTCCCAGAGGAGTTACATCAGCGGCAAGCACCTGTATTACGGAACCTCAAGAAGAAGAAGATGGACCACGTGGAGTTCCACCTGTTTGTTCGCATGCAATGAGGGGAACGTTCGATTACGGTCTAGGATATGAAATCAAAAAATGGAAAGTTCGTTAAATTTACCCTCCCTCCCCCCTGCCTCCCTGCATTCATTACCCCTCCCCCTTTCTCACTTTGCCGATAGCAGCAGATGGGCCAGAATTTCTTACCCAACTATTTCGATATCAAGGGAAAAGAAAAGGAAAGTGTTGAAAACAAATAATGATCATAATATACCAGTGCTTCTTAAAGAAGGTTTCTCTATTATTTCTCTCTTTGATCTTAGTTTTAAAAAATGATGCCTTTTCTTAATTTTAATTTAATGAAAGAGTATAAATAGTCATGTATTGTTTATTTTGCACATTTATTCAGTAACTACCAAAAGTACTTACATCGAAATACTACAATTAATTCATAAATAAAATAAACACCTTTAATTTGTTTAAAAGTGAAATGGAATCCTTTAAATCCCTATTGAAATTATTGCTACCTTCAGAAAATAACAGATAAATTCTTAATTAAAATAATCTTTAATAGCAATTCACTTTCTACAAAGTTATTTACGAAAGAAAATATTCTTGGATTAATCGTTTGCCTTCTCGTTCGTATCTTGCCATAATAATAATAATAATAATTTCATTTTTGTTTCTTTGTCTTCTGAATTTATTAGTTCTAAGAATTAGGATTTAATTTATTTAAGCTTAAGGATTAAAATAAATGAAACTAAAGAACAATTATTTTAGTTCGACCCATTACATTTCCAGAAAATACCTTCATTGAATAATATTTAGAAATATGAGAAAATCACTCCAGATTAAAATATAAAAAAATAAAAAAGAAACCTAAAAGCATTAGTGATGCATCACAGGACTTCTCATACGAAAAGCTGGTAAAATGCTTTGCATGCGTTTCAACGAAAAAAAGATTTTTATATATAAATATTTTATTTTAATTACTAGTAAAACTTTTATTTTTTTAGTTACTGCTCTTTTTTAGTCGTTTGGTAATGATCAGAAAGCTCCTGAAGCAATTTAGTTTTTCCAGAAATTTCTTCCCAGTACGAAAAGCTGAGCAATGTATTTAGCGGCCCTTAGGTTACAGCTTGCCTGTAAAACATAGGGGACCGCTCTTGCTTTTATGCTTGCTGGATGTCACACTCTGTACTGGCCAAACGGTTAGAGATATTAGAATGAAACCTTCACCATTGTGTTCAGCATCAGAAAGTAGGTCACCATGTCCAAAAAATCAGACCTCTAGGACCACTCCCTGACCGGATGTTTGGGGGTCAAAAGTGGTTGCTTCCGATAAAGAGGAAAACGGCGATAGAAGTCCCCCCCCCCCAATATCGACCCTTCCGAACACGTTTTGTTTATAAAATTGTGCATATTATAGGGTCGCTTTGCTTTTGACCCTGTCTAAAAGCATTAATTTATTTTGTTTGTTTTACTTTTTCAATGTATGATATTCTGTAACATCATTGGCAGATCGAAATGCTCAAAGTGATTTATATTGAGCCAACTTTAAATTTTTCTTAATCCTCGATGAATTACAGGATTGTCTACTTTTTCAATTCAACTACAAAACCAGTAACAAAAACCAGTAAAAGAAAATATCAATCAATAAAAAGCAATAAAATACTTAAAAGTATTTTCCAAATAAATAGGAAATTGATCTACGTTAAATGCTTATGTGGGTTTTTAAAAAAAAAAAAAAAAAAAATACCATAAAATTGAAATTCTAGTCTATATCATGACTAGTTGACGGAAGAAGATGTTTTATAAAAACTGATTCTTCTTGAAAACTTTTCACATTTTTTTATTAAAAATTCTTTTCGATCAACCAGTTATTATACAGACTAGAATTTCAATTTTATGGCTGTTGAAATAAACAGGAGTAATGAGTTGCAAAAGAAACCCAACTATTAGATTTGTTTCAACATTATAATAATTAATAACAATCTTAAAGTTACATGAAATAAATAAGTAATTAGAGATTCCATATTTCTTTGATTCAATTGTTTTCCAGCATAGTAAAGAGGGGGAAAACACAAATTTGGAAGAATAACAAAAATACCTGTACTTCTAACCTACTTATTAGAATTGCTTTTTTAAAAAGGAGAAAAACGTTTACATAATAAAAAAACTTCTGTCAGTAAATGCAAAAATTGTTTCAATTTCACCTTGACAGACGACATCCTTCATTGTACATAATCTATGGTAAGGAAGTCCCATCGTTTGACAGGGGACCTCTAATGATAGCTTCTACATCGGCAGCGTTAGCCCCCCCCCACACACACACACCTCTACTTCAACGTTCCCCGGGAAAAGTTATTTTTCCTTCCACCTGTCATCCTGGCATTATTATCTTTATATGGACACTTCCTTTTGGCATAGCAAACTGTGCGCTCATTCAAATTAAGAACCCCCTCCTCGTTCTCTTTTCCTATTCTCACCCCACACTTTACAATGTATTTATTATGGAAACAGAAAAACAACCCTCAAATAGTTTATGGGACTATAGCAAATTATATAAAACCTTCATCTGAATAATCTTAGTATGTGCATTATCAATGCGGGCCTCGAATTGCCCTGTGAATTTTAATGAGATAGTTTTCCTGTGGTACTACTCGACATTTTTAAGATCTCTACTTTTAATTACAAAGACAAGAAAGAGATGGATCAAAAAATATGTAGCAATAACTAAAAACTTAACAGATGGAGGCGACGCCGTTATCTTAACCACAACCCGTCTTCAGGATTGCTATTCTTGTAATTTTTTTAAGATACTTTTTTTAAAAAAAAAAGTTTTGACATTTCCCAAGAATAAATTTATTAATTGTAAAAGATATTAATTCTTAAAAGATATCCTGGAATTCAGACAGCAAAAATTCTTACAACTTTTATACAATTTCTGAAAAAAATCGAATCCTTTAAAAGATGAACAGCTGCTTGTTGCCATTTATTATAGGGCATAAAAATGCCAATATTTATTTTTTCCTTCAACAAAACATCTGTTCAAAAACTGAAATTGTAACTCATTTCAGAATTTAGTAAATTCTCGAAACCCAAATTCGAAACTGCTTTGTTTCTTCATGGTTTTTTTTCATGATTATTTTTTTTACATTTTTCTTTTTTTAAAAAAAAAAAACTACTTTTGAATCTGATATCTTTATCGAATGCTCCTCTTTTCCTTAGCTATTGAAACCGTAAAATGTTTCTATTCTTCTATTTGTCTAAACTACTTTCAGTTTTTAAGAATCTTTCATTTCCTTTGCTCACGTGACTCGCAGTGCTCAGAACTTGAATGACGGTAAAGAACCGAAGAAAGAAATTCCCTGGGAAACGGAGGACCCTTGTCTGCCGTAACAAGAGGAAAAAACCACTTTGTTGACAAGATCTGCTTCTTAATTATCCAGGTAATTGTTAATGTGCCATTGTCTAGGAAATCGTAGGCACTTCCTGTGATCCCACCATAGGAAAACACATGAGAATTCGCTCCATAGAAAGAAATGGAAGCTTTCAGAACCATTTTCAGCCAGAGATGATTTTGTGATGTAGGTCACAAGAACATCTGATCTGCACTGAAAACTAATGTGGAACTTCGAAAACTATTACTTTCAAACTCCTAGACTAGCTTTGTCTACCTAGTTATGCTAACACAATTCACTCTATTTTAGAGCATGATTAATTAACTAACTTCCAAGTAATTTGAAAGTCAGTTTCAGTTATTAGTAATTGATAACAATTCGTAGTTTTAAGACTTTTGTGTTAAAAGTAACAATTCTGGTTGAACAATTATTGAAGGTGTGTGTTTTTTTTTAATTAGAAAAACCCACGAGGAGTTAATAGGAAAATAAGAAGCGTAGAAGCATTGAAACTTTTTTGACTTTTTAATTTAAATACAATAGGATCTGCAAATGTCAAAAATTGTTAATTTCAATAATTTATTTTCATTTCTTTAAATGAATTTGAGACTTAACATTCGATTTATAAGATTTTGTACCTTTTATCCGACGTAGAATAATTTTACTTTCGTTTCACTAATTCTTACAAATAGACTTGATTCCACTTTTAAATCTTTTGCATTCAAAATTCTAGATGAGAAAAGATTTTCAAGAGTTTCATTATAAATAAAAAAAAATTGATTTTGTTAATTAAAATGAAGAAACGTCTTTGGAACGATTCAAAGATAATCGTTCATTTAGTTTCTGCTTCATTGAACCAACCCATCATCAATTAACTGTTCTCAAAAAATTTAGTTTTTATTATTTATCAAAATCCTTCATTATAAGTTGTTAATGTTTAAATATTAATGTTTAAAGTCATAATGTTTGATATTAAAATAATTTTGAAGTAATTTTGATTAACTTTCCATTTCTTATTTTACCGAAATATAATCGTCAAGTTGAAGTCCTGTCTGCTAATTTATATTAGACAGGAGACTTTTATTATTGCAATACTTTTGAACTTTTTCTAGTTCAATAGAAAAATCTAGTTGAGATCAGACTCTTTATCTAGTTGAGATCAGATTTTCTTTTCTTTTTTTCTCAAAGCATTTTTGCTTTTTATTATTTCGAACTTATTGCGAACTGTCTTCCAGTAAGTTATCGACCTTATTCCAGTACCATAATAATCACTTTTCTATGCTGATATTTACTTATTGATAGATGTAAATCCATATAAAAAAATCGAGATATTTGAAATAGAACTATAAAAGTTAGAATGGAAAGAACTGTTGGAACCTTTTCTAAAAATGAGTTAGACTCCGGAGCATCCATTTCTAAGATACGACTAATAAGGAATAGGCAGCTGATGAGCAGTGCCGGCTCTAGGTTTTTTCACACCCTAGGCGAAAAAAAGTTCTCCACCCGTACACCCCCAAAATCTCAACCCCCCCCCACCCCTCAACCTTACAAAAGTGAGGCCTAGTTGCCCCTAACATTTTCACACACCATCCTATGGTTTATTGTTTGTCACAATTTAGATTTGTTTAAGCATTAAATAAAATCAAACTTACCCATTTGGTCTCGTTGTGGAACGAGGATTTGACGTCGCGTAAGACGTCACATCAGTATGATCAGTCGGGGGAGGGGCGGAGTAGAGTACAGGGTTGCAAAACTGACTATTTGTTGTTCCAACTCTCTTTTTAAAATGTAAGTGCGCTGGGCGCTGGCGCACGTACATTTTGGTTTATGCTAAAAATAAGCAAAAATAAAATCATCCTGTCCCTAAAATTTTCCGCCCTAGGCAGCCGCCTAGGTTGCCTTTATGGACGAGCCGGCCCTGCTGATGAGATGAATAAAGATACAAGGAAATTGCAAAGAATATAGTAGGAAAAGCTTAAATTCCTCACAAGCTAAGAAAGGATTTAATCTCAGATTAAGATATTTCTGTTTTAAAATTATTTAAAATATTATATTGCGCATTTTAAAGTATAACCTCATGATTTCAATGTCATCTGACAGAATTCTGTGATATAATAAAAATGTTGACTGAATATATGACACAGGATATAATTCACCTACAAATATACATTTGTCCCTTCCTCAAACGTAAAACAAAAAACCGCATGCGTACTAGTCATATCCGGTGATACATAGAGGGCGTGAGAACCCCCAAATCAAAAAAGGTAAAAAGGAAGAATGCCTAATCATTCGCATCCGTTGAATGAAAGACATTTGGCTGCAGGGGTTTTCATACAGTTAACCCTTCAAAAAAAAATACAAACATGGCTCCGGAAATGAGAAAAAGGCCATATTATTTGAAGGACAAGTTGCCATTTTCGCAGATTTTTCAGATATTACTGAAAAAGAAAAAAAAAAAAAGAAGAAATTCAGGAAAAAAAAAAAAAAAGAAAGAAAGAAAATAAGTTAATAGTTTTCCTCTGTGTTTCTGTCTTCATGAAAAACCAGCCACATTCTCATTGTCACTTATTCCCATAGAGGAGAGATCTCCCCACCCCCACCCCTCTCTTCCAGTCAAAAAAAAAAACCAACTCCCTTTGGCTAAAATAATAATCGCTGTGAAGGGACATCACACGCGAGATCAGTCTGCGCTGAATACTAATCCCTGCTTTATTGTGGCTCCAAGTCACATAATTAGGTTATTCTGTTAATAGGCCTACCTGCTTTTATTGATTTCTTTCTTCTTTTTTTTTCTTTAAAATAAATATGAGTTTAATTGTGATTTCACTTTATTTTAAAAATTAAATGCTGTTTTATTTTAATCTAGGGATTCAAGGAAGTTTCTATTCTTTACCAAACCGTTTTATTAAATCAAGTTTTAGTAGTGTGATATAGTGTTTGTAAAACTGAGCAAAATTTATTTCAGAACTTATACAGACTGGCTTTTTAAATTGAAACGAGTAGATCTGCTCATAGTAATCTAGATATACCGAAATCCGTTTATTTAAAATATAAAGTTTTTCCGAATTTTTTTAAAGGCCTGGTTGACCATTAAGATCTCGTAATAACTCTACAGAAATTGGTCTAAAGGTAAAGAAATCTACGAGTATTTATCATTAAATCTATGAGAGATTCAATAGAAGAATTAAGAAGTTAGAAAATAGAAAATGAACCTTACATATTTCAACGAACAGTTATCAGCTAATTGGATTTTATCTTTCTTCTTTCTTTATTCTAGCAGATGATTTTGTCGTTACGGAATCATTAGTTATGATTCGATCATTTCAAATAATTATTTATTCAGAAAGTTATTTTCCGAACGAATAACTGAATGATATTATTGATGATTTTTAGGAATAGAGATATTAGAGTAGATTGAATTTGGAAAAAAAAACTTAAGTACTTTAACTGCTTCCGAAAGAAAACAGGATTCGATAGATATAAAAAAAAAAAAAGCAGAAAGAACAAGAATTGCCATCACTTTTTCGTTTTTTCTGGAAAGTCAATGACTTTTAAAGCACAGAAAGAAACTCTTGGCGTCTGAGATAATTAGAAAGTCTGTGGACAGTAAGAACAGAAAAACTAAAGAACAAAACAAAGTATTTTAAGATCATGGCAGTTCAGTTACTTACTAACTCTTCAATTTGATTTCCCTGTAAAGTTACTGAGATTGAAGTTATGTCTTGGATGACTTTTTACTTCATAAGCTCAATTTCTTCAAAATGTAGCTGCTTCCTAATATGAAAATAAAAACTTTGCAGCAACACTGGTCATTATCAAAGTTTCCAAAATTACATTGAAATGATAAGAACGCTTTGTCTCTTCAGATGTTAGAGATTTCTAATTAAATTAAGATGTTTTGCCAATTTGATATCATAATCATTTTTCTTGTCGATTGTTGCAGAGAAGCATCTTTCCTGTCCAATCGCTTGCCTTTCGAATCGAAATCCAGAAACTTCATTTGGTTCATCCTGTTTCCTTATCTTTTCTCCGCAAATGACAACAGAAATTTCTTCTTTCCCATTTGTCCAATGTTGCTTCTTTTTCTGTCTATTTATAAGATTTAATAATCGATTTAGGTTACGGAAAAAGAGCTCATAGAAATTGATACACAAAAAGTTGAGGAACCTGGAATACCAAAAAAAATATGAACAACTTCTCCATCTGAGTTTTTAGGGTTAACAGTTTTGTCAACTTCCATGAGGCAAATTTCGACGCCCATCATTTTCTCCTTGTTATAATATTAGTTTTAGATTGATTCTTTTTGTTTGCTCGAAAGCACTCGCTTGATCTGAAGAAATGGCTTAAGAATAGATATAATAATTCCTCTGATGAGAAACTACTGTATTTCCTCCTATCAACCAAACACTTCTTTTGGAATGAAAGTTTAATATCAATCCATCGTATGATAAAAATGGCTTTCAACGCATTGAAATATAGGATTAGAATCCATTGTACTTTGAACTCGATTCGAACCATCCTTCAATTAAACACATTGAATGGCAACAATCAACTAATTTCAACAATCATATAATAACGGTAAAACTCTTAAAAATTAAAAACAAAAAACTGCAAATCGAAATCTGTAAATAAGCTAAGATATTCAATTAAAATTAATAAATTAGTATTAGATAGATTTAGCCTTACTATTTTTCGGTATTCTACTACTTTAGATTTATATTATTTTATTATTCTATATATTATTTTTTTATATTCTTATTATTTATAGACTATTATTTCGTTCACAGAATATATTTTTTCTATTAATTATAATTTTTACGTTACATTTATTGTACTTTGGACTGTTTTCTTTTATTATATTTTTTTTCTTTAAAATAAAAAATCGGCAACAACTAAGTAACAAAAATTGCGGGTGGGACTTAAAGGCGGGCAGACGTGGAGTTAATCATCACCCGATCTCAACTTAGTCCCGTTGGTCGAAGGAAACCTCACTTACGTGACCCTATACTAAGGCCTGTAGGGAGATACTGTAACATTTGAAGTAACAAAAAGTGAAAATATCTTCTTCAGTGACGTTTCATTTACTAATGACAAAAATCAAAATTAATAAAATAAAAGCAATAAAATTAATGAATCGAAAAAAAAAATCATGAAAAGTTTTCAGTAATAAACAAGTAATATATACTTAGATTTATACTTAATAAAATATTTACCATTTCCTCAAAATTGGAGAGGATTTTCATTTTTTAATATTAGCTAATCCTTAACGATACCTATATAGTTATCAAAAGACATTTCATTTCATTCGATTTTTATTTTTTCACCCTCATTTTTCAATTGCAGTATAAACAAGCTTTCTAATTAATATTCAAACAATAATTTGATTGAAAATACAAGGATGGGGAAAATGAGGAAGAATAATCTAAGCCAGTAAAGCTGATTCCTGATTTGAAAAAAACAAACACGTTTAAACTTGTTTCTCTCTTTGTAAAACTATCCTCAAATCCTATCCGAACGACATTTGCCTTGACTTTCGCCACTGCCTGGGTTCAGTTTTCAACTCGACGAAGCACCGGAAGTGCTAATTATGACTGTGTTTTCCCGTGGCAGGGGGTGCTCTATTGTTCTCAAAACAATAAACCACCTCCAACATTGCCAAAGAAAAATAACGCTACGATATTGAAATGAAGATTTTTTTTTTCTCCGAAATTAATTTTCATTTTATTTCTGTAATGTTTTAATTTGTTAAGAGAAAAATTCTAGTTTTGTAATTACTTCGTAATAGACTTTCCGACAGTATTATTAAGAGAAGAAAATAATCTTATAAAATATCCAAATAATCCTACAGAATTACCAAATAAAATTAAACCTAATCGAAAATTTTATAAAGTTTTCTTAAATTCTTTTTCACTTTTCCGATAGGAAATTTTGAAATTTTTCTATGTCTAAAAATTACTCACTAAAGAAAATTCAAGAAATCATTTATTATTATTATTATTATTGTTGTTGTTGTTGTTGTTATGGTTATTGTTTATATCTTATTACAAAATTAAAGTAATTAATATTTGAACATTTCAAACGTACTTATTATTCGATAAGCATTTCAAATTTAACCTAAATTTAATACAAATTTATCGAAAATTATCGATAAATGGCCTTTGAGTCCTTTTTATTTATTTAAACCTAACACTTTAGACATAGAAGGCCACATTATATTTTTAAAGATTAATAAATTATTTAATTCAAAACCTATTCTTTTACGATGTATAGTTTTTCTAAAATATTTCACAGAGATTGAAATTCAGTTATTTTTCGAAACAACAGATCTTTTTTATTTTTTCCAATCTATTATTTATTTATATTTTTTATTAAAAGTGTAATGAAGAGAAATTTCGAAGCAATGAAAGAAATGTAGATCACGAATTAGCTGAAGATGTCTGTATTGTTCGGTCTGGTGAAAAGAGATGAAGATATCGGCTATATTCGTTTGTTAGATAGATTATGAATAGCATCGTACTATGGATGAGTTACTATCAAAAGAGCGGCAAACAAAGAAACGCTACGATATATCGGCCTTGCGTGTAGCTGCAAACCAATGTTACTGGGGCAAGGGGCCTTGCATCGAATGAATACAAATCATCTTTTGGTGTCAATGTAGATACATAGGCCTATCTGCAAACAAGAACGGTAACGGCCACGAATTAAAACAATTGTCTGCTGTTCATGAGAGCTTTTTCTGTCATTACGATGAGCTTAAATTTCTACGAGCTGAGTTTTCACAGGCGAATTGCTATGGCGTGCAGGAGCGGGAGTTGAAAATGCTCGTCTCCGTTAATTCCCACTCTCTCTCTCTCGGAATTCCTGTAGACAGCAGATGGTTGGACAAGTGTGCGATTGCTATTGTAATCTCCATTCAGAATCTTAGTAAACAAAGGATTAAGAAAAGCACAAAAATGAATAAATATTAAAATAATACAAGTCGTCAAATAGAGAAGGTTATATTCATCAAGCAGATGCCCAAACTTATATTAATTTGCACAAGTTTTATGCTAATTTAGTTGTTATGAAAGTTAATAAATCTAATATTTAACGTGTGTGAACCATCAAATAAGACAAGCAAAAAGGGAAACGACACACATATAAAGCTTTTAAAAAATACATAAAATATATTAAAAAAATATATACACACATATATATATATATAGCCGTTTTTAATATTTGTTTAGTAATATAAGTTAATTTTATTCTTATATTCTTTACATTCTAAATTCTCTAAATTGCAAATGATTGATTGAAATCTTTGCATTGCTAAACTCGAATTGGTGTCATTTGAGTTTGGCCATCAGATATATATATATACTTAATATATTTTATACCTTTTTTAAAAGCTTTATATGTGTGTCTTTTCTTTTTGCTTGTCTTATCAGAAAGTTAATATAATCTATATCTCAATTAGAAAGTATAATATTAGAACTAAATTACTTTCTTGGAAAACATTTAAATATAAGCATTTTTTTTTTCTGTTCTCAGCTTGTATGTGTCAATTTCTTCTGAAATGATATCTGATAACACCTAAAAAAACCTTAAAATGTTTAAGCTTGGTATATTTGTTTCTTGTTTTCGGGAGAAGCAATTTCATCTGAATTTGATTTCTTGAGTTCGTCTGAATTTCACTTTTTAGAAAATCCTTCACTGACGGAAAATACAAGTGAAACGGAAAGGACTTTTTTGGCGTTGAAATTGTGAAATACTTCAATTTATAACCAATCTTTCCAGTTTTTCACGAGACTAGTCTTGTGTTCCAGTAGTTGTAGCAACAAAGTATGTAAAAGAAAACCGCAAGAGCCGTGCTTCCATTAGCATAAGCAAGGATCCAATGTGGATGGGTAAAGTTCTTAAACAAATCTTTTGTCCGCATTTCTTAAGGGAACTCCTATGCGCTGCCTCAGCCCGTGTCAGGGGGAGTCCACTTTTTTTTTTACTCTCTTCCATCCTTTTCGCACCCGTAGGCTTCCTTCTTTGGGTTTTATTCATCTGACCGCTGTACACCCAAATACGCACGTCAATAGCCAATAAACCCATCAGCCAATTCAAATTGCCTGGCATCAAGAACCATTTCGTTGTCGAAGAAGGGGTTTCTTTGTCGTGGTTTCATTGCTACTCCTCATAAAAAAAGGGGGAAAAAAAGAGGGGAAGAAGTGTTACGAAGACACTGAAGTAACTATCTTGTCCTGTGGTCGAAAAAAAACCCAAGCCCCAGCTACTCACTAAAATCGTTGCTTCTAATTTCACTGCTAGTGTTTTTTTTTTTCTTGTTTTATACAAAAGAAGAAAGGAGGGGGGGAGGGATCTTTTTTTTTTATTTCCAAAGTTCCTTCTATGGATCTATTTTCTACAAAATGGGATCATTTTCAAGAATATATATATACTTTTAATTTTAATATAATTTATTTTTAATCGAAAGAATTTAAAATTGATTTCCAAAACACAAAACGGATTTGAATGAATTATACTTTTAAGAAATTGAAATAAAATGCAAATGATTTTTGTTTAATTATGAATTTGAATTTAATTATTGGTGTAATTAAGGAATAACGCATTAAATCTTTAATAATTAATTTTAATTGTGTTTGAATTTTAAAGTTCGTCAATTTTACAACAGAAACCGCGATAGTATCAATTATTGAAGACGTCACAAATTTTTCCTAAATTAACTTTATGTTGCTGTTGGTTACTTCTACGTAGGAATAGTGTTATTGTATAATGACGTAATTGATTATCAAATACTGACTGAGAAAGATAAAATAGGATAGTAGAATAACAATTCAATTTCTAGAAGTTTCTAGGGAATTTCTAACATTAACGTTATTTCCAACAGTTAAATTGTGTTTAATATTGAAATGAGCTTTGAAAAAGACGAAGAATAACAAAGGAAACAGAAGCTATGAATTCATTCGTTAAATTACAGAAAAGCTCTTAAAACTGAAAGTGTGAAATCGTTCAGATGAATTTTCTCTTTAACAGGAGGTTGCTATTTTTTTGGCCAGTTTAGTAATGAAAATTTATCTTAAGACTGAACCAGGAGCGATTTCTAAATATTAGTTAATATTGCTAATATTTGAAACAGAATTTGTTTCAGACCAACAGATGGGACTTTCATGAATATATTTTAGTAAGATCTATGAATTAAATGTAAGGTTGGTTGTACAACAGCAGTTGTTTACATTACAGAATATTTTAAGAGAACGTTCAAGAATAAAAGCTTTTTTTTTTTTTTTGACTTAATAAGTAGGTCCTTGGCTGTACGCAACATATCTTTTTAATTTTATTTATATATTTAGTAAATTACTTTTATTGTCTCGTAAAATACAGATAAAAATGTATTTCAAATTCTGTTCTGATCCATACAGCCCGACTAGTTTCTGGATATAGATAAGATTAAAAATCAATAAATAAATTTGCAACATATATTTTTAATGAGAATTCAGTTGTATCAGAAATATTGCCAAGAAGAGTCGTTAAAGTTGCTTAGCAGTGAATCTTTATACAACGTCGTTACAGTTCCTAATAAAAAGAGTCAGTAAGTTTTATTTTAAAAAGTAGTGATTCTACTTTAAAATACTTCTTCTTTATTAATTTTGTTAAGACTTGTATATCCTGCATCTTCTTGGCAACTGAATTTCCTCTAAGTTCTTTTTCATTAGTGTTTCTTTGTTCGTTGTATTGTTGACGCCCTGGTCTCATGTCGAAATCTTTTGTTCTGTCCACTATTCTTTTGTTACATGAGACAGATCACTGCTGCAAATGTCGCACTTATCAAGTCGTATTTTATCTTAGCAAATGTCGTAATACTTTATCTGTGACATTATATATAGATGTATTACATTAGAATGTAAATAGCCACCAACGGAATCAACTTTTGCTATTGCTTTAATAGGTATCGAAAACTTTGAATTCGTCTTTGATTACCTTTTTTTTTAACTGAAAAACATTAGATAAAATTAAGGAATGACCATAACTAAATTCTTCAAAACTTTCCAAAAAACAAAGTTGTTTTAAAATCATGTGTTTTACTGCTTTAGAATAACGTTATATTGTAAATTGAAAATAATAGGTAAAATTGCATTTGCATTAATTATAATTCTCAATTTTTAATTGGCGAGTACTTTTGCAAATAACTAAACAATTTATAATTTTATTCAACAAAGTACTGTCTTACGCTATAAAGGTGCGAATTTTAAGTTAATGCGATTATAAATTAATTGTTTATTTTATTATTTGTTTTATTTTTCATTGATTTAAGCTTGTTTTAAGATTACAGATAGATTTTTAAAAACTTAATATCAAAATTATCTTTTTTCTTTTTTTTACTTACTTTACTTTGAAAAAGCGGGAAGATGGTATTCTCCGCGAAATATCACCAGTAATAAAATGAAATTTATCCGTAGATGGAGTTTCTAAATTGACAATTTCTTCATGGTAAACAAGTATTTCATCGTTTAAGTGCAATTACTAAATTTTATTATATTTTATTACATAGATTATTATTAATTATTATGCTTTTTCTTCTAAAGAGTAACATCGTTAAAGTTAAATTTTAACATGTGTAATAGTAAATATTTAAAAAGAGAACACCGAAACATACATGAAGATTAAAAAAAAACTGTCTGTATTTTTAATATGCGAATTACATTTTTTAATCTTCATGTGTGTTTTGGTGTTCTCTTTTTTTTTTTTTTTTAAAAAAAGAGTAACATGAAATAAAATAAGTAGAAATACAGATACAAGCAAAATTCTCCTTTTTTTTATATTTTATATAAACATTTATATAACATAATATAAATATTTACATCATTTATAAAAATTAGGATAGTTTTAATTAAGATTATTATATTCTAAATTTCTAAAGATCTAACGGGACAACAATTAATTCAAAATTCCTGCATAATTATTTGAATTAATAAATAAGTAAATAAATAAATAAAGAAATAAATAAAGAAATTCTAAAAATAAACTAAATATGTTGGTTCTGCTGCCAGAACTGTTTTGAATTTGCAGACGGTTAGATATTAAGATCGTATCATTATTGTCCGGTCTCGGAAGGAGGTCCGTACAATTGAACAACTTCCTACCAACGTCTTCTGTTTTATTATATTATTACAATTCAAATGGATGACGGATGTTGGATAGGTTTCCTTTTTAGATTTTACCGTTGAGACAGGTGCCTTCCTATATTTGAAACCATCTACCCTTCTCCCTTTTACTGAATCCCACGTTCCACTTCCCTCTATTTGAGTTGCTTTTTTTTCATTCCCCTCGTATATATCCCATCCCCTACTCTTCCTTCTTATACCGTAAAACAGGAAATATTTACGTCAGTGGACGAAGTTAATCCTTAAATAATGAATTGATGATTTTTATTCCACTGGTACTGCTTAATTTACGCCATTTCTCATTTTTTTCTTGTTTTTTTTATTCCTTTAATAGCCGGGAAAATAACTGATTACAAATTCAAATTATAGCCGTTAGAAATGAAATTAAGAAGGAAATTTACAAAAACTACAATATATTAAAATGTACAATTATATTGTGCTTTACTTATTGTATTACTTTTGAGATTTCAACTTGTGGATTTAAATATAATTTACTATTAAACATAAATTTCAGAATGTAAAAACAATCTTTATCGTAAAGACTTTTTTTTTCCCTTTTACCTTTAAATTGAATTTCATTTTCATTAAACTTAGTTTGGTAATGAAGTCTTTATAACGAACAGTTGAACTAATGTTTAGCCAAGGGGAAAAAATAATAATAACTGTTCAAAAGTTATTAGAAAACTTTCTAATAACTAATTAACTGTAGTCTTAACAGCAAAGAAAAGCAGTTCAATGAATGTAAGGAAAGATCTTATTTCACTCCTTAATCAATCTTTTTAATTGATTAATTGTTTTTAATTGCAAACTAATTCATTTCAAATTACTTTTGATAAATCTTTACGTGAAAGATAACTAAGATTCCAAACGAAATACAACTAGTACTACTACTAATAATAATAACAACAATAGTAATAATAAGCCATACTATTTGTC
>JAFIDM010006217.1:8533-25193 GCA_023159025.1 Thereuonema tuberculata
GGAAAAAAAAAAAAAAAAAAAAAAAAAAAAGAGTATAGTTTATTCCTTTTTGAACAAAAATAGCTTATAGCTGAATATGCTAAGACCGCAGAATCTGATCTTGCCTCCAAAATGGCGGTCTCCGTGTCTGTGTCCGTACTTACCCTAGCGTCTCTTCGCGACGGAGCATAGCAACTTTAGTCGTCAACGACCAAACAGCGCCCTCTACTGTGTCAACGCGACAATTGCGGACATACATTGTTTGACAAAAAAATTAAATCACCCTGTATTCCATATACAGTAGAACCTCATTATAACGGACGTCGCTTATAACGAACAGTTTTTAAAAAAATTGTAATAATAATAAAAGATGCAAATTTTTATCTGACGAGTTTTACATTTCCAAGCAAGCGATTAGACATCGATCGAAAAAAACCCAGCAGAAAATAAATTATTTTTTTAAACCAATGAATGTAAGCAATCAACAAGAAACAGGATCTTCTTGGTTCTAAAGATTAATGCAGTGTATACGTAGACATCTTTCTCAATTCAACCTACTATGTTGAAGGCTGTTTTTTATTTGATGTTTAATAAACACTTTTTGTAGCTAACTATTGTACTTTCATTGATATACAGCCTGCTGCAATACACCCCTATATGAATTATTTGTTATAAAAACAAATTAACTTTCATAAAAACGGACAACCTTCAGACCCTATTAGTCCATTATAATGAGGTTCTACTGTATTCCTAAAAGGACGCTATTTACTTTACCAATGTCGATGTTTTATTAAATTCGACTGTGATTTTTCTTGGACATCCTGTAAAGCCCTTACACTGATTTTGACTTACTTTCTTCTAATCGACTGCTTGCAGCGTTCGGGGCCATTCCTCTGCATCTTTTGCTTTTATCACCTTCGAATAAGATGCCTCGCCTAATACGCTTCATGATTTCTGTGAGGAAAAAACAAAACCATCAATTAAAAATTGTATTAATCATCTTATTCCATTGGACAAACTTAATTATTCCAATTGCTAAACAACACATTTAAGTCCGAACTCAGTTTTCTTGTTTTTATTAATCAATTATTTGATTTCTATATCATTTCCGTTTCAATTTATATATATATTCAGAATTATATTCCCGGTAGCCAAGAGGTAAAACGCTTTACTGTGGGTTGGAGGAGCCGGCTTCAATCCCCGATCTCCGCCGGTGTCGGGGATTTTTCCACGCTGAATGGGTTCTAGGGTCTGGTCACCAAGCTCTCTGTAAAATGGTTACCTGTTTCCCATTTTGGTAGTACAGTCGGCTGAACATTAGGAGCCTACTTCCAGTGCCCTCATGTGCCACCGTCCCCATAGGATATACCTACACCTAAGTTTAATAGCGCGTGGTAGAAAATGCGTATACTTCGAATACTTCAATTTCAGCGACTCCAAGCATAGTTGTTCAACAGAATATAGTTGGTGTATCAACTTTCGAATACCATCATGGCAGACCGCTAAGTTGATTTTGGAGGCATCGAAAATAGTAAAAGAAAAAAAGAAAAAGAAAAGTAAAAAAAAAGTTAATACTCCAAGCTTAGTTGACATAAAAGAAATACATTACAGAAGAGGTACCTGGGGTTTTGTTTTTCGTTTGTTTGTTTGTTTTTCTTTTGCTTTCTTTAAAGTCCCGCGAACACCATGCAATTTTTTAGCAATTTAGTCGTCCGATTTTGACGTCACGAGCAGTTTTGAGCCCGTTTATTGATTGTATCAGCTCGTGACGTCAAAATCGAACGACTAAATTGCTGAAAAATTCCATGGTGTTCGCGGGGCTTTAGATATCGTTGCTTGAGAACTGAAAGCCAACATATTTTGATAGGAAAATTTAATGAGCTAAACATTCAAAAAAAAAGGGGGAGGATGAATAAAATGCAGTCATTTGCTTTCACGCCTTCAGCTACCATCGATGTTGAAACATTTTGATGCTGTACTAATTAGAATGATTTTCTTATTGTGGGGTCCATATTGGAAGATTTATCAACTTTCGCGCTTTCTGAGCTAATCATCGATAGGTAAATCTGCTGATGACTCCTAATAAGGACAAAACAGCTGTCCCACATTCCCGTCGATGATAGCTCAAACCCTTGAAAGGATATGACTGCAGTTTAGAAATCTCCTTTTTTTTCATATTTTGACAGTTTTAATTTTTTACAGACGGGTATATATGGCTTATTCCAATTTAAAATTCATATTAAAATATAATAATAATAAAAAAAAATTATGCTAAAGCATAAAATTAAGGGCGACCCATTAAAACCGACACGGACGTTGAATGTGTCAAGAAAAAAATTCCCAAACTTGACCTAAACTTCCTCTTATGGAGCGTTGGGGGGTGATCCGCTGCGCAGACAGACGACTGTCCACCGGAAAACGGTGAAGTTTTTCATGGACTACTACTGACCCGATGGACTATGGATATATTTTAGTTTAGAGTGTCTACTACACAATCTATATTTTTATTCGACCGTATCTTTAACAGTTTGAGGCACAGTCGATGCTATCCGTATTTTCCGGATAGGCAGCAATAAATAGCCCATTCCTACGGTGTTTAGGAATCTGAACACGATGATGAAGTCAGTTTGCCGATCCGACCTTCTGTTCGGCTGTTGATAAGGGTTTTAATTGCTGTAACTTTTGTAATCCCCCCATGGTTAGAAGTGGGTGGGGGCAAGCCTATGGCCCATGGGTCTTCCCCTTTATATAGTTATTTTGTAATTAAAAATTATCTGGAATAACAATAAAAATTTCCTTCAGTTTTGAATATAAAATATGTTCGCAGAACTGTTAAAATATTTATTAAAACCTATAGACAAATATAGCCTCAGATTTATAATAATAAAAGAAATATAATTACAAAAAAATATTATTCTTTAGATTTTATTGTGTTCAATGAATTCTTGTTTCCATCTGATTAACATTATCATACCAAAAAAAAAAATTATTTATTTAGAAAACCTAATGCTTTGTTGAAAAGAATCATTAAAAATAGATAGCATATTTATAGAATAAAAATATATAATTTATTAATTTAGGATATTTCAGAAATAAAGGTAAAATTACCCTGATAAGTTGGTGTTTTAACACAGGTTTTCCTAATGGGCAGAATTTTCGGACTCCTCCAGACGGGTGGCTCCCTCTATAAACACAATTTCAGAATCCACCTATAGGAAAGTGTTTTCAATAGATATTAAATACTTGCAAAGGAAATGAACGCTTTTCGTTTTTGCCGTTTCCACGACTCAAACAAAAAAAAACAAAAAAAATTTAAGGAATTTTAAGAAAAGTAGGTTTTTATGTTCTTCCGACTACTTGTTTTATTCTTAAACCCTAAGGATTTATAAAATTAAAAAACATCAATTATTCCCTGTATTTAAGGGACGCTAGAGCCCGAACAATTGAAAAACATGGTAATTCAAATAAAAAAACTCTCTATAATATAAGATAAACATTCTTACAGTATGTAAACACAAAACTGAATATTCTTAAACATATTTACATAGTGATTTTTAGGCTTCTCAAAGACGCCTTATATCCCCGGTTTGTCTGTCTGTGGACACATATCCCACAATGCTTCGCAACGGCTTCTGTTAGTTCAGTCGTAGGTGGCCCTTAGCTCAGTTGGTTAGAGCGTCG
Organism: Thereuonema tuberculata; assembly: GCA_023159025.1. NCBI lineage: Eukaryota > Metazoa > Arthropoda > Chilopoda > Scutigeromorpha > Scutigeridae > Thereuonema > Thereuonema tuberculata. The sequence continues at coordinate 12,194 of JAFIDM010006217.1, forward strand.
TGCTAATAAGGCGAAGGTCGTGCGTTCGATCCCCTCATGGGCATTTTTTTTTCTCCCCATTTGAAATCTTTTCACAGTTTCTCAACTTTAGCTTTTTTTTTAAATCATTATTAGGAATTCAGTGTATTAACAAGTTTTGAGTTAAGAATAACGATTATTCCATATAAATAGGGGTGGGTAAGATAGCATGGGGTCGCAAACAGACTCGCGCGCGCATTTTCTAGACCAACCCGGCAGTCTATTCTAAAGTAAAGGTGACTCAGAAGCTGTTGAGAAGCACTGTGATTGGTTTACTAATCACTATCCCCACCTCGTTGTTTGTTTAAACTTTAGACAATTATAAAAAAATTATATACTTACTTATTAGAAGATGTGTTTTTATTTATTGATAAGAAGTCGTTTTAGATTTTTCCCGACGTTTTTCAAACGAAACATCCAGGAGAGGATCCCACCGCAATTCACCTAACCTAGTGTTAATTTAAAGGAATTACATATATATTTTTTTTCACGTAAATGCCTATTTTACTACATTTGGAGAGGTTAATAATTTAAAATACACACCAGATATTGATTTTTTTTTTTTAAATACAGAAAATAAATGAAAACAAATACACCATAAATCAATTATTAAAAATGGGTCACAATAGTATATAAATATAAAAAAAAATTAAAAAGCCTATTTTTTTTCCTATATATATTTCAGATTAGGCAGTGTCCTTCATGTTATTACATTGCATTCGGCTAATTGCCCATCAAAAATTCTTTATATTTTTGAGTTTCATCTAGGTTTATTCATATAGCTTAACTACATTTCAAACTAATTACAACTCGCGCACGCGCAGAATTGCTAACATAAAATCACTGTTTATTCAAATAGCAAATTATCAGTTCAATTGACACCCAGTGTTCTGACAAGCATCCCTTGAAACGGTTAGACATTTGGCGCCAATATCTATTTCATAATCTGTCAATTTCCCCTTTCAGAACGCCACAATATAGAATACTGACGGATAAATAGGATTCATTTTTAAATAACAATGAATATCTACTAAAATGATTTTTTTTTTTTTCCTAACTTTACTGCCCGATTAGTACGATAACTAAACTTCAGCAATTCTCTTCGAATCAACAAATTCTGTTTCATTTTCTTCGTTCCATACAAAATCCCCATGTGCACAATGCTGACTCTACAAATATCAAAATCAATATTTTCATAACTCTGCATCAGAAGCTAACTTGTTCAAGAATAACAGCATAAATGGGTAAAACAGAAAAAACAGGTGCTTTTCAAAAAAAATTTAATATAAAATTTTATGATGCAGTTTTTACCAATTTCTGAAAGTATTACATTCATATGTGTGGAATATATACAAAATCATGTCCAGCACAGGAAAATTAACTATAAAAATAAAAATATGGGCTTTCAAAATTGACTTTGATCTAAAAATTGTAACCTCTATTACTGGACAAAATGTATTCAATTTAGTGTAATTATGTTTCAAATATATAATTATTTATATATTAACTTACCTTTAAGGTCCTTTGACCAAAATTTTTTTCTGAATAAAAAAATATTAATTGTAAATAATTATTAAGATAATTTGTAATTCCTGAAACTTATAGCAAAATCCGAATGTCAATCTCTCGATGGGATGATTCAGATGACGATCAATTTTATGAGATTGTAATGAGGTATTGTAATAATTATTTATGGTTATTTATTTAAATAATTATGTTAATTTAATATCTCTCAAATAATGTATGTTTTATTATTTGTAAGTTAAATATGCAAATTAGGTGATTGGCGAACCCCTATTAATGGACTGCCACAAGTCGGCAGAGGGGAGTTCGATAGCTGACTCGAGAAAGAGGAGTTCGATAGCGGACAATGGAAGAGAGAAGTTCGACCGATGACAACGAGAGAGGTTAGTTCGAAGATACGAGAATCAACGGACGAGTTGAACAAGGCGTGTGGTCGCTGTACCGAAGGATGCGTTAGACACCGTCACGAAGGTATGAATAACCCGTCTGCGCTCGAAGACTCCGAAGCCTTCTCTATCCGTGTGTTAAAGAAGAACGAAGAACCCGTCAGCCGATTCCTTAAAGAAGAAAGAAAACTTCACTAAGAGTCAAACCAAACTTAAGTATTAAGTGAAATAGAATTGTTTTGTGTAAAACAGAATTCAAGTATCAAGCTGATACTTTATGTAAATTTCGCCACTTAACTTAATACTGTGTATAGTTTTAATAGAACCGTTTAATAAAACATTTATTGTAAAGCCACTAGATCCACCCAATTCTTTACAATATACTTGTAAAACAACAAGGGTCTGATTGTTTGCAAACAAGTATGGGCAAATTGCAAGTGTTATTACAAAAAAAAAAATAGTACTTAGTTATTAGTAACAGACGTTACACGGAGTAACAGAGGTTACGTGCAGTAAGAGAACTTTAATGAATTTCAAATAATTAAGTATGACACATCAAATAATGGAACTTATTTATTTTTTAAATACTGCAATTGGACAGGGAAACTTGTAGAAGAATCTATCTCCCTTTTGGACTATTGTTGGCACTGTTAGAATATTTTTATTTGTTCGAATGTAACGTAGGCAATGTCTGTATCATCTGCTTTAAATAAGGTTCCTGTTTCATCACAGACTTTTAAGAACCTCACCCATCACTTTACCATCATCTTCCAGATCATCCTGTGCTACTGCAACATAACGAAATTTCATCGATTTTTTTTTTTTTTCAGATGTAAATTCAGTAAGAAAAAAATGTTCCTTTCTGTATTTTGTTTACTGAGACTTCTCTGCTATCATTGTCTATAAAGGCATGTCCAAGCTGTTCTAAATGTTCAATCCGTTGACTAGTCCTATTTTCGACTTTCATTTTTTTTATCTGCATGCAAACTTTGCAGATCAAATTTTTGGCATTCAAAACAGGAACAAAAGCTCACCACAAAAACAGCTCACATCTCTGTATGATAGGGTACCAGCTTTATGCACTGTACTTATCTGATGGATTTTCATCGTGCCTTTTAGTGTTTTCAAATTTATGGGTGTGAATTCTCGACGAAATCTATATCTTGTTCTTCAACAAAAAATATCTTAATTATTGTTATATATAGTGCGTTTTCTCTGTGTAACCGCTATTATTATAGTTACTACAGTTATTTTTTACATTATAACGTACCTGAAATTAACTTTCTATGCCAAGATAGAATGAAGTTTTATAATTAAAGAAGAAAAATAAAAGTTATCACACATCTTAGTAACACAGTCATCATGAACATACCTAAAATTCAACTTATGAAGCATTTCAGAATAATATAAACCAATTACTACTGAAAAGTTAGCTTCTGTTACTTGTCTGTAACCTCTGCTACAAACTAAGCGTCACAGAGGTTACCAGTAACAGAAGTTACATTAAAAATGAAACAAAATCACTACTTTCAATTATTCCACAAACACAAACAAAAACTGTTTGTTTTATATAGATTTTAACTTATTTATAATACATAAAATAAGACAACTTACCTTTTAATACAATAATTAATTATAAAACTATAATAACAGAGGTTACTCAGAGAAAACACACTCACCTGAAAATCAAAATATTTTGCCTTTGAACCAGCACATGTCAAGAACAGATTCAAAATGTCACCTAAGTTCTCTTGTAATTTCTTTTCCTGCAATAGAAGCTGGTAGTGACCTTTGGTCGTGGATTTTGAAGTTGTTTAATTTCATGGAATAAGATTTAGTAACAGAGGTTACAGTAACCAAGGGAAAAAAATAAAAATTTATAAAGTACTTTAAGAAATAAATAATTCAAATGAATCAGGGAAAATTTATAAAATTACTAAAGTTATTAATCATATCAAAACAGCTAAAAACCTAGAAAGTAATGAAATATTAAAGGAATTATGGTTCAAAGTTGTGCTCATGCTCATTAGGACAGCTTGTTTTAATAAAATATAAAAAGATATAAAAGATATCAAACAATCAAAACAGATAAAATAAATAAATTTTGAATGAAAACTTCTAAAAATCTAACTTATTATTGTTTTGTCTAACAGATAACACAAAAATCATTGGGTTTTTTCCCCTATATGGGCTAGAAAAACATTTTAAATTGTGGACATGAAAAGCACCTTTTTTTTTTGGTTTCATCCAAATATTAGGTTTACTAATCAGAACTTCATAAAAAAAAAAAAAATCACTAAATGAGAAATTATTAAAAAAAAAATGTTAATGGTCTGTTTATGTTAATTTATTTTTCTACAGTTGCATTTTTTAAATTTCTAGAAATAAAATTAGCGGATTAAAATCAACTTTTATAAAATATTAATTAACAAACCTACAGTAACTCTAAAAGCAATCACAATAACAAGAATATTCATAAATACTTCTATATTATAATGTTAAGTATTAACATTAGATCAATCTAAGACATCCTTTGATATTATCTATTTTATTTAACATTTTAAATCCTTATATTGATTTGGAAAAGTCCCGGAATATTACCGTCCGGAATTTGAAAGGACGCGTCCTTTCAAATTCATTAGGCCTAAATCTAGCGCTTCATTATCTTGATTTTTTTAATTGATCCCGTGCTTGTTAACTTTCTTATTAGCAATGATAAGATTACAAAAAATTATCACTGCTTTAATAGTACAACAGGAGGGAAGAACTAACGCTTAAAAATTATTCTGATCAATATAAAAGAGTTACAAAATTGGAACAACTTTTTTCATCTAAGATTTTAAAACGTTCTCTACCGACCGACATCGAATATACCGGAATAGGCCTGTTTTTAATGATTAACGTTTACATCCTAATAATCGACAAAAAACTAAAACAATTTTGTTTTATATATATCTTAACAAGTACCAGGTTTGTAGTGACATGCCCCTAACTACGAAATCAAGTGTTCTAAACTTAAAATAGACGAACTTAATTGAAATTCAAATCAAAGGATGGTTTTGTGTGTATTTGTTGTAATAAATTTGTATTTTATGATGGTTGTACTTACTAATAATATCGTAGTGCCCCGTCAGTTCATCATATATATCAATATATGGTGGATATATTTAATAAATAAATTAAGAATATTCTCCGATGCGTGCTTTGAACTGACAGTTAGTTGGCTCTGAATAAAAATAGAAGGACGCTTGCATTACGTTTCAACAATTACTTTAGGCCTATGAGAAACATGTCCGCCAGAGGGCCAAGATTATGATTTCAGCAGTAGCCATCAATACATTCAGAACATTGAAGAATTAAAAGTATTAATGACAAATTAATTTTTTTTTTCATATAAGTAAAGAAATAAATAATTAAAATTATCCAAACAATTTTAATTATTTATTTCTTTACTTATAAAAAAAAATTAAAAAAAAAAACCGGGATAACTTTAATTAATTTGTTATTAATACTTTTTATTTAAGATTTAGCGAAATAAGACTGATAATTTATATAATTCCAAAAATATTTACTTACTTTAACCAAAGGATAAAAGGCTAGGATATAACAAATTTTAAAATACTAAGTGACTATAATTATCTTGAATTAGAAGGAAATTTAAGCAAACATCAGAGGGTTTCTTATTTATTTATTTATACATGTTTTTTTGTTTTGTTTTTCTCTTTTTGTGGTCAAATTCCTTTTGTGGCAGCCTGAGTGCTGCCCAAAGATTTGGATTCTACATTTTGTTCTTGTTTTTTATTTTTTGCTTTTAGTTTTTGAGGGGTCACTGTCTCCATCGTGTATTAGGATTTAAGTTTGTGAAATATTAACGAATATGTTTACAGTATATAATTAAATATTTTGCATTAGATAAATTGCTAACTGGAAACAAAATGCATGCATACTAGATAATAAAAATTAAATCATTAGGTTTCAAATTTGATTTGGCTTCTTCAGGGCCGCCCCTAACGTTTTGCGAGGCCCCGGGTAAGTTTACTCGCGGGCCCTTATTACAGGACTTTGTGTTTCCTAAGTTTCTGAAATCGATATGTTTAATTTATTTTTTAATTATTTTTATTTTCACAAAAATGTTGCTTATTTATGCATGTTGACATTGTATATTTTACTCCAAATTATTCTATTTTTTGTTATTTTTTTTTTTGTGTAGCCCGAGGCCTCGAAATATTCGGGGCTCACGACAAGTTTCTCTCTCGCTCGCCCCTTCATCGCCCCAGTATTCCTACTTCAAAAACGGAAGTTCGAGGTTTGTTATACAGAAAAAAAAATTATCGAAATCAAATCGAACTCAGTTGAGCACGAATTAAGTTTACTGCATTGTTGAGAGTTTTATGGTCATAGTTTTCTTTGTTAGTTTAGAAATTTACCCTTGATAAACAAATTAACTTACACTTTTAACGAAGATTTTTGGAAAAGGGTTAGTATGAGAAATATTGCTCAAAGAATTTGCAGGAAGATGAATAAGAAGCAAATCTGTAAAATGGTGGAGGCTTCACCATTCTCTTACAAAGGATGTCACTATCACTGAAGCACAAAATCAAACGTGAATCTCAGTTTAGTACAAAATGATAGGATCGTCAGATACCATTGTATCAATTGGAGTCTAAACTTCTGTTGTCTTTATGAAGGATCAAAAAATGTTTTTGATTTGAGATGTATTTAAGCTGTTCGGGAGAGATGATAACATATTTTCTACAGCATATCAATGTCATCAAAGCGTTTCAGGTGGAGAGAATATTGTGAGTATTGGGTTGGCCAAAAAGTTCGTCCGGTTTTTCAAAGAAAAATAAAAGATACATTTTTCATTTTCAGCAATAATTTTATTGAACAACGTCTTCAACGGTTTGTTCCACTACCTTCTGCCATGTTTAAGGCAACTTCATAATTCCCTCATCCCAACATTTTTTTATCTTTTTGTGCAAAAAAATGTTCCAGGTGCCTTTGGTGTCTTCCAGGGAACTGAATTTTTTCCATTAAGAGAATTTTGTGAAGACCGAAATAAATGGAAATCCGAAGGTGCAATGTCTGGTGAATACGGCGGATGAATCAGAACTTCCCAGCCAAGCTGTAACCGTTTTTACCTGATTATCAAAGAAACATGAAGTACTGAGTTATCATGATGGAAGGTTATGCCTTTTCTTTTGACTAATTCCGGACGCTTTTCGTCGAGTACGGCTTTCAGTTGATCTAATAGGGAGCAGTACTTGTTGGAATTAATCGTTTGCTTTCCGGAAGGAACTCATATTTTTAGAGGACTTCCTTCCAATCCCACCACATATTGGTGTGGTTGATGTTGGTTTATTTCGCTTGACCCACAATTTCTTCCGTTTAACATTCTGTTACAGTATTCACTTTTCATCGCCCGTCACAAGTTGTTTTCAAAACCGAACGTTTCCGTTGTGTTTAAGTACAGAATCGCATGCGGACATACTGTCAAGGATGTTTTTTTTTTCCAACATAAAATTATGTGGAACCCAAAACATTAAAGTGATTACATAACCAAGCAGGTACAAATTATTATCAATGCTTGATTTGGATATTTTGAGTAGGTCGGTTATCTCCCGCGTGATATAACATTGATTATTCTCAATTAATGTCTCAATTTGATGGCTATCGACTTCAACTGGTCTATCCGACCGTGGAACATCGACCAGCGAGAAATATCCAGGCGAAACATCGAAAACCACTTTGACACGTTCGAACAGTCACAGCAACTTCTCCATACACTCAGGGTCCGATCTAAGGGGGGGGGGGGGGGCAAGCCGGGCAAATGCCCAGAGCGGCAAAAATGAGGGTGGTTGGCGGCTATTAAAAAAGTAATTTTATGAATCTTGTAATTAATGGAGCATAATGGAGGCATAATTAATGGAGGCATAATTAATGGAGGCATTATTTATAAACGATCTCATTCTCACATCACCTGCTTCCAAATTTATCTTCTATGCCGATGACGGAACCCTCCTACTTGCTCATCCTAATGTGGAAAAACTCAAGCACGAGGTCCAGAGCTCACTTTTCTATCTTGAATCTTGGCTATCCTCAAACGACCTTACTTTAAATACAACCAAAACGGTTTATATGTTTTTCTATCAAAGAAATAAAATACTCAACACTGACAATTTCTCTATCACTTACAACTCTTTCTTACAAGAAGTTCAATCCTTCAGATATTTAGGTGCTACTCTTTCGCACGATCTATCATGGAATCTCCATGCATCAGAAATCGCTCATAAAGTCTCAAAAAATTTAGGCATCATTAGGAAACTTTATTTTCTTCCTAGGCAAATACTTCTGAGTCTATATTAGTCGCTAATTCCTACAAACTTGTGCTACGGTGTAATCATCTGGGGTATTACTGCCAAATTTCAAGAAAAAATGATACTTAAAGTCCAAAAGCATTTCCTAAGATTTTTAGATAAAAAGCCCCGCCTCTACTCTACTCAATCCCTCTGGACAAAGTATAACATAATTCCTTTCAAACAAATATATAAGCTTCAGTTGGCTCTTTTCGCCTACAAAACAATTAACAAAAAACTATGTCCTTCAATTACTTTCAATATTAAACCCAATTCCAATTCTTATAAAACTAGACTCAATCCTGTTCTTCTACTAACAAAAACAAGATCCAACTATCAAAGAAGAGCAGTCAGTTATTCAGCTGCTCTAAATTGGAATAAAATTCCAAAGGAAATTCCAAAGGTGATTGTACTTCTCTGATAAAATTTAAAAGAAAACTTAAACAACACTTATCTACTCAATTCAATCCTAATAAATCCTCATAAATATATAATTCCTCTCGTTAAATGAACCCAATAATTGATTGTAATCTCCCCTCTCCTCGCTTTCTTCTCACTCTCACCTTTTTTATTTCCTCCTTCTTCTATCTAGGTAAACGCCACCATCTAATTTTATATTATATAATTTTCTCAGCATATATTATAGTTTCCTCAATGTGATGAACTGAATTTTTTTTCACCCCCTTAATGTACATTGTAAAATATTTGTAAAAACAAGAGAAAAATAATCCAGTTTCTTCATCTTTTATTTTTTCCCTGTAATATTTTTTGTTTTATTTTAATATGTAATTTGCCTCGATGCTGACACCCTTCTGTCTTCTCGACGGGATCACCCTTAAGACAACTGGGATGTCAAAACTGTAATCAATACACACTCTTGTAAATATTTTTTATTGGCAATAAAATTATTATATATTATTATTATTATATAATCGAAAGAAAAATGACAGTAAAAACGCACAAGACTAAGAGTTCACTGATCTGCTTTTGGAAATTGCGATACTGAAAACCCAAGATGGACGATTTCTGGTTTTCTGACCTTCGTCAGTTGGGTCCGTCAGTATCTTGATATTTCAGTGAACTCGAGAAACATATAAATAGAACAAAAGTAAACATCAAAACGGCCCTGCAATTAAAAAAACATCAAAACCTAAATAAAGAATAAAAAGGGCCAATGAATTAATCCCCGCTAAGACTCGCTTAGCATGAAAGAGATTAATTATAAAAGAAGACATATATAATACATAAATTTAACGTGCGTACAACATGATTAGAAAGAAAAATGACAGTAAAAAAGCACAAGACTAAGTGTTCACTGATCTGCTTTTGGAAATTGCGATACTGAAAACCCAAGATGGACCATTTCTGGTTTTCTAACCTTCGTCCGTTGGGTCCGTCAGGATATATTAATCAAATAGCCTATTAAGTAAACTATTCATTGAAAAACTGCTCATAGTGCTCATGAACCTGACGAATAAAAGATCAAAATTGAAAAATTCATTTTAAACGAATTCGATAATACAGTGTTGTCATTACTACAACACTGAATCCAAGTCAGAAACGGGGGATTACCGATATATAACCAAAAAAAATACTTGCCGAGTTGCCATTGGTAGCGTTCACAAAAAAACGGTCGGTGATTTCATATTTCAAATTGAGGGAGGTTCTCTGTTTCCCCCATATGTATTATAAAAATATATATGTTTGTACGCGATTTCTCAAAAACTATTGGACCGAGTGTTTGTGTTCAGACAAGGTTTGGTGGAATCCTGACCTTCCAAGGATATATAATATACTTTCAAGTACTTAGTTTTAACCAACTTATAAAAAAGAAGGCTCTCTGTTTTGAACTTGTTTTTTTTGGCAAGTGAAAAACAAAAATAATTGCTTTTCGTAGAAACTGAAACTGTAACAGGGGAGTTTCGTCAAAAGAATATATTTAGTAAATACAGGTTCTCTTAACCCATTGTATGAATTTGAATTTCCACGAGATAACAATGGTCGAAGGTTTACTTCGAGATATTATAAGAGAAAGCTTAGTAACGGTGAAGAATTTTTGAGAGATTGGCTTGTGTATTCTGTGGCAAAAATTCGGTGGATTGTGTTTGCTGCAAAATATTTAATACAACTACAACTTCCGGTTTATCTAAAGGTGGCTACAACAATTGGAAGCATGTAGGTGATATACTTAAATCTCATGAGACATCACGAAACCACGTAGAAGCTGTAAAATCTTGGTTCGAACTTTCACGTAGACTCAAATCGTCCCATACGATAGATGCCGAATCACAGAGAATACTGTAATTAAATCAGAAGTAGAACACTGGAATGGAGTTTTGTTACGTATTGCCTCAATCATCAAAATGTTGGCAAAAAGTGGCTTGGCTTTTCAAGGTACTTCTGATAATCTGTATCAATATAACAATGATAACTTTTTAAAACTAGTAGAGTTCTTAGCCGAATTTGAACCTGTCATGCAGGAACATGTACGCAGTGTTTTGAAGAAAGAGGAGAAACATGCAATCTACTTAAGTTAAACTATTCAGAATGAGTTCATTAATACGATGTCAGACAGTATAAAAAGCCATATTATGAAAGCTATTATTAAATCGAAATATTAATCTATTATTTTAGATTGTACCCCGGATGCTAGCAAAACTGAGCAGATGACCCTGATAATTACTGTAGGTATATTTCTATTAATCAAACCGAAGACCATCCAAGGACGACAGAAATTGTAATAAATGAAAGTTTTTTAGGATTTATACCAATCGAAAAATCTACAGGTCTCAAACTAACAGAAGTTATCTTAGAACAATTATCAGCACTTGGATTGTCTTTAGAGAACATAAGAGGGCAAGAGTACGATAACGGATCCAATATGAAAGGTATTGAAAGAGGGGTCCAAGCTAGGATAAGAAACATGAATCCACGGGTATTTTATGTTCCATGCAGTAGTCATTCTTTAAACTTAGTGGTAAACGACATGGCAAAGTCTTCACTGGAAGCTACAATTTTTTTTAATATTGTGCAAAAGATATACGTTTTCTTCTCCTCTTCAACGTTGAGATGGTCAATTCTTTGATGAATGTAAAAGGTTTTACTCTAAAACCATTAGTGACACGAGATGGGAAAGTCGAATCAAGGCAATAAAACCACTAAGATAACAAATAGGGCAAGTTTACGATGCATTGTTTAGTGTTTACCAAAACACAGATATGGATGCCTCTACACGAGACGAAGCTTCGGGTTTCTTGAATCAAATTAAACAGTTTAAATTTTTATGCTCTGTTCTAATTTGGTATGAAACTTTGAATCGGATAAATCCTGTCAGTAAATTAATAAAAAACACCAAAGTTTTCTTTGAAAACTCACGTTCAGATGAGTATTTTACTCAATTTCTTGAAGACGCCAAAGCCTTAGCTGCTGAAATCGACAGCGAGGTGTTTTTTTTTATCCCCAGCATCCGGTCAGGGAGTGGTCCTAGAGGTCTGATTGTTTTGGACGTGGTCATCTACTTTTTGATGCTGAACACAATGGTGAAGGTTTCATTCTTATATCTCTAAGCGTTTGGCCACTACAGTGTAAGACATCCAGCAAGGATAATACCAAGAGCGGTTCCCTTTTTTTTTATTTTATTACAAGCAAGCTGTAACAAAGGGGCAGCTAAAAAAAAAAGTTCAATCTTACGCTTATCTTCTGAGCAATTCAAATATAAGCTTATGAGTAAGATACTATATTAAGCTTCAGGATGCAGGTCTCTTGTTGGAGGTATAGGCTCCAACAATTTCTCGACCAGCGGGATGAAGTTAAGGTCGGGTGTCAATCCAGCATCTTCCTGCTTTAACTCCAAATTATGAATTGAAAAAAATATTTTTAACCAAGTCTAAATGTATGACCAGATGCGGTACGTGACAACTAGGCGACAGAATTTTTGCACGCTTAACAGGCATACGATTTGGTGGGATTTTTTTTTTAATTTACTACTTCCGAAACAATAATTTTCAAAATTTTTCAATGTAAACATCCTGGAGGAACGTCATAAAGATTAGTTCAATTTACCTAACCTACAGGTAATCGGCACACACACGCTTCGCTTGCACGCTGTTGGCGCGCCTTCCCAACAGCTTGAGCTCATACTAAGTTAAATATTTTTACCTCTATATTTCATCCGATTACATGTTTACATTCAGTGACAAAATAATTTAAATTAATTGTATTTCCTTTTCATAATCGTATATAATATATTTTAATTGTATTGCATATTTGATCTATTATTTTGTCGCCCAGTTGACCATGTCCGGACCAGACGTCCCAGATTTTAGTGAAGCGTTCCATTTCAGTATATGAACCGGATTTTGTAAATACAGTAAAACCCCGTTATTACGCTCGTCAAGGGACCATGAGCTACCTGCGTAATAAGCGGGATAGCGCTGTAGACGGGAAATGATCTATGAGATGGGGAAAGATTTGGACACCATTTTACAAAAAACATACATGATTCTGCATTAGATATACTGCAAATATGAGCTTATTTCCTATTAAAAAGATCTTTGATTGTGGTTTGCCGGGTGTGTGTGATACTGTTATGAATTATGACATTTTCAATGCGGTTCAGATAACTATTAACGTCAATTGATACCCACTAGGAGCAATACTAATATATTTTCGGAGCAGATTTAGTGCACACTTTACTTTTTTACGTTTGCAACAACC
>JAFIDM010006218.1:0-25190 GCA_023159025.1 Thereuonema tuberculata
ATTGTAATATATTTATTTTTTAAAAACTGTGCAAGTATTAGTCGCAACGTTATATGTCAGTAAATTTGATGAAAGTAAACACTCTGATAGGCTATTTAAACCAGTGACATCAAATTCATTTGACTTTGAATAGAATCAAGGAGACTGGTTAGAGTGGAGTGTGAAAATTTTTTTAGATAAACTGAAAAATGACTGCAGGAGATTTTTACCTTAACTTCTACATTTAATGACAAAAAATGATCCATAAAAAAAGAAAAGATAAATTTGATAATAAGAACCTCTTTAACAATTAAGAAACTAATGGGTTTTGTGTATTGTTGTATATTGTATCTTAAAAAGATAGAAATATTATGAAAATTATTAAAATTTTTCTTTGATATTTTTGCGTTTTTTTAAAAAAATACATAAATAAATGATTATCCCCATTACTTTTTTCTGTATTTGTTCACTAACTCAATCTTCCAAAATAATACAATAAAATTTTGAAGAAATGAATGTACAGCAGTTGTCTAGATTATGTCTGAAATTCCAGTTTGCGTGGACTCGAAGAGTTTTTTGTAACCTCAGTTCATTTATTCTGTCTTTTTCAAGGCCTCTAAAAACTGAAGTTTTTTTCTTTTTTGTCCTTATTCAGTTCAGAGTGTGTCTTAACTGTTAATTTCATTTCAGTCAGGTTTTTTTTGTTTTTGTTTTGTTAGTCTTTTCATTTCACAGTTTCTGTTTTCGTTGTTTTGCAGGCGGCCACATTGCAATTTTGGAAGTGGTGAACATCCTCTTTACGTCAATGTTGACATGAACAATGGATTCACTCATACTGCTTGGATCGATTCTCTACAAGCAGCATTTGCTGGAATTCAGGTATTTTTTCTCACTCATTAAAACATTCTCAATTTGTTTTAGCATTGTCAATCTTCTCTGTATTAAACAAGGCAGTGATTAGTAAACCAATCACAATGCTTCGCAATGGCTTCTGATACATATAAGAAACTATAATTGATACAGTAAAACCTCTCAAATCCAACCCTTGGTAATCTGGCCCCCACGGTAATCTGGCCTGGTCCCGAGTAAAAATGTTTTTTTTAATAACTGAATTCATTTCCCTATTTTGAGTCAACTCGGTCGGTGCGTTTATTTTTACCACTGTATCTATTTGCCAACCTATGGACCAGGGAGTCCTGGAAAGACTCAAACGTAAATATCGCCGCAAAATGCTCACAGTGTTAATTGCCGGTATTGATGGAGGGAACGGCATTAATGTTTTTAATACGTTTTAATAAAACATAGTGTTTTTAATAAACATTTGAGTGCAAAATTATGAAAATGGGGTTAAATTAATTAAACCTGGCATTATGTCTTCACAAAAATTAAGCTATCAAGTTATTTTAAGAACACTCTCGGTTGTCCGGCTTTTCTGAAAACCGGCCTACTGGGCACCACATTCGGCCGGATTTCAGAGGTTTTACTGTATTGCTTTAATTTCCTTATTATTATAAATGTGATTGTTGTGAATGCAAAAGGCGCAATTGTTGCTTTTATTGCGATTGTTTCTAATATCATCTGTCCACAGACGGACAGACAAAGCGGGGATATAAGGCATCTCTGATGCATGGTATCAGAAGCCTAAAAGCAACAGAGACAATTCAATTATCGTATTTGTCTTCGGAAATTTGTGTGTGATATTTATGCAGACATTTGATTCTTCTTCTGTTTCAAATGTTTGTAATTCACTTGAATTTGAAATCTTATTTATTCATTTATTTATTTATTTTTCAAAGTTTAGAATCTCTTTTAAATTTTCTTTTAAACATATTACAGTATTTAAAAAATTCTTTATTTTATTCAAGCTAACTTTTGAATGAGGCATGACGGTTTTTAAAACTTTTTTCACATAAACGAGAAACCCTACAGCTTTGCAACCAAAATTCCATTCTGAAGAGGCAAAATGAACTATTTTATTCAAATGTGATTAGAAAGAATTGCAATTTCACTTCATTATTCAGAGTTTTCAAAAAAAGGCAGCATTTGGCTGCACTTTTAAGTAACACTTTGGCAGAATTGACAATATTTGTTTTTTTATTCATTATATAGGAATTTACAAGATAGAAGATTTCAGTGTAACTCCATAAATAATTGAATCTGAAATGTGCTGCCAAACTTAAAGGTTGTATTCAATAACTGCAAAATAATGAATAAATGTCATATAAATGTGGGTCTGGAAATGCTTTATTTCCAAGATATGAATGATGCAACAATATGGAGGTGTTGGCCATACTATCACTCAGTTTCATAGAAAGTAATCGAAATGTCCTCCAGTGGCTGCAATGCACGCAACACACTGTTGTTGTATCGATTGCCGAACACAGTCGAAGATGCCAGGTGCACGTCGAATTGTGTTGCATCCATCCACTATGTGATCATGCAGTGCGTGGGCGTCAGGAACCGTGTGGTATACACTAATGCTTTAAGATAACCCCATACGAAAAAGTCCAGAGGGTTTAAATCAGGGGAACGAGCAGGCCATGTCATGATTACTGAGGAGCAATTTAATGACTCTACGATACGATGTAAAGGCCAACACCTCTGTATCGTTCATATCTTGGAAATAAAGCATTTCCAGACCCATGTTTATATGACATTTATTTGCTGTTTTGCATGATTGAATACAATCTTTAAGTTTGGCAGCACATTTCAGGTACACCCTGTATAAATAGATAGATAATACATTTTTTTACGTATGAAACTCTTGTCTTTATGTGCTAGTTGATTAAGGCTGATTTGAGAAAACTATTCATCATATAGACTGGGCCAAACTTTATTTAAAAAAAAAAAAACGAAAACAAAAATCCTTAATGCTTTTTCCACGTATGGAATGTTCCTAATTTGACCATTAGTTTGTGCCATCTGCTTGTTGTCATCAAGCGGCTAAAGAATAGTAGTTTGTACTAAATAAATTACTTGTACCTTACTTGTCTGTGTATAAAAATGTAACCTTCAAAAGTAAAAAATTGAAAGCTCCAAAACTTAAAGAAATTTTGTGCCAAATATCCAAATATGAGTTGTAACTTACGTCAGTTCATTTCCATCAAGCTGCCAATTTTGGTGGCTGCTATTTTATTTCCTTGCTGGATTGCTGTTTAGAATATCATTCTATTTTAGAAGATTTAAAACACTAAAATTTAATTTTTTTTAACTTTTTTATTTTTCTATTAATGAGTTTTTACCCTTGAAGACAACAAGCAGCTGACACGTAAAGTTCAAATTAGGAATATTCTGGTAATGGAGGGGAAGAAAAAAAACGTTAACAAAAATATTTTTCATATGAAAATAATATTATAGAATTTTTTTTTAACTAAATATGGGATCAGTCGAGATGATGAATATATGTGTTTACTTCAGATTTCAAACCAAAAATCAGAGTTGACCTATACACTATTTGAAAAGTAACGACATATTAGAAGCAAAACTGATTTTTTAGCCCTTAATGATTTTCGGCCATGTTTACATTTATCCCTTTCCCAAAGCTATCATTTAACACCTTTATTCTTATCAATCGTATCTCCTACTTCTCAGGTTCTCAATGGCGACATAGAAGAAGCCATTTGCGCTCATGCCTTATATTATTCTATTTGGAGATTATACGGAGCTCTTCCGGAACGTTTTAACTGGCAAAAAATAAACCCCGATGTTCCTTTTTATCCTCTACGTCCAGAATTAGTAGAATCTACGTATTTATTATATCAAGCAACAAAGAATCCATTTTATTTGCACGTTGGGAAGGATATCCTGTTCAGTTTAAATAATCATACCAAAGCAAAGTAAGTGAAACCTTCAATTAACATAATAAGATTCAAATTTAAAGTTTCGAAAATTAGTAGGAAATGCAGTCGGAAAAATTTGTGTTTACTGTATGGTTGCAGTTTCTGAGTATCTGTCTTTGAAAGTGATTGCCACTTGTCGTAACAAGAGAGTATCCTATTTGGCTGGGCAGGTAAGCCAACCCCACCAAGTTTTTATTTTTTTATTTTATGTAATTAGAATAAAGGTGTGAAGTTAAGTAGGGTATATTGTTTTACATAAGTTTATATAATATAATACGGCATCTCATTGAAGACTAAAAGGGCAGTTAGCTTATCCGATTCCAATGCCATTATTTCAGGGTGTCTACCAACCGGGAAATCCGGGATTTGTACGGGAAATTTGGGTTGACGGGAAATGGGTTGACGGGAAATTTGTACGGGAAATGTCCTTAAAAATCAGACTATGTCCTTAAGTTTTCAGCATGATTTTTTTTTTAGTTTGAACAGATCGGTTTATACCCCTGAAACCCCGGTAACATTTTTTTTTTTCTTCAAATTACTTGCGTCCTCCTTTTCATTTTAGAAAAAATGGTCACCTTAGTATTTTAAATATTTTACGATACGATACAAGTTTTAATGTCCTTAAATTTTTTGTTTGAGATTCAGTAGACACCCTGTATTTTAAAGAATAAAGTTGCTCTCGCACTTGATTAACAGATCTTTAGAAATTGTAATAAGACAGTAAGAATTGTAATAAGACTGCTTTTGCAGTGATTGTCATTAAATTGTTGGTTTTTTTCCCAAAGCCAAAGATCAATTATAGTAAGATTTTCAGTGTAGCTTACTAGTTTACTAGTTTTATCTGTATTTTTCATTGCTTGAAAAATGTTGCTTACTGTATTTGATAATCTTTATTTTTATTGCAGGTGTGGTTATGCAACGGTTCATAACGTTTTCGATAAAAGTTTAGAAGACAGAATGGAAAGTTTCTTTTTAAGTGAAACTTGCAAATATCTCTATTTAGTAAGTAGTAGCTTGGTTTTAAAAATTATTACTTGTTATTTGTGACTCGGGACATGCTTACATTATTGAATTTAATAATCGCTTATATAGTTTTCCAGATATGTCTTGTGTCTTAACACACTTCCTCTGTGTTTAGAAAGTAATTTTTAATTTCCTGTGAAAATAGAAATAATTTTTATAATGAAATGTCCACGACAGGAATCAAAACTGCAATCTTCTGATCTGAAGTCAGACGTCTTATCCATTAGGCCACAGGATTTACATTCAAAATTGTTGTTGTTAAATATCTCTTATCACTCCCTCTGTGTGTGTGTGACGCAATGAGAGAAGAGCCAGAGAAAAAAAACAAATAAATCATTAATTTTAGCCTACTAGATTAAAATTTAAATTTCAATGTTCATTTTTTTAGCCTAGTACAAGTGTAGGCCAGATGAGCATTAGATGCAGAAGCTCGCCCTCAGCAACAAACTGAAGTCATTAGAGACTATTTCTCGACATGAATGAAGAAATTACAAATGAAGGACAAATGCTCTATCTCAACTAAAAACCTTCACATTGTTAACCGTTGTTTTTGATGAGTGTTGACTATATACTAGTCATTAAATAATAGGGTTAGAAAAGTCCAACTAAAACATTCCTTGATTTTAAGAATTCATTTCCCAGTGAATGTAATTGCTTTACTGTTCATTATTTCTTGAGATGTTTTCATATAAACTAAGCATCTCTTTAATCATGAAATTACGCCCTTTGAAAATGAGCAACTTTCATATCGACTCCATTTGACATCAACCAGATCTTATTTCGGTTTTAGTCACAAAGTGATATGAATGTCGATGTGTTATTCAAAATTCCTGTTCATTCAAAATTCACTGCATAGTATTCAAATTTATAATATTAAAAAAAAAATAAAAAAAATTAGGCAATCATAGTTAGAACCTGTTTCTCGTAATAGAAATATGATTGGTATATATCTGGCCATAGATCAAAGAAGGATAGAGAAATGATAAAGTAGTTGTATTAATATCTTTTCAAGTAATCAACATATAAACATATTGAGTGGATTGGAAATTTCTACTCTAGGTGATATTACTAAGCATTTGGTACTTTCAGTCTTCTTCAGGAGATTCAAAACTGCATTAATAAATCTGTGCCATTGGGTTCTTGTCAGTGTTTTTGGAGGGAGCCATTTTTAATTAATGAAGGAAGAAAATATAGAAAAACGTACATGTGCTGAATAAGAAATAAACTCAAAAATGCACAATAAAAGGAATATTACCTTTCCACACTGATCCATAATAACAGGAATCTGAGAGAGCTACTTCAGCCTTGTTAAGCTTCATCAGCCAGATTTACACTGTGCTCAGAATGAGTAACAAAGTTAAGGATGCCACCTCCACTCCCAGGAGTGGACACCTCAACAAAAACACACCATTACTAATGGTGTAAAAAAAAAAAAAAAATCTATATACAGGGAGTTTCGGAAATGATAGACAAAGCGAAGACATACAGATCCAAAGGTCATTTTGAGTCGAAAATGTTCTATGACATTTTGTTGTAGTAGTTTTAGAGTTAGGAAATGAATGCTTTGGGAATGAATCAAAGAAAGCTCAGTTCTGGCCATTTTCCGTATTTTCTTTAATTATCATACCTGTTTTCAGTCATGACATTTGTTATTGCTTTTTGTAATAAACCTTTATCTTATTTACTTCCTAATGTGAACTGAGCTTTCTTTTGATTCATTCCCGAAGCATTCACTTCCTAACTCTAAAACTTCGGCCCACACAACAAAATGTCATTTCGACTCAAAATGATCTTTGGAACCCGTATCTCTTTGCTTTGTCTACCATTTCCTAAACGACCTTTATATTAGGAAAGAGATGAGCCACAGCAGTGCTCCTTAGTAGATCAGAACATTTAAAACTCTGCTGTGAAAGCTGATATTTCCTTAGGAGATCAATCAGCTATCAACGTCACGGCAGTGTATTTATTGTGACAATGGGCATCGATAAATATCCTGGGATTGCAGGTTTATAACAACTGCTACAAAAGACAGTGTTTCTGCTTTAATATCCTTAAATAATATTTTGTTTCTTATAAACAAGAAACTTCATCAGGTTTCTTTCGAGGAAAGAAAATGCATTTCTTTCCTCTAATACTTCATTATGAATACAACTTTAAAATTCACAATAATACATATTAATTGATATCGTGCAGACAATACCTCAAAAGAAACCTGATGAAGTTTCTTGTTTATAAGCAACGAAATATTGTTTAAGGATATTAAAGAAGAAGATATTTATAGGCAAAGATGTTATAGCATATTTCAAACATATGTAAAGGATTTGCGAAAAGACAGTGTTTCACTACACTCTCACTACTTCATAGATTCTGTAGCAGGGTCTCTGCAAATACAAATAGTTGTTCAGTAAGATCTCGTCTTCCCAGATCCTATTGCTCTACTACTCGGTGGTTTATCCATGATGGTGCCACAAAATATTACAGAACTCAATAATGAATGGTCACATGGTTCAGAAAGATGACTGGAATGAACACAGTAGCATTCGGTAGATATCAAAGACCTTTCATATAGTCGCATTAGTCACATTGAAGGTGCAACATGAAATGGAAAGATAGGAGAACTGTTAGCAAGGATCTCATTACCTTTGCCTTGAATGATGGTTGTTGACAAGACTGCCTAATATGAACAAATATATTTAATTGACGGCTCACAAGAGAATTCAACTCTAAACTAAGCAAATGTACCTAAAATTTCCAAGATGATTAGTGAATGATGTGAGAAATGAGCATTTTTAATTTTTAGCCAGTCCTTCTTTAGAAGTTAATACAATTGAGAAAAGGTACTTTAAATTAAATCTCTGCTTTTGCAGCTTATTATTTACAGATTTGACTGCGACAATAGTTTGTCAAACATTCTTTCCTGTTACAGCCAACAGAAAGAAGATAATCAGTCCCATCGTCTGTTTCTTTTATTTTTAAATTTGTTTTGTGAAGAAATGAAAGAATGAATCATTTGGTGATGAATCCATAAATAATAACGCAGTGGAATTTATTAAGATTTGCAAGTATAATTCCATAAATTTACAGTTATTAATCAGATTTCTTGATTGAAGCACATATTTGAAGGAAATCTTCATTTAAATGTTATCAAAAGATTTTGCTATTTTCATGAACAATATGTACTATTAATTTTTTTGTTTTCACGGATAATTACAATTTCTAATATTTTTTCCTCAACCTTAATTAGTGTGATTAATTAGAGTAGAGTGATCCAAATAGACAAATAACAGATAGAGAAACAAGGTAATGCTTTTAGACAGTGTCAAAAGCAAAGCGGCATCATAATAGGCACAATTGTATAAACAAAATAATTAAAAACAAGAGCATATAAATGCAAGACCGTTCCTTTATGTTTTACAGGCAAGCTGTAACCTAGGGCCACTAATACAACGCTTAGTGCATCATTTGGATATGTTAAAGAATTTATGCAACAATACGTTTGTAAATATTAATGACGTCCTGTTGGCAATTGTTAGCATTGTTATGAATGAAGCATCAGTATTATTACTGTATTAATTTTTATCATTATTACTTACACTGCTATGAAAACGTTAATTTTGGGGGTCAGGGAGTGGTCCTACAGGTCTGATGTTTTTTACGTTGTCACCTACTTTTGGATGCTGAACACAATGGTGAAGGTTTCATTCTAATATCTCTAACCGTTTGGCCGCTATAGAGTGTGACTTACAATGTGACAGACAGACAACACAAAAGCAATAGCGGTTCCCTATGTTAACTGTAACATGGCACCGCTAAAAACTGAGTGGTTTGAATCTGCAAAACACTACTTCATTGGCTTCATCAGTGCCAATAACTGTAATGACTGAAAACTTTTTAATTATTTTAAAGTTTTTAACGTTATTGAATTTGTAATTAATAAAATGAAAAAAATATAGATCCTATTTCTCCATCTTTGCATTTGCATTGACGAAGGAGAATGGGCAGATCTGCCCCACTACTGCATAGCGATAAGATATATACATAAGGAAAGATCTCCATCAATAGAACATTCTTTATTATAATGACTTGTCTCAATTATTAGTCCGTTCGGAGTTATATAAGTCTAGATATGACTTATCTAGTTGACATCTTAATTCCCGGATTTATTATTTAATTAACTTTTAATAATTATTTTCAGTAATAGTAAATATTATTGTCATGTCTTACAAGTAAATAATTATTATGTACTTGAAATAAATGATAATATTAAGTACTGTTACGGACTTTTGTTTTTCCTTATTTTATTTTTCTTCTCCTACTTTTCTATGACGCAATTCTGTGTGGTTATGTCACTTAGTTAAGACAAAGTGACCTTTGCCTTGTTTTCTTTCTCGCATGATCCGCCATGTTTTTTTTTCTCTTCCCTCTGTTTTCTAATTAATCTTGAAACGGCAGGTTTTCCACATTAAAACTTTTTATTTATCATTTTTTTTTTATATATTCTTGAACCCTACCACCTTATGTAACCTTTATAATTGTTATCTATAAATGATGATATAGATTATTATATGTAATTTTGCTATTATTTGGAACGAATTTTGTGCTGTGAAAAGGTATGGCCATTTTGTTTCTGTACGGGGCTTATAGTGATGTCATTTGAAGTTTCAAGACACTCCTTATTTCTTGAAGAGCCATTGGTAAAACGTTGTTTACGTCACCATCCCTATGAAATGCATTCTTGAAACTTCTGAGTCACTCTCACGATGTAGCTCGGACTAGACACACGTATTTATCTTCCTGTCCAGGAAGAGCGGAGGAGCTGTTAGGAGAAAAGCAGCTTTGTTTTTCTTTTCTACCTATACACGGTTAATGGCAAGACTTGTATCTCATCCTGTGGTGCGCATATCTCTGGATACTTTTGAGATTTGTGCTTCTTGATGTAGCTTCTTGGATATCTGTCAGGTATTGAGAAAGGCAGTGTACCCTTAGGATAGCTGGGTTACAGTGAGCAGCCATTGTATAAAGGAACGTTTGTGTAGTGTAAAAGAAAGTGTTGTGCACCATTTGTGTTTACGTGGATACTTTGACATGAACAGTGAATTTTGTCGGAGCTATCCTATATTTTGTGCCAGTGTAAACAAAGACAGATCGCCGAAACTGTGAGTAAAATTTCCTTTGGAAAGTTAAATCAGGGAGTGAACTCTTCAGACATAATCTCTAGTATGAAAGTCTGTTTCATAAACAATTTTCGATCAGACTCTGCTTATAAGTAACTCAAATTATTTGTGAGAATATGTCTTAAGTTTATACTTTTGTTAAATTGCATTGATAAGGTTATTGTGAATTACTATTTGATAATTACCAACTTTTGAAGATTTTTTTTTAATTTGTAATCTTTGGAATTGCCGAATTTATGAACAAAGTTTTGTGTGTTATTATTATATATATATTTTTATATTGATATGTGATTTCTATTCCATTGGTCTTGATTTGTTGTGTGTGTTTGTATAATATTAAGCTCATTTCAAATACATTTTGTTGTTTGATATACCTGAGTTGTTTATCATTTCTTTAATTCTCTTTTGGTATAATTATTATCTGGTTTTAGCTGTGGGATTTCCAGGCCCAGCGTTCCATAGTTAAATTTAATTTTCATCACTTTATGGGTGTAGGCTTCCATTTGCATTACAAGAATTACTCTGTTTTGTATATCTTCTCTGAGATACAGGGTGATCCGTAACAGTACATACAATAATTATTAAACGTTTGATTGATTGTGGTGAATGTGGGTGTCAGGAACTCAAGCACCCCCCACCTATAGGTGCTTAGCTTCCCCGTCACCCACATTAACCACAATCACTCAAACGTTTAATAATTATTTACATGTAATAAATAAAAATAATAGTTACTATTACTGAAAATAATTATTAAATGATAATTAATTAATGCATTCGAGAATAACGTCGACTAGATAATCACATCTAGACTTATTTAACTCCAAATGGACTAATAATTGAGATGAATCGTAATAATAAAATATGTTCTATTTAAGGAGATCTTTCTATAGGTGTATATCTTATCACTATACAGGGGTGGGGCAACTATCCATACATTTTTGCCCATTGTCCTTTTCCTGTTTGAAATATTTGGCGATTCCTTTTTTTTTTTTTCAGTTAGGAAATTCTTTTATTTATTTCTTAATTTTCATATAGTTTGATTTTTGTAAAGAAAAATTAATGATGTTTTAAATGTAAGTTTAATATTTGTCGTCTTTTTTTATATTTTTTCCTTACAGTTATTTGACAAAGATAACTACGTGAACAAACATGCTTCCAAATACATTTTTACTACAGAGGGACATATTCTTCCTATTCTGCCTAGTTTTCGTGTTAAAGTAGACTTTCCAAGCCCCAAAGTTGTTTCTAAGAAAATAGAAACTAGTGTCGTCTTTGGTACTCCAAATTCTTCGTATCCAAATGTAAGTAGACGTTTATTCTTAGCAGCATAAGTGGCAGTATTTTTATTTGATAGCTTTTATTTGAACCAAAAAAAAAAAATATAAATAAATAAATTTACCGTGCAAGCATGATTTAGTGAATAAAATATAAAACTGTACATAAATAAACAAAAGGTTCTTGCACCGTAAGCTCTCATGTCGGGAATCTGGAACAGCTGTTTCAGCCTTATTAGGCTTCTTCAGTCAGATTTTACCTTTCATGATAGGCACGTAAAAGCATATTTATTTATGTATATGTTTATTGATGTTCTCAATCCTTGCTTAAATTCTTTTGTGCTCGGCAGTTGCTGAGACAAAGAATTTGAGGCCATGCGGTACACGGTTATTTTGTCATTGTTTTGTTTGAGGGCCATTTCAGGGAGCTGAAATAGTTTCCTCATCTTTGTCTCGCACTTTGAGCTACCATCAATGGTAAATCTGGCTGAAGAAGCCTAATAAGGCTGAAACAGCTATTCCAGATTCCCGACATGATACCTCAGGGTGTCAGGGAAAACAACGACCAGCAGGAGCAGTGACAATTGAACGCCAAATTTCAATTATCTCGGAAACTATTCGGAAGAGGACACTCGTTCATAGGAACTTTTTAGCTTGAAATGGCCGATACTATCACATCCCAAAATATTGACTTTTCCTCCTGGTATATATTAAACATTTCATTTGCTGTAAACTTCTGTTACAAATATGTTTGAATTCCACCTAAAAAAGAAGTTACATTAATAATTACATTTTTCTTATGTTTTTATTTAAGTTTTTAAGTAACTTTAATATTTACATAAATGTATTCATGTGGTAAAGTAGGAGCCATTTGTAAAAATATTTTGGTGAAGGCTTTACACTGTGGGAAACTCATTAAAACAAGAGTTGCTTTTTTCTGTCACTTGACGTTTGGTTTTGGTAAAGAATAAATAAAGGCACCAGAAGAAAAGTTTGTTTCATGAAAAACAAACCTCTTATAACCAAGTCACTGTATTCTACAATACTGTATTTAAAAGATAATATCAGATCAATGAAAATGCTGACAGTCATTGAGATAATGAGAATTGCAATCGTAGAACTTTTTAGTAGATTATGTCCAGTGCCTGATTGACAAACTCGAATGCTTCCACATCTAAAAGTGTATGTAGAGGGAT
The DNA here is from genome assembly GCA_023159025.1 of Thereuonema tuberculata. NCBI lineage: Eukaryota > Metazoa > Arthropoda > Chilopoda > Scutigeromorpha > Scutigeridae > Thereuonema > Thereuonema tuberculata. The sequence goes on from JAFIDM010006218.1 coordinate 12,486, forward strand.
ATAGAAATCACATCTTTTAAATATAAAATTATTACAACAATTTCTGCAGATCTGTTATTTGAAAACAATGTTTGTTGCATTAAATGTAATACATTCAGTAACTTAATAAAAATTTCCTTAAATATTAATTAAATATAAAAACAATGTAAGCTTCGATGAGGGTTTTTCATACTCTGGGCGAAATTCATTCAATAGTTCAGCTCTTAGCCCAGAGCCTTTGAAGATGTTAGAGAATTACGTTGACAAAATAATGACAAAGAATTTATTTTAATGTCAGTGTTTGGAATGGATGATGTTTTGGTCTTTTCTTATTCGAGACAGTCTCTTTGCAGTGTCTTAGACAAAAAGGCTTCAAAATCAACCACTCCAAATATTGGCATTAACCAAATAACAGCGTACGATGTTTTGTAATGTAATTCTCAAACATCTCCTGATGAAGGCCGACGATACTGTACCAAAATATTGAAAGATTTTTGACTGGAGTAGGAAAATCCCTCATTGAAGCCTTCGTTTTTTACATATTTACAATTCTTTTTTTTTTTACTACTTTGGTACCTAATAATTACAATATTTCAGTCGGATCTATTGCCATCCTTCCTCAGGCAAAATCTACTACAAAGCCATTTGTAGTAGAATTTAAGTAACAATACATAACATCTCACAGGAGTAATCACATTCAATACCTAATTAGTTATAATTAATTCACAATACAATACTTCTTATCAAATAGCAATGTATATCCCCCTCCCAATTATTTAAGGTAATACAGCATGTTTTACAAAAATTGAATTAAATCTCTAAAAGTCAGCTTAAATAAATAAATATCGATCTCTGGAAACTCTTGGTTTTTCTATTATTTCTTAAAAGGGAGTTGAAATATAGAAAGACTGTTACTCTATAATTCTCAACGATATCTAAGAAAATCAGCAATTGAAAATGTAATAAATGATAGACAATGTATCGCAATTATTGACTAATACCAAAGAATCTTAAAAATTAGAGATGATACATGAAATTCATTGTAGAGCTTGCAATAAATAATAATAAAAAAATACATCATAAAGTATCAACAATTGTTTTTAAAAGAATTTATAAGAGGCAGCGATTATAAAAAAAAAAAAAAAACCAGAGAAAAGAATTCAGTTGTTTTTGAACATTTATTAGAAAATCCTGATCATATTTACTATTGGAATTTTATCTGTAATTTTAAGTACTGACTAATGGTTTTAAATTACATATGAAGCCGAATTAATTACAATTCTGTTATTATTTAATTAGTAGAAAGCAAATGATTTCAGAAATTGGTATTTCTTTTGTGTTTTTGACGACATTTATGATAATGGAAATTAACAATATATAGAAACATTCGAAATAAATCCTATTATACTATAGTAGTTTTCAAAAAAGAAGGGTTTGCCATATATGGTCATTACGTAGCGATCGATTGTGTCTGGAACAAACGTCACCAGTCATGACATCATCAACTTGAACTCCAAGCAGTCAATCCAAAATGGCGTAGGTTTGTGATCACATAAGCGTGACCAAGAAAGAACAAACTTTGCATAGCCAAGCATAGTGTGGAACGTTTTTAATTATTTCAATTGTAATTATTATTATTATGATTTCGTAACTAGAAATACAAAAACCAGAATGTTATTGTGATGTTTATAAGATTCAGTTACGGATTTTAGCAATAGATGGCGCTATTATGTCCTGGAAACATCAATCTTTAAGGAAATTACGTCATCAAAGGTTTTTCTTTCATGAGCAGAACTGTAGTGCAAAATTTTAAAATAATGAAAGAATAGAAATTGTTCAATGAAAGCAAGTTTAACGTCCGTAATTATTCATAAATAGCGAGAGAAATTCACCAACAGACAACAAATATGCCTTCGCACATTGAGCCAACATCAACGGGAATTCTGAACAGCTGTTTCATCCTTTATTTATTGTCCGTTGGTGAATTTCTCTCTCTATTTATAGAAATTGTTGTATTAAGTTTTATATTTTAGAAAAACATGAATGATGTGATTTAGTCATTTACAAGAATTATCAGGGGAAGTGAACTTATTGATTATTCACTTTGGATACCATATATAAAATGCTTTAGGAAAATGTGTAGTTACATGGATGAGAGAAGGGATAGGTTTTAAAAAATTAACCTATCTAAAATATTTTTGAAATGAATAACTTAAGATAGACAAACGATGAAATATTTTTTTTATTGTGCCACCAACGCTAATGAATGACCAGTCAGGCCACTTCCTAACAGGATCAGGTATTGTTCGTGCATATGGTGAACATACTCACTACAGGAAATATATGACCATACAAGAAACCATGATCAGACCAGAGAAATATTCTTTTAATATTTTTATATTTATTAAAACGAAAATACTTAGAATTAAGTATTAATTTTTTGAGGGGGTAAAAATGTTTGCTCATTTCTTCTACTAAATGAATGGTTTTCCATCGTCATTTTGTTCTGTGGTTCAATTAAGTACACAGATCACAAAGCACTGATTACATTATATAAAACAAAGCAAATTAGAATGTATTAATATATTTGTAAGACAGTTACTAATTTATAATTGAAATTCTGAAATTTTAATCTATTCATAAGAATTTTTCAGTTGTCATATTTTTGTGTTTAAATGTATTTTAAAAAAGATATATGTTGAGATATTTGTTTAATCGCTTATTAAATTTTTGATTTCAGTGTGAGAAAGTCCACGAAGAGAGGCATTATTTCCTTCCGCTCAAAAGGCGATACTTTTCTCAAATACACGCTGCCCTTGGTTTAGAAGATTGAATGCAAAGTGTTTTTAAGTAAGAATTTTTTTTTGTCTTTGATTATTTTAGCTCAGTTAAGAAAACACACACACACACACACACACAAAATTATCATTTGTTTTAAAACATAAATATGAAATCTTTTTTTTTATTTGGAAAGCTTTATTGATTTTTATTGTTAAAAGTCAAAGTTGAAACTAAAATTTGTTTGCAAAAAAATACTCATTTGCAAAAACTTTTTTTTTTGAAAAAGTAAAATCTGTATCTTTATTATAAACAAAAAAAAGATAATAATAATAATACAGACTCAAAGCCGTTCCAGCATGGCCGATCGGTCTAGATGGCTGTCTGCCGTGTGGCCTGTGTGTCGGAACCTGGGTTTGAATCCCGGTGTTGGCATGGCTGTTTCTTTCTTCTTCTTCTGTGTTTCTTCCGTTTCTCCCTGGCACTTAATATTTCAGGGGTCTCCTGGACCTGATGTGAATTTCATCCCCCCCCTTCTTGAATATCACTAGCTTCACCCTAACGCTATCAGGTTGAGCTAGTTCCCTGGTCCCTAGTTGGCCAAATTCGATAAAAGAAGGAATACAGACTCAAACAACAATACAAATAATTTTTCATCTTCCTTGAAAATTGAAATTATTTCTTGTCATTTATTGTTAACTAGCAGCAAAGCCTGTCGGACGACAGGCATAAAAAAATCTAAAAATATCATTTTATTATCAACTATCCAATATAAAGTAAATGTAATCTAAATACTGGGCTAACTTGAAAAAACTGAGTAAGTATGCCAAATTTCATAAAATCGGTGCAGTGGTAACAAAATTATTTGGTTTTGAACATATGTTTTGTTAGAATTTCAGTTAAAATTTCATGGAAACAACATGGAATGACAAAATGAACTAATATTTCATCCAATTTGAGTACTTTTCAATGAATCATTGAGAACCTTGAATCTATCTTAATAGCTTCATTATATCGAGTTACAGATAGACAGATGGACAGACAGACAGACAAAATTAGCAAATTATATAAGTTGATACTCTGTTTTAAAAACTTTTGTCATTAAAAAAATAATAATTACTATACTGTTGGTCAAAAGCAAAATAAAATTTCAATCCATTTATTGTACATAGGCTGTCATTTTGCCCGAAGTAGTTCTCTGAGTATTAATAAACAGATGAATTTTAGTTTCATTTTGAGTTAGACAAGCTAGAAATTCTATGTGTAATTGCTTTCTGTAATATTGAACCCAGCCCCACTGCGTTTTCTTTGTTTTGAATGCTCAAGTATCAGCTTTTAATATATATTGTTCCTATTAACTTGACGTTCAGGGTGACACACACAAAACCAGCCCCAATAGGCATTTCTTTTTGTATTGTATTATTATTTTGGGGCTGGTTTTACGTACATAGGAATAGAACAAGTGATTGTAACTTGACCAAAATGCCTCATTATCTTTGAAAAAAAAAATATATATATAGGATTAGTTTAAATTCATAGCACAAACTTTAAGGGGTGGTAGGGCACACTAAAACAAACAATGTATGTCTGCACTGTTGCCTTTTACGCTGTTGAGGGCACTTCGATCATTGATGATACCCACCCAAAGATTGAGAGAGATTCGTTGCTGGTAAGTATGTGGCCGTATAGTGTGTAGATTTGTGTTTGTCCACATAGTGAGCATTGTGCACATTAAACACTTCTTCACGTCTAAACAATGCTTCATCTGTGAAGAGCACATGTGATGGAAAATCCGGCTGCACTGAATTCTGCTGCAAAAAACCAGCGGCAGAAGTCTACGTGCCGAGGATAATCCTCAGTGTTCAATGCGTGAATTCTCTGTAAATATAATTGTTCCTGGTGCAAAATTCCTCATGCGATGGTTTGGTTCACATCTACGCTAGGTGCAACAGCTCTGGTGCTTGTGTCTGGACATTCATCAATCTGTCATAGAATGTAAACGCAATAGTTGTGGACATACAATGTTTGTTTTAGTGTGTCTACCACCCCTTAAATTTGTCCTATGACTTAAGAATCACCCTGTATTCAAGTAGAATTAAAGTAAAAAGATAGTCAAACCAAGGCTATCGTTTTACTTTAATTCTACTGATAAATTCAGTCAATTTATATATTTAGTTTGCATCCGTAATTATATTTCTTATGCACTAATATTAAGTTTTCTCAATTCATATTTATTGGTGATCTATATTTAAAATTAACTCCATTTTACAAAATTAGTAATCTAGTACAATTTAGATTACACCAGTTAAAGAGAATTAAGGGAATTAATGACAAAAGTGTTTAGATTAAATTTTCATAATTAAGTTTCTATATAATTTGAATATTGGATTTCAGACTTTTAGAGTTTAAACAACATCACAACGGTTATTTAAATATACGATATATTGGGGGTGTTTGAACGCAAATAAAATGAATAAATAATAACATGAAAATATAACTCTTGTATTAGAAAAACAAGAAAGTAAACAAAAGCAGCACCAAGAATAAAGAAAATTTGCCATTCTGGGTTAATTATGAGAGGGAATTGGGGACAGCCGTTTCGTCCTGCAAGGGACTCGTCAGCCCAATATAACTCTTATATGTTCGACGATTTTATATAAAAAGTTTCAGATTTTTATGAGCAGTAGTTTAAAAGATATGGGGCGGTGAAAACCACCAATTTTTTCATATTTTATGAGTCACACGGTTTATATAAAATGATACTTTTATTAATAGAATCAGTTTAAGTTGTTTATTTTTTATAATTAAGCAGTTGAGAAGATTCATATTCTTTTAAATATTTGATGTATGTTTAAAATAGATCTGTTTAAAGACACGTGACTTCCATTTCTTTGCCACTCCATTACTCATAGTGGAGATATAGTAGAGATTTCATGGTTTAGCTTGAAATTCTTCAGTTATAAGTGAATTTGTTTCTTCAAGGAAAAAAAAACAAAAAAAATAAGCCATTTTTTTTATTTTTATATAACAAACAGTGAAAAAGTTACCGAAGTAAATATATATATATATATTTTTAACTGAAAACAGAATTAAAACTATAAACTCATTCTGGCTATATTTCGGACTCGAAATATTTTGAAAAATCTTTTTTCAAGCCTCTTAATGGGAGCAGAAAATATCTTTCTCCTTCCCAACTCCAACATAAAAACAAAATAAAATAAATTAACATTCAAGAATTTTAAAATAACAAAAAAAAAAACAAAAAAAAAACGTGCTAGGTTGCATGAAGCACGATGCATTGTTACGTCCAAATTGTTCAAAGTTAATACTTCCAAATTTGTAATGTAATTTGTAATGTTTTTAAAAACCAGTATCTGTTAAAAATTTCTTATCTTTCAGTCCGAAATATAGCCAGAATGAGTTTAGGGAGTTTTAAAGAATAAAGAGAACTTTGTAAGTCAATGTGGTTATCAAGATAATTTTTGAGAATTAAAACTAAGCTTAAATATATTCATCTAATTGTAATTTGTTTGTTTTTCTTTTTCTTTGTAGGTTTGTAAATCTTTGCCTTGACAAACTTTGCTCAATTTCCAGTCATTCCATCTCAGTTTTTGTCTCTTCAGCTTTTAAAGCAGTTCTTTTTTCTTTTTTTTAATAATATTGCCTGATTGTATTCAGGTCTTCCATTTCTTTGCCCAAAGCAAAGGACAGAGTAAATCGTTAACTTAAGTCGATTTGTTGATAAAAGCTGTTGCTCCGTATTTATTTTATGCCACGAATCTTTTTGTATATTGCGCCTTTTTTTTTTTGTTTTTGTTTTTTTCTTTGGTGTGTTTGATTTCATTTAATGAAGGAAAACAAAAATCATTTTTATTGATGTTGAAAAATTTATACTTAATTGTTACGACTGTTTGTTTTTGTTAGTTTTTTTTTTTTTTAATCAATTTTTAGCGATGATAAAAGTAATCCAAGACAATTTATAAAACGTTTTTGTAAAATATTTTTGGAGAATTTATATTGTTCCGATGAAAAAAATATCATGTACCTGTTAAATGGTTCCAAAAGAGAGAGGATAATGAAGAAATTGCTTAGAAATTATTGATTAAGAGCAGGAAGGTAATAATTATAGGTTTACTTCCGTTGCCACAGAAATTAATTCTTTAAATAAAACCTAAAATCATGAGAATAAATTAATTTGAACTTGTTGTTAAATTTGTATTATATTGTTAGCACTATATTTGGGATTTTGTATTTTTAAAAAAGGTTAAATATTTATTTATTATTAATATCGGCTTAAATTGTAAAGCATTGATTTTCTGAAACTTTTTTTTTTTTTTCCTTTTTCAATATTGTTATTGAATATTGTTTTTATTAAAATGTTTTGTTTCAGATTAAATTCAATTTTGCAGTGAGATTAAAGATGTTTACTCCTTGGTATTAAAGGTTAGCAAATTTGTTTTGTACAGAAATTTTATTGTTTCTGTCATTTTTTTGGTTTTAAAAGGGGGAAAAACAAAAAAAAAAACTTTGTCACTTAACGATCAGGTAACTGATCGACGAACTGCAAAACTTTTGTTATGATTTCCTGTAAAATGATGCAAAAATAATAAGAAAAAAAAATCTAAGTAATAAAAGTATATTTTTAAGATATGATCTCCACACGTTGTTGATTCAAATTTTGCAAACACATTCAGTGGCGTCACTAGGGGGGTGCGGACCGCACCGGGTGACACCATCAGAAGGGGTGACACCAAAATGCTTTTACAAGGTTTTTTTGTTTTTTTTTGGGGAGGGGGTGACACCATGAGCTACCGCACTGGGTGACACCAACCCTAGTGACGCCTCTGAACACATTTAATGAGTAAACTTTCTTATTTAAATGTTGCCATGAAAAAACTGATTGAAATCCTTTGAATCTTTTAGCTTTGAAATAGATTTGTCCTGTACATTCAAAGTTCAACAAAATGAGAATCCTTACGAAAATATTCAGAATTTTAAGTAATCAAGCAGAAATGCATAAAGTAATATTTTTGCCATCATCGACGGGAATCTGGGTCAGCTGTTTTAGGCATCATCAGCCAGATTCGCCCTCAGTGAAAGGCTCAAGAGTGCATGAAAAATCATCAAGGGCAAGTCTGAGCCTATCATCGAGGGTGAATCTGGCTGATGATGCCTAATAAGGCAGAAACAGCTGCTCAGGTTCCCGTCCATGATGGGTCAGGATGCAGAAACCTTACTTTGTGCATTTTGCTTTGATTACTTAAATATATGCACATTATTTTGCGATATTAAGATTTTTTTAAAAATATAATTAAGGAAAAAAAACTAAGGAGAAATAAGAAAAGATGAAAAAATGAAAGAAAAGACCCTCGTGTTCCATGATATTGCTAATCAAGCATTGCCATGACCATGATTTGAACCTGGGTTATTGCTATTACACCATACTGCAGTAACCACTAGATAACGACAGTTACGAACATGAGCTGAATAAAACCACCATCTGTAAGGTGTTGAGAATACTCTTTTAAGTGCTATCATGAAGCTGGAACATGAAGTTATCGCTGGCCAGAACGCATATTTTTTTTTCCCCACCTCTGGAAGTCATAAGGATTCCAGTCAGGCTTGACTCGTGTCTGTTGGATTTGTAGTTTAGGCTGTACAGCTGCTGGGAATTTTCAGAACAGCTCTTCCCCTGTTAGCCACACTTTTCATGTACAGAGTTGCTAAAAGCGAAGAAGAAAATTCTTCCATCCAGATAGTAGGGTTTTATTCTGTTGGAAAATACATGAAAATTAATAAACAGGTGCAATGTTTTTCAATACAGGTGTAATTGTAAATATATTGTGCAAATATGGCAAAGGTAAAGTTTGCTATTCTGCCTTCCGATTTTAATCCACTGAGAAACGTAGGCATTGTTGCTGTCTTTCTTATCCCAAAATTTAATCAAATCTTGTGAATATGAAACTGCATGTGATTAGAGATACTGAAGCAGTGATTCTGAGAAGGATCTATGGCAAAACTCCGAACGGCTGTCCCAAATTATGAAAACCTTTTTAATGACAGATAACAGTATGACTGTGAAGGATAACACATAGCCAGAGTTATTACATTTATTTATCCATTTATATAAAAGAAAACATACTGTTTTGTATATATAAAAAAAGAATATTTAGGGTTTTCATTTAATTTTTTTATTTGCTAATTTTTATTTTTATTCTTTACTTTTTATTAGTATGATTTTTAATTTTTATGCATTTTAGTTATAAACAAATAAAAATCATCTGTCTTTGATGTATGTTTACTGTTGCTATGGCAACTCGTAATGTTAAGGCTAAACATGCCATGGCTGGTAGACCTCAAGCATCAAGATTAATAAGTCATGCAGTTTTACAGAGGAATGCTTTAGAAGTCTTTGACTGCTCACCGCGAGATATTTACGGGTACTTCGGACAATACTGAAATATGTTGAGCGAAAACTATGTGATTTGATATGTAATAACTCTGGCTATAGTTATCCTTCACATCATACTGTTATCTATCATTAAAAAGGTTTTCATAATTTGGGATTGCCGTTCGGAGTTTTGCCGGATCTACAATAACCTAAAATTAGTTATGTCAAGATACTAGGACTGCACTATTGAAAATAACTTTTGATTAAGAATGGCGCATTATTTCAGAATTTCGGTGTCGACAAGGTTCCGTCACAGAATTGACAGTGAGTGGGTTTGAGATAGTGATTATATTGTGGTTGATCACAAAAGTGACATGTCTATGTTAGAAGGAGTTTAATACACAGGAGCACTGACCAGAATCAAGAGTTTTTTAAAGCTTAATCTGCAATCGAGGCTATGGAATAGTTTGCTCACCTTGTTTCTTCTTTCCGACAAAGGCTTTGTTGGCATAGTCTTTCTTAAGGCCGAGTGCACCAAACTTCAATTAACTTTGATGGCTGCAGTGTGGATGTAGCTAAAATTAGTGAGGGTGTTGATCCAGAAAAATTTTAGCCTTTGTTTTAAAATTGTGTGAAAGGAAACAAAACATGTATAAAAAGAAAATTTATTCAGAAACTTGATAAATTTCTTTTTTTATACATGCACACAATTTTAAAACAAAGGCTAACTTTTTCTGGAGCAGCCCCCCCACTAACTTTAGCTACATCTACACTGCAACCATCAAAGTTTGGTGCACTCGGCCATTAGTCTGTTAGTTTTAATATTCAGATGTACCCATTCTTCTGAAATGTGCAACTTTCTATTCTTTAATTGTCGAGGAGTTTCACTGGCAGATAATGAGAAAAAGAGAGCACTGTCTTTCTCTTTCTAGAGGAACCCACTGACTTGGACATTGTTGGGACGGTCCCCCAACAGATCAGTAACCGAGATTTTACTCTGTAGTCCAAGAACTTGTTTGGCAAACAGTCAACACAGTCTTTTTGTTTGGAGTTTCCTTAGCATCTCTCCTGGAAATGAACAATGAACTGTAACTTTTACAGTTCATTTTGGTTCATATGTGGTACTTGGAAAAATCTATTTAAAGGATCTATTTAAAGGAGAATTGTATGTTGGACAAACAATGCATTTCAGTCCATCAACTTTCAAAACAAAGGTGGATTGTATATTGGTTATAACTTTCTTAGATAACCATGCAGTTGACAAAGAAATTTCCCACAATGAAAGTCTCTGAAAAGGAGTCGTAATTTTACAGATATAGTTTTTTTCATAATAGCCTTGTAAAATCCCACTGCTGGACAAAGGCCGCCTCCAACTGGGGAATGTACTAATGATCTCCCGCACTGACCAGGTGGCTTTCATACCTTCAGCCAGGTTCTGGACTAGATACTGAGGTGGTTTTCCATTTGCCTACCTCAGGAAACCAATATGGAATGGCTTCAAATCTGAAGAGAAGAAGCAGACAAACACAGGAAAGGAAGTAAACACCCACGTCGATACAAGAATAGCCCATATTGAAAGATTAAAAAAAAAACAACAACTTCATGTCAGAAACATCCAACTCAAAAAAACCCATTGGGTTTTCCTCTTTTTGGGGGGAGGTTGGAGGGGGGGAATGCAATGAGTGAGGAATGAACCCCCACCCCCCATCTTGCCAGAAAAATAGTTTTGTTTAATTTGAATTTTATTTTTAAACATTTATACACTCTTGGACAAAAAAATTAGCGCACCAAGGAGGAGTCGTCAAAATGAACCGAAAATTTACATACGTAATGACTACTTTGATATAAGTAAATGATAAGAAAATCAAAGAAAAAGGATAATTTATTTCAGAGAAAAAGGCAAAAGAACGGAGGAGTTAATACCCCGTTGGACCCCCTCTAGCGCGAATGCACGATGCGATACGATCGGGCATTGAGTCATACAAGTTCTGTATGATGTCTTGAGACATTTCGTTCCATATTTGCTGTAACCTTGCCTCTAGTTCGTTCAAACTCGTGGGATGCCCAACTCGTCGTCCCAAATGATCCCAGATATGCTCAATTGGAGACAAATCTGGGGATCGGGCAGGCCAAGGAAGGGTAGTAACAGTGCGGAGACAGTCTTGTGACACCCTTGCCGTATGAGGCCGAGCATTGTCTTGTTGAAAAATGGCTCCTGGGAGCCGTTGCATGAGTGGCAACACATGTGGTTGCAGGATTTTATGAACATACCGCTGGGCTGTCATGGTGCCACGGAACAATACTAGGGGTGACCGTGTATTGTAGGCAATGGCACCCCATACCATCACACCAGCTGTGGGAGCGGTGTGTCGCTGTACAGCAAAGGCAGGATTGAAGCGTTCATCACGGGTTCTCCACACACGAACACGATTGTCATCACTGCCGAGATTGAATCTGGATTCGTCGCTAAAGATGACCTGGTTCCATTCCGCTGCAGTCCAGTTTCCTCGTTAGCGGCAAAACTCCAAACGGAGGCGTTGATGGGTGGGCATCAAGAGCAGCACATGTAATGGGCGCCGCGATACCAACTGTCCTTCCGCCTGGCGCCTTCGCATGGTTCGAGAAGACACAGCAGCCCCTAGTGAAGGTGCTACCTGTGCCTGGATGGCGGCCGATGAAGCAGTTGGCTGTACGCGTGCATTTCTGACTATGTGGCGGTCTTCTCGACGACTGGTCTGTCGAGGGCGTCCTGAGCCTGGTCTTCGTGTACATGACATCTCTCGGGTCCACTGGTCCCAACACCTCCTCACAACACAATCAGAGCGGCCTAATTGACGAGCTACTCGCCTAGCTGACCACCCAGCTTCCATCATCCCGACGATTCTCCCTCTCTCAAACTGCGACAACTGAGTATACTGTCTTCGAACACGGCGTAATGGCATGTCTACCTCAGCTCTTCCTTTGTAAATGATTCAGCACACTCAAACAAGCTTTGGTTACCTGTTTTATACTCCACAGAGTACGATGTTCAACGCCCTCTACCGGCTATACGTAATGCGCAATCACGCTGCATTTCTAATCATTTGCATATCTCCCCGACATGTACCTTCATTGCAAGTTTCGTTACGATCCCGCAATTATTTCTTGGTGCGCTAATTTTTTTGTCCATGAGTGTATTTTTGAAGAAAATGATTATGATAATTGGCTACCGTCGATAATCAGAACTAAAAACTGTCTTATTTGTTCAGATTATCACACAAATCATAAATACCCTACTTTCATCCTTAAAAAAAGAATAAAAGTATAAATGATAACAAAATTCCCTGGATTTCTGGATTGAAATCCAGAGTCGTGACCTTGAATTCTGAGGTCATTTTCTCAGTCACGTGACCTTGATTCCGAGGTCATTTTCTCAGTCACGTGACCTTGATTCTGAGGTCATTTTCTCAGTCACGTGACCTTGATTCTGAGGTCATTTTCTCAGTCATGTGACCTTGATTCTGAGGTCATTTTCTCAGTCATGTGACCTTGATTCCGAGGTCATTTTCTCAGTCACG
>JAFIDM010006219.1:0-13654 GCA_023159025.1 Thereuonema tuberculata
CTTTTACAACCAAAAAAAAAAAGGAAATCTTGTGTGGAGGGGGGACCTCTAGTCTTGCTTTTACAACCAATAAAAAAAGGAAATCTTGTGTGGAGGGGGCCCCCTAGGCTGGCTGATGGGGGCCCCTCTCAGGTGGGGGCCCGGGGCGGACCTCCCCCCCCTTCCCCCCTTGGTACGCCACTGAACTGATCATCAAAAAAAACCTACGTATTCATGAAATAATTCAGTATTTACTATTACTAAAGAATTTCAAATAATAATAATAATTTTCTTTGTTTAGAATTCCTTATCTTGGTTTTATTCTAAAACTTTTCAATATATCATATTTTTGTGATTAAATTTTTCTCCCTGTAAAACAAATTAGGATATTAAACTTAATAATGAAAAATAAAAAATAAAAAAATAAAAACAGTGAATGCTGTAAATGCGAATTTGTGTTTAAATATTTGTTTGAAATCAATCAACTACCATGTAGCATTCAGGCTGAAATTTAAATTTCCCGCCAATTCATTCGTTTACTATTTTATGATCAAAATGGAAATAAAATTACTTACTCAAAAATCACCATATATATGAACATAAATCCAACACTTTGTAAGGAAGGCTCTTCTATATTCGGTCCTTAAATATCCTAACAAAATGAAAAACAACGAACGTGGATTGTACACCTTCACGAACAGAAATGGATGAGGAAACTCAGCACTAAGTTGGTCACATGACAAAAGAATTTCGACTTCGGACCCTGGCCTGTAGTAGAGGGGCCTTGCTGCGTCTCAATTCTCTGTTTTCCACCATAACTTACAGGGCGGCAAAGTTGTGATTACAGTCGGACCTCGATATAAGGGCACCCGCATATAAGGTCACTTTTTAAAGTCCCGGCTCATTGAATAGGAATTCTTTGATATGGATTATCGGATGTATGGTCAGGTCTTAAATACCGTAATCGCATAGAAGGTCACTTTTGTCTGTGATTTCAGTGCCACACTGATTCAATTCCAAGAATTTTTCCGTGGTTATGATCTTTTATCGGCGTCATTTCTCCTACTGACGGAGGGGACAGCTTTTTCACAAAGCACTTCATCCCCTCAAATTCTAGGAAAAAAAGATGATGAAGACGATATTCCTTTACCTGTGTTAATACAAGATCTCAGAAATCGCGGCTGTGCTATAGAACGGGGAAAGTGAATACGTGAGAATTGATGAAATTGCTACCACTTCTCAAGCTTCGATTTCCAAATAGAAAGTGAGGATAACGACAGTGATACTGAAAGTGAAGCAGAAGCAATCAGAGCATTAAATTTTCAGAAACTACAAAACTTAGAAAACATTATATAAAGATGAAACCAAAATCGCGACAGTCCTATATTATGGATCATTTTAAATAAGGCCAGTTGTACATCAGTACTTTGCTTGAGCATACTAATACTATTTGTATACAATTTTATTCCGAATTAAAAATTTTAATAATTTCTTTCTGATTCCATTAATTTTAATTGGATCAACTAAATTAAAAAATTATAACCTAATAAACTGATTTTTTGTATGTATTAAATTTTACAAAGAATTATATTGTATTTATGTAATGCTTATTTATTGACAAATGCATATGAATCGGTTATAAGGTCATCCCGCTTATAAGGTCATTTTCGCGAGGTCCCAAGGGGTGACCTTATATCGAGGTCCGACTGTATTTGTGTGGTTTTTTTTTTTAAACATTTTATAAAGCATAAATTGTTGCGGTTTTTTTTACTTTTTAAAATGTTACCAGCTGTTAAGTTATAGCTATATCAGTTATAGCTGGTAACATTTTAAAACGTCGTAACATTCGTTTAGTAATATCCAATCCAATCTTTGCCGCCATCCCCGTTATAAATATCGAATTTATATTTATAGTTTGCTAAAAAAATTTTCGTTACATGACGAATATCGTTATATACTTACATGGATGTACATTGTTTTCCATCCCCCACTTTTCCTGACATTTTGAAGACGACTTTTTTTTTTAATTATTATTATTATTTTTTTTTGATGTCGACTTCCTAACTTACTTTCTCCCTTTTAAAATAAAATAGTATCTTCTCCCATTTTAAAATTTACGCTATTTCATGAAATGCATACAATTATTAACCCTACCCCTCTTTAATTGACTTTCTCGATTTGTTGTCAATTAAAAAAACAAAAAAAAAAACCAAACAAACATCAATTATGGACGACAAATCATACAAAGTAAGCTATCATCTAGCATATCACAAACAAAACAGTTGTAAAGCTTTCTTTATGCATTATCTTTGACAGACAGAATGTAAGGAAATTAAAAAATAGCAAGCAGTTATCGTGTATCATCTTCGGAATGTAAACGAAATCATGAACGCTGTTTTTAAACTTATTCAACAAATTTTCACACCTTTAGTTGACGGTAAATAAATAAGAAGTGTTATTTACTTACCACTAATTACAAAAGAAACGTAAGGATAATCTCGGTCTGGTTATTTAATCCCCTTTCGGGTAAATGGACAACGGCTCTGTGAATACGCGCGACGTTGTTCAATGAAAAAGTTTTAAAATTTATTATTAAGTAAAATTATTATTTTATTACAGATGAAAACAAAATTATTATTTTAGAGCACACAAAAACGCACAGAACACGAATTTATTAAGAATAAAATAGAACAAAAATAAAGAAATAACATTGTAGTCCTATAACCTGGCACCCAGGTCCCATACCAATCATTTACCTCCTATCGCTTTCTCGCACCCCTTTTCATCAAAATCTTTAGGACCGTTTTCAAGATAAAGTTTACAAGAATTATTCGTTTTATAGTATATGATTGATGTATGTTCTGCAATCACAGTGAAAAATTTTTAAAATATAAATCTTTAAAAAAATATATTTTAAAATTGCTAGGCATTTTAACACAGCTACAGAGTTGAAACAATGAAAGTAATTGCTCATAAATAAAAATATCTAAAAAGAAAACTATGGAAGCAATATATATTTAAAAAGTGAGTATTTGAAGAATTTCGGTAAATTGTCGTTTTTTGTTTTTTTTGAGGGGTGATATCAAAACTGTCTGTAACTCACAAGTCAGTTGCCCATAGAACAAATTAAATAAAAATGTTTGAACTTTTTTTAACTTTTTTTTAACGTGCGGAAAGAACTTATATAGAAGAAACATGAAACACGCACAAATAAATAATGGTGAAAAATAAAAGTTAAATAAAAATGTATTTGATAAAGAGGAAAACTGACGGTCATGTCACTCTATTAGTAAAAAAAAATGGAAAGATTATTGTCACGTAATATAGTTTAAGGTACAGTATTATTCATCAAATATCTCGCAAGATATATGAATTCCCAACACTTCTGCTTAGCTTAAAGTATAATGATTGCTTATACAAGCAATTGACAAAGATAGTTACTTCTGTTTGGTAGATATACAAGCTGTTATCGGCTGATAACCATTGAACACCATTATTTTTATTTATTCTTCGTCGTTAGTTCATTTAGTCTATTTTTATTCTAGTGTTGTATGACAGTATGCACCAAGTCACTACGGCCGCCGGCGATTGGGTTACCCTGTTATCTCAAGATCGCAGTTAGTCAGATAGGGTTAGTTCTTCTAGTAAAAGATCGTGGAAAACCATTTTGAAATAAGCATTCTATTTTTTACCAGTTAATTGTTCGTGTCACATTATGTCTGGCATTAATGAAATTATACTTATAATTATGTTGACAATTTCAGGCGAAACTAATGATTTTACGAACATATAAAATAGGAAATTACCATTATTAAAATTCAGAGTTCAGATTTATTGTGAATACTTTAAAATAAAAAATAAATAAAAAAATACAGCTATTTCAAAGCAAGGGACGTATTTTTGGTTTCATCCTGTACTTCCAAATATTGCTGAATGGACCACTTGAGAATAGGCGGGGTTTCGTAGTTACAAAATATCCCACCAGGCCACTGCTTGCTTGTGGGATATAAAGTCACTGTATGGTCTTTGTGTCCATAGACAAGTACGGAAAGCGATTGATCTCGGCATTTGCCGACAATGCGAATACGCGATTGGCTGAAGACCGCCACGTGACCCCATGTCCGCCACATCGCTTAACTTGTGTCGACGACAATACATTAGACGCTGATTTTGCGAGGCGACTAAATCAGTTGCTCATACTTTTTATCATTTTTTTTTTGTGTAAAATAGAATGCCTGGTTGTGCTGCCTTCGGGTGTAGCAACAGAACAGGGCTTTTGTTTTGCTTTCCGACGGGAGAACGAAATAAACTTCGTTTGAAATGCTAGCTACACAACGTTGGCAGGAAAGATTTTGTGTATAAATATGCAAGACTCTGTGAAGTAAGTATTTATTTTCTTCTAGAATACATTTATTATTTACAAAAAAATAACCTCTATTTTTAAAACAATAATTGTTGTTTTCCTGTAATTACAGAAGCATTTCACAGAAGATCAATTTGAAAAACATCGTGCTGACGGTAAACGAAAATTAAAACCAAATGCTGTGCCCCCGATTTTCGTCCATCGTCCTGAGGAAAAACGAAGAGAAGAAAGAAGGGTTGCTGTCAAAAAGGTCCTTTTCAGGACCAAAAATTTATATGGAAGAGAAACCATTTTGATGATTATTTAAATAAAGTAAAAAAAAAAATGTTTTTTCTAGGTATGGAAGACATCATCAAGAAATTTGTGATTATTGCTGTATTACTGTTATTAAGAAGATATGGCCAGTACATAGATTATATTTCCTCATTTATTTTCATGAATTATTTGATATTAACGTAAACAAAATAAAACGTTCTCGTGCGTACTGAAAAAGAATTCTCTTAATAACTAGACCTGTACTGGAATCACATTCATTTGTAAAGGAGAAAGGTAAGTTACTGTTAAGAAATCTCAGTATTTAATAATCATTTTATAAGTCAAAAATTAACTAAATTGCACTATATATATATATTGATTTGTGTATGCATATAAAATATAATTTTTGAAAAGTAAATTTCGTGTAATTGCTGTTCAGTGGTTTAAAATTAGACGAAAAATAATACTAAAGAAATAACAGTAATTTGAATAAATATTTTACGTTTCGTTGAATTCATTACTAAAATGATGCTTCCAAAATCAACATGCTATTATTATTATTATTATTATTATTACTATTTTTTATGAAGATATTGTTATATCTATGAACATCATGCTCTTAACAAAATGATTAATATTGTTTCATATCCATAGCAAGAAAAGTAATGCAATTTACTGGACTTAATTATGTTTCTTACACAACATATTTTAATTTGTGTATGCAACATCTATGCAACTCTATGCAACATCTTTATGAATTGTTTGGAACAAAAATTGTTAAAGAATCCCAAATTTGAATTTGAATACTATAGATATGCAGATGATATTCTTATTATTTGGTATGGCACAGCCAGACAATTCGATAGTTTTTATAAATTGTTAAATGAAAATAAAGTTTTAAATTTTAAGAAGGAAATGGAATATGATAATAAACTAAATTTTTTAGACATGACATTAACTAAAGTTGGTAATAATCTTCGATTAAAACATTATAAGAAGAATTTCAGAAGTGATTATGTGTTAAATTTCAATTCGGGCCATAGTAAACAAATTAAAAGAAATATTATTGAAAATTACATTAGGAGAATTGATGTGACAACGAATTCTCAAGAAGACTTTAATAATAGCATGACTGACATGAGAAATGTTTTGAGGAAGAACGGTTACAGTGATTCCTTTATTGACAGTTCGATAAGGAATTACAATAAATTTAATATAAGAGAGGTATGTGAACATAAGTCCAATAGGATCATGATACCATATTCAAACAGCAACAGTATAGAGTTAAAAAGAATCTGTAATAAATATGGTATTGAATTAGGTTTTTCTTATAATAACAAATTGAAGAACATATTATGTGAAAAGTATAATCAGATTGTCAAGGAAAATCAAATGGGTTTAGTATATAGAATAAATTGTGGTTCTTGCCCCAATTTTTATGTGGGTGAGACAAAAAGAACAATCCATGAACGTGTTCGAGAACACGCGGGTTACATCAGAAACAAAAAAACTGACATTTCAGAATTAGCGGAACATTCTATAAAGTTCGGCCACCGGATTAGCTCAATAGTGAATATTCTGCACACAGAAAAGGAATCCAAAACCCGGAAAATTGTTGAAAGCATTATCATTCGAAACACTAGGGGGAGGAATCTAAACCGCAGTGATGGAGCAAAATTAGATAATAGATTTATTTCTTTAATTGGGTATTTATCAAATTTTGATTGTTCAGACAATTATGCTTCGTTTGATGAATTGGCTTTATGTTGAGTTTTTTCATTATTACCATGTGATTTATTTACTTGTAAATTTATTTCCTTTGTTTTTATATTCCTCTTATCATTTGTTATCAACAATTTTTAGTATTTAGTCATGTATATTGTTCAAACGATAATGTCTTCCTTTGATGTATTGGCTTTGTATTTATTATTTCAATCTATATCATACATTTGTTCCTTTACTTTGTTTTGTATTCATGCACATCCTTTGTTTCCACAGTTTTTGAGTCATTAGGCTAGTAAAAGGAATTAACGAAATAAATTCCGAAAATTCGCCATTCTACATGAATATCGTATTTATTTCTTTTGAGTTGAGGAGGTGAGTGTAAGTTTAATAATTATGTACACAAGAAAGAGAATTAGAGAGATTTATGGAATATTTTAATTTTTTTTTTTGGAAATTCCGTAAAAAAGTTTAGAACTATAACTTAAAAATTTTAAACTGAAATTCTCAACATATATTACATGAATATATACCTAAGTTGCATCTGTGTGTAATAATTTGTTAGTGAATATGAGCAGGATGAATTTAGCAGTAAGTTATCTTTTCTATATTTTAATAATATAAATATCTTAAATAATTTTTTTTTAAATAATAAATTTTATGTTTTTAAAATCTTTTTTTTAAAAAAAATAACTAAGTAATTACTAAAATAAAACGAATCGTTTGGCCTTTTCAAGTTTTATTTTATTATTAGTTTGTTGTAACTTAATAATATTTTTATAAATTTTGTCTTCTATATAATCAATTGTAAAGTTAGTATTAAAAATAATCAAATCATCTATATATCTATAAATTTTAAAATGAAAAGGGGAATTAATACAAATTGATATTCGTAAGCCAATAAAAATAAATTAGCAAGAATGCTACTATAATATATATATATATATATATATATATATATATATATATATATATTATTTTATTTTTTTTCATGATTTATTACAATTTTTTTTTTCTTTTTACTCATTTTAACTACTAACATAAGTTTTGATATGAAAGTAAAAGACTTCGTTTATAATGAGCTAACTATAATAAATCAACGATTTTGACATTAAATAAACATTGTAGATAAGGTTTATAATGATATTACTATAAAATTCCTTCAAATACAATGAAAAAACAAATTAAACGGAGAACGTCGTTAACGCTTTGCGCGACTCACAGCAGTGCGTTGTCGCGAAAATGGCGCCGTACGGAGAGATGTCCATACTTGTCTTTGGACACAAAGACCATACAGTGACTTTAGTGGGATAAACAAAGCCACGTGCTTCGTTTTTACCCTTGTAGATATAGAGGGTGAACTAAAAGATTTGATTTGGATGAAACGATTGTAAGCCTTCCTAAATGTTCATATCGGATGTAAACATTTGATAGTTGATTATAGCCTATTAAAGAAGACGACAGCAATATATTATCAACGAAAGATATAATTTAATGGACCACTTGAGAATAGGCGGGGCTTCGTAGTTACAAAATATTCCACTAGGCTACTGCTTGGATTGTGGGATAAACAAAGCCATGTGCTTTGTTTTAACTCGTGTCGATATAGAGGAAATATATTAAAGAAGGATTTTCCAAGCGTTCACAGAATTATTACAATAAGGAACTGCACAGTACTGAACCATTCAGTCATGAAATATCAAAAATAGACGATTTCTCGAGTAATTCACAGTAAGTTAGATGTTTGTTTATCCCACATTACACGTCATACGTGACGTCGATAGGGGCGTAAACCTCAAGTGGTCCATTGTTATTATAGTACTTGGCTTGCTGTAACACATTCTACGGTTCATTTTATTCAGTTTAGGAAGTTTCGGCCATTTCCATAATCAAAATTACAAAAGGACTTAACATACTGAACATTGATGAGATGACTTAAACCTGTATGCTTCAGCTTTATAGAAAACTCGTACAGCAATTTGATTTCGAGAGCAATTAACTTTAAAAATATAGATATTGACATTTGGATTCCTTCTTTCAGTAAAGAAGAATTATTACAAAGTTACTGCCACCGTAAGAAAATTATTTAAAGCAATAAATAAACACAAATTCTTTTCTTCTTCCAGATCAACATACTATACTTCAAAAACATCAACTGTTTTTTTTCATCAGGTACATAATGGATCGAAACTAAATTAGTTTCTTCTCCTTAAATCAAATCAAAAACATGAAATAACATTTAGAATAATAATAATAATTGAAATTGTTATTTCGATCCCCCATTATGTACCTGATGAAAAAAAACAGTTGATGTTTTTGAAATATAGTATGTTGATCTGGAAGAGGAAAAGAATTTGTGTTTATTTATTTAATAATTACATATTTGTTGTAAGTATATTTACAACAATAATTTTAAATTTGTAAGGAATAATGATGATTTTTTAATCATTATAATATAAACAAATTTTTTGTATTGGATTTAGATTTTTTTTTTTTTATTAACACAATATGTTTTTTATTAACACATATGTTTAGTATTTTTATATTGGAATATCTATCAATAGGGAATTCTCTATTGATATTATGTTTTGACCAAAACTTTTAGAAATTTACACTTCTCACATTAACGGAAAAGATGACCATGCCTATGGAGAGGCTTAGCATCAATTTACATAAGTGTTGGCCCTCGGTGCTGTTCTGAGACATTGTGAGATGTTTTTGGCTCGTAACCATTTCAGTTTTGCTTTACGTCTTGATTTACTTGTTCGCAAAAAAATAGGTCGTGAAGAAATTATATTATACTCCGATTTAACTGAGGGTTATATTTATCTCAGTTTTACAATTAATTTTGTACATTTTTGTTTTTTACCGGAAGCTAAATGATGACATCTATATATATAAAAATGAATGTATCTTTCTTTCTTTCTTTGTCCTTTATACACTCCTAGGCCGTTTGACCTAACTGGACCAAACTTTGCAGAATTACTCTTTAGGACCCTGCGGAAAAGAAAGGCTATCTTAGAACCTGGACCTCCCCCCCTCCCCAAGGGGTTGAAAAGGGGTAAAATCCTTTAAATAGCCAAATATTCACCTGGTGGTGACGATGAGAACTATACAAATATTGTGTAAAGTGAAAAATTCGCTCTCCTGTAGGGGACAGGGACACCACATTTGGGTGGGTGGAAGGCGACACAAGGGCCTAAGTATCCCACCATCGACCGACACCGGGCCCTTATATTTAGGGCAGCTTCTCGGGCCCTCCAAGTCAATTGCAAAAAGGGAAAAATTCGCTTTCCTGTTGGGGGAAGGCGACACAAGGGCCTAAGTGTCCCACCATCGACCGACACCGGGCCCTTATATTTAGGGCACCTTCTCGGGCCCCTAACCCAAGTCAATTGCAATAAGTGAAAAATTCGCTCTCCTATGGGGGGCAGGGACACAACACTTGGGTGGGTGGAAGGCGATGCAAGGACCTAAGTATCCTACCCCCGACCGACACCGGGCCCTTTCTTTCTTTGAGTGGCATTGCAACGCATGCCGGGTTCACCTAGTCGACTTTATAAATAAATATACAGTGGGGCCTCGTACCACGAATGTAATTCATTCAACGAACAGGTTCGTGGTAGAAATTCCCATGGTATTTACAGTATGAAATAATGCTCTTTAGTTAAAAATCCTTAATAAGATGGACTATGAAAATAATTATTTAGATTTTCTATTTTATTAATATAATATGCTTATCAATATTAAATAAAATATCTATTTTATTAATACAATATGTTTTTTATTGATACAATAGTCCGTAAAAAGATGGACTACAAATAATGTGTTATAATAATGCAAATAATTATTGTATAAAATACTGTATATAATATTGTATAAAATAAATAGTTAAATACTGTATAAAAATATGGCTATTTTTTACTTAAATTTTAGTATTCAAACAGGAGAAAATAATACTTCCAATAATAACAGTAATTATTATTATTACAATATTATATATAATTTGTTTAAGAAATATATATGTACATCTAATTTAATTTATAATTTAAGGTTTAAATTAGTTGTTATTGTGAATGTTATTCCTTCAAACATTTCTTTCATATATTTGTATCTACAGTAAACCAGTGTAAAACAAAAATTCGTTTACATATTACATATTTCCTGTAATGCTTTTTTTTATGTAATCCGTGAAACACCTGTTGATAGAAAACCTGTTTGATATTCCGTAATTGTATTTTGTTGTCACTTTTAAGAATAAAAGATAATAAATATTTTAATTTATATTAAAAAAACACATTTTTTTAATTATGTAACAGGCAAAAATAATTAAAAAACAATTTCCACGCTTTTTTTAAAAATGATATTATACATATGACAATTTAATTGTCTTATTGGAATCTTATTTGCTTTCAATAGTTGAAGAGTCTCGGATTTTAGGTACATTAAATAATTTTATGTCGATATTGTAATTTTTTCCATAACCAAAATTCCAAAAGGACATAAAATACTCTTCAACGGAACACTGTTTTCGGGGAGACGGCATTTTGCGCCATCTGGTGTTGTCTGCCAAACTCTTCCATCGGAATCGGCCGAAACTTCCTAACCTGAATAGAATGAAACAACATTCCCAAATAACTAAATATTTCTCAAGATCTCAAAGGCAACTGATAGAGAGGGGAATTATTCCGAGGACTAATTGAGATTACTCTGACTGTGTTTCGTGATTCCATGTATTAGGGATATTCTCTGATATATGGATCAGCTGATTTTAATCTCTACAGCAGAAGAATCTAAAATGAGGAGAAGCTAGTCATCTAGAGTGGCCTTGAGAAAGTAAACATCACTTCTGGTGATGACGTCATCATAATTGATATTTATTACTTCGTTTCTTTCGTTTGAAAACTGCTGTAAAAATTTGATATTCTCAATTGTTTATGATAATATATTGTTCAAAGTAATTAAAATGAGAAAATTTTAGATGAATGTATAAATACGAGAATTTTTATTAGAAATAGTATTTCCTGTGATAAGAAGCGCCGTTAGTCAGCAGTGTTGTAAACAGTGCGGAAATATCAGCCTTTAGTTGAATATTTACTAACAAGTTTAATCCTAGTTCAAAAATATCAAAATGACCGCTTTTATTCCAAAAATTTCTCAACTTTCTCCCCGAGTTATCCGAATATTAGGATGCAATCCTGGCCCGATGACATTACAAGGAACAAATACTTATTTAATAGGAACTGGGAATAGGTGAGAAAAAGTGTAATATCCTATAGCAGATACTATAAATGTGGCTTTAAGGAAAAGGAATTGTAGAGTATTCAGAGAAAGACAACTCCTCCCCCCCAAAAAAAAAACAAAAAAAAAATTATAATAATAAAACGTCTGTTAGTCTTCAAGTGGTTATCTCCCTATAAAATAATAAAATCTAATAATAATAAAACCTAGCGTAAACAAAAATAAACGCTTTAAATTTAAGGGACTGATTCCAGAGCATGAACTATAAGTGTGGAAACTCTCCCTTTCCATTTTTACTTTGGAGGGGGAGTAGGGGTGAGAGAATAGAAAAAAATATGGTTCTGTTTTTAGTATAATTAACACTTACAAACGTATATTTTGGAAAAAAGAAACCATATTAGGAAGAGAAAAGCATCTTTATGCATGAAAAGCATCTTTACTTAATGCAAGTAAATTTGCAGTAAACCAATCGTGAAATTCAATTTATTTATTTTTTTTATGCTTTTTTAAGATTCTGACTTTTAAGGTTTGTTGAAGGCTAAAACTTAAGAAAGGTTATTCACATACAATTTAAAATGAGACGACATGTAAATTTACTTTACATTTCCTTATTTTGGAAATTACAGTAGTATTGCTAGATAGACAAGCATTTACATTTACTATTTTAACACAAAAGTTTCTTGTTGACACAGATAGATTGTCTACTTACTGATTTACTGAAACTAGATAATAGCAAGTTTTTCACATCTATGACTTAACAAGATGTACTGGTTTAGTTACCCAAATATACTGGTTTGAAAAAGGTGTAACAAAGAAGTAGATCTTTCTCAGCACACACATCCATAAACTTTTCCCATTCACTTGATGATTACCATATTTTACAATCATACTTTTCCACCATCCCATTCTATATCGATCCAGTCTTTTATACACTGCTGAACACAAAATTGCAACATCCATTAAGAATGCATCTAGTAAAATCAGGTCATAGCCAAATATACAATGCAGAAATATGTATGTTGATGATCAAAATTGCACTAATTTATTATCAGTGGAAGTGACGATATACAATAATTCCTCTTAATCTGCTGATTCGCTTATCTGCTTCTATTAAAGTGTAAACCATTTCGCCACACACCTAGTCTCTTCTTGTACCATGCTCAGTAGTGAAATAATTCTCAGAGCCTGTCACACAACGTCAACACGTGCTCCACAAAGTATTTGCATGAGTTTTGTTTAACTACTGTGTTCATTTTATTATTACATTTTGATGTTACAGTATGTTTTCATATGTTTTATGTTAGACTTATTTTAAGCTTGAGTTTTTGTTAAATACAAGTGAAAAATACCTTCATAAAATATGTACTATAGTATGGGAAGTATTCTTTACAAGAACGGTATACGAAATGATGTGTTTATGGTAACAGGTAGCAAAAGTTTATAGTAAGGAGGGTTGATGGGAACCTAATCTCATTTTCCCTATAGGATCATTGTTTTAGTAATGGAAACTATGGTTTTAATTATTGCATGATTTTCCAGGAATGTAACTCTTGGGTTACTGAGAATTGAATGTAAATGGCATTGTCAATCACATGGTTCCTGATAAAAGTCAATGTAACAGGCAGCAGGGAAATCTTTGATAGAGATTATCAGTATATGCCACTTTGCTGTATAAGTCGTCATCGGGTATGAGGCTGTCAGCATCTAGGTCCACTTCGATGGGGCTGTATAGTAAGAATGCATGACGGCTGGTTGATTTGCTCTTTGCCAGTCATTCTAGTTTTGCAATAATGAATGTAACATGGTGCTTGCAACAGTGGATACATTTCATGTTGGAATAGCTTTGGTTCCTCACATAAACTCCTTATCTGCTAACAAAAAAATTACAGATACTGGTATAACATGTACATCAATCCACTATCTTGTATCATTTGCATTTCATTCACTATGAGGTTGGCTGAATAAAGTTGGCTAAATGCTTAGTGTCCTGTATATCATTTGTCTCTGATCATTCATCATCACCAGATACATCTGTAGTGGTGCGTTGTATACAGGGTGTTTCAAAAATACACGGCATAATTTCAGGTATGTATT
>JAFIDM010006223.1:0-13651 GCA_023159025.1 Thereuonema tuberculata
TTTCCATAACTTTTCATGTGTTTGTGTGAAAGATAATAGTGACTTACCTTTCAAGTTAATTTAACATTTTACATTTTACGCTGTAGGCCTAAGTAAAAATTCATGAAAGTGTGTTCTCAATATGGCGGCGCCCAGCTGTCTGTTTAAGTGACAAAGACTCTCACATCTCGCGAGTGATTGTTAACAGTGCTAATTGTGCGATCAGACGTATTGTTACGTAATTAACAAGAACGAGCAGTTTGAAAATCTGAGCAGAAAGATGTGCTTTTTCAGTCAGTTGTTAGTTGGGATTTCAACCATCGTGATGTGTTCATGATTGCTGTGTTTCTGAACTCCGATTCATAGTGAAAGCAAAAAGCTTCTATGATTTTGTGCTTCGTTACTGAGAAGAATCCAGATTGATCTTTCTCGATAAAACCGGTGAAATACATGTGCCAAAAATTTATTTTTCTGATGATAAGCCGTTCAACGAAATTACTGTTCTATTTTAGAACGTGAGTCGCCCTATTGGAATTTATGTGACATGCCCAACTACGAAATGGATTTCCAAGGAAGACATCGTTCCTTCAGATCAACGGAATGCTGCAACATTACTATGTGAGTATAGTTTCACTTTCCCTGAGCTTCGCAGTTTCTTCGTCGTGCCCAGAAGTTTGGAACTTAGTCATTTTGAACGAAGCAGTTAAGGCTTAGTTTGACCTGTCGAAGAAAGAACATTCATTTAACTTAATGAATAGTTTTGTTTTTGAACTGTAAGACAATTAACGTTAAAGAAACCGCCATTGCTACATTTAGTGTGCTAATCACCTAGTTGAACTGATGTTAACGTAGTTTGATTACTTGTTGGAATTTTCTAAATAATTACAGGAATTCCATTTCTCTTTGTGAGATTGTATTATGCTTTAAAAGGAAAATATTTTATTAAATATTTTTTGTTACACTTTTGCATTAGTTTCTTTACTTCCTTATGAAGCCTTTTTAATTCGGGATTTACTAGCTTACCAGTTGATGAAATTCTCTGCCGAGGAAAAGTAATTAGGATTATTTTACCCTCGATATATTTATAACTGTTATTTCTCACACACATTTCATTTAAATTTTTATTTTTGTATCATTATTGTATAGAATAAAAGAAGGAATTGATGAGGAATTATGTGAAAAGAATAGTAAATAACACACAAAATGAAATGTTATTGAAAGGAAAAATTGACATCATCATCAGAATTTTTGAAATGAATGAATATCCGACAAGAATTTTCTGTCCTCTTTATGATCCTGAAGAAGCTCTCCGCAAAAGAGAATGAAATAACGATAATAAAAACAGATATTAAAGAAGAATAACTATATTGAATTGTCTTATTTAGAGTAATTTCTTTAAACCTAGTAAATTAATAAATGAAATAAAAAAAATACAGCGCAAAACATTTTGGGAAAAAAGATGAAATGATTTCATAGAATCTGAATAAAAAAAAGCAAATCAACATGTAGTAGAAGACATGATCACAACTGTTTTATGTTAACCAGAACAGTGCAGAGAATACTGTGACTGACTCCAACTATCTTGACATGTTACAAAATAGTTGTTACTTCAGTTAGAAAACGACATCGATGACTTCATTTGGAGCAAGACGTGACACCACCTCATTTCCACTCATTTCCAATGAACGGTTGCCACAACGATGGATCAGCCGTTCAGTTGCAAAAGATCAACAGCTGTTACCGTGGCATCCCCGTCCTCCAGATCCCACTCCCTGTGACTATTTCTTATGGGAATATGTTAAATACAAGATGTTTGTACCGCCCTTATCACACGATAACAACGAAATAAAAAAACGCATTTACGCAAATTAGCAATTTGCATTGTTGACAATCGTGGCCGTATCGAACATTTATAACCTATGCATACTGTACTATTCATAGCATCATAATGACAATAGGAATGTTACAGGATATTTTTTGAGTCGTTCAAATCCTTTTTGCTCACCCTATATACGTAACGAGTTTGTTTTATCTCCAACAAACAACAGTTCAGAATAGATTCTATTTGTTTGTTTCATAGGATCGCTTTCAATTTAGGCTTTGATGATTTTTTACACCCTAGTTTTACTTTTTGTTTAAATCGTCCATGTATAAAAAATAGAATAATAGTATTTATTGAGTTTAAAAAAAAATGCAGAATCTGCAGCTCACATAGCAAAGAAAGTCCATATAAAATATACCTAAATTTTCATTTTATAAAATTTAAATGTTGACAAGAAATGTCACGTCTAATACTGGCCGAACACGAGGCGATATTTTGGGACAATCTGGCCCAATTTGATTGCTGGCAACCGTTTGCCCCAATTTGATTGCCCCAAACTGAACAATATTGCCCCAATTTTATTGTCGGTACCAAAGGAACAATATTGGCTAAATATTAGTTGGCTCAAAATATTGGTGGTACGAAAGCGAATCAAATGAACGGATGACATCACGTGACAATGCTGACGTCGAAGGAGGCGGGACTTTGAACATCGGAAAATCACTCGCTCCCGCCGACCATGTTTTGTGAGAGAGAAGGCTTAAAATCTGCAACATGGACGGCCCAAAAAAGATAATTCAAACAACAATATTTTGTCAATTGATAATGAAAGAATCTTAATGGATTTCTACCGAGGTAAGGCGTTTAATACTCGATCGATTCTGTCCGTTCGTAACACGTTTAGGCTTAACCGCAGGTACGCTTACACTGGATAGCTCCCATTTTATTCGCAAATAAATTGTATAAATAAAACCGATGTCGTACAATTGCTGGGAATATTGTTCCCAGTGCACCTATGCTCTGCTCGTGTGGTGTGTTTATAAGACGTTCGCACATAGTGTGTAATTACTAGGGCTCCCTAGTGACACACGAAGCGCCGAAACCACCGATATTCAAAGCAATATTGGTTCAAGACAAACTCTGTGTTCGCGCTTCATGAAGTTCTCCGCAATAAAATTGGGCAAACTTGTCCCAATCATATTGCCATAAAATCGCTGCGTGTTCGCCTAGCTTTAGATGACATATCATCCTAAATGCTGCTCCCTACAATATTAGCTTAAGCATTACGTTTTAAAATCTAGAATTAATTTTTTATTTAATATTCTTTAATAAATGATTGGTTATTACTTCAGAAAAGATATACAACAGTTACTGTGATGAAATTCAACTTTTTCTCATTGAAATGATAGTGTTGTAAATAAAATTTTAATTGAAAATTGCCTTCAAATAAAATTCCAAGAAAAATTCGTATATTTGTAATTAAAAGGACTATAATTTATGTAACAGTCGTATGCAAAAATCAACTTATATAATTTGCTAATTTTGTCTGTCCGTCTGTCTGTCTGTGACTCGATATAATTAAACTATTAAGATAGATCCAAGGTTCTCAATGGTACCATTGAATCAAGGGTACTCAAATTGGATGAAAATATTAGTTCAATTTGTCATTCCATGTTGTTTCCATGAAATTTTAACTGAAATTCTTACAAAACATGCGTTCAAAACCAAATAATTTTGTTATCATTGCACCGATTTTAATGAAATTTGGCATACTAACTCAGTTTTTTACGCTAATTTTGAAACTCAAAACCACTTATGCCGTAGAAACTTCGTTCACAAGTTAGCACCGTATTTAGATTATATAAAGGTGAGTTTTAAATGCCTTTCGGCGTTATGAGTCAAAAATAATAATTACTTTAGATAAAGTAATCTTTAGATGTGGTTGGTATTTCGTTTTTCTTTTTGGGTGGAAAATGATCCTTTAGATTAAACTCTCAGAGCCTATAGGGTCAATCAATATCAAACGGTCCAGCACTGGTTGCTCCACCATTTTTAAAACAATTGATTTTTGTACTGTTATTACCTCTTTACATGAGTACTTCAAAACAGGCATTATTTTTTTTTATTTGATTTCGTTTATTTTTGTTTTAGTTTCCGGCATTTTGGCCTTTGCAGACAGTTGCGGTAATTTTGATAACTCAGCTAAGAAAAATGACAAAAAGATGTGGTAAAAAACATTAGTTTCAGCACATTCTAAGAAACATTTTATGTTCTATACCTTTTCACCATATCTCTAACACAAATGGCTGAAATTTAGGACCAAAACTGATACTTGCTTTTGAACAAAAATCAAAGTTCCGGGGCTTTTTTGAGCAGAAAAGAATGAAATAGCAAAGTTAAAATTTTTTTGAAAAAAGATATACACCCAAAGGTTTAGCAAAAAATATTTCAGCTCTGTTACTGGCTTCCTAAGTAAGTTATAGCGCTTTAAAAATGCTGTTTTTTAATTTTTTTCAAAGTTTGAGCCCCAATATCTGTGATGGGGGACCTAATAACAACTTGATATTTACAGTATAAAGAGAACTTAATGAGAGGTATCTGTGAAAAAAATTTTGAGCTTGATATTTGGGGTTTGAATTTTGAGTTAGATACCCGTGTTAGATGTATAGATATCTAAATCAAAAATCAAACTCAAATATCAGACTCAAATTTGTTTTCACAGATACCTTTCATTAAGTTCTCTTTACACTGTAAATATCAAATTTTTATTAGGTCCCCCATCAGAGATATTGGGGCTCAAACTTTGAAAAAAATGAAAAAAGATCATTTTTAAAGCGCTATTACTTAATTAGAAAGCCAGTAACAGAGATGAAATATTTTTTGCTAAACCTTTGGGTGTATATCTTTTCTCAAAAAAATTTATAGCTTTGCTACTTCATTCCTTCCTGCTCAAAAAAAACCCGGAACTTTGATTTTTGTTCAAAACCGAATATCAGATTCGCTTCTAAATTTCAGCCATTTGTGTTAGAGATGTGGTGAAAAGGTATCAGAGATAAAATGTAGCATAGAATGTGCTGAAAATAATGTTTTTTACCATAGCTTTCTATCATTTTTCTTAGCTGAGTTATCAAAATTACCGCAACTGTCTGCAAAGTCCAAAAATGCCGGAAACCTAAAACAAAAATGGACGCCATTTTTTAACAAAAATTAAATAAAAAAAAAATAATGTCTGTTTTGAAGTACCCATGTATAGGGGTAACAATAGTAAAAAACTCATTTTTTTTAGAAATGGTCGAGCAACCAATTTATTTTTTTCTGGACCGTTTCACATGGATTGACCCTATATTATAGGTGTACAGGTAAGTACACCTAAATAGGTCTGATAAACATTAAAAAAAAAAAAAATTCAAATCAAATCATTAATCGAATCAAATATATATATATATATGCATACAAATTGGAAAAGTTCGTCTGTCTGTCTGTAACTCGATATAATTAAGCTATTAAGATAGATCCAACGGTTCTCAAAGGTACCATTGAATCAAAAGTACTCAAATTGGATGAAAATATTAGTTTAATGTGTCATTCCATATTGTTTCCATGAAATTTTATTCTTGGGAACTGACCTCGACAACTGAAATTCTAACAAAACATACGTTCAAAACCAAATAATTTTGTTACCACTGCATCCATTTTAATGAAATTTGGCATTCTTACTCTGTTGTTTGCGCTGATTTCGAAACTCAAAACCATTTTTGCCGTAGAAGCTTCGTTCACAAGTTAGCACAGTATTTAGATTACATTTACTTTATATTTCATAGTTGATAATAAAATGATTTTTGAGATTTTTTTGTGCCTGTCGTCTCACAGGCTTTGCTGATAGTAATGTAATAATTCCACGAAAAAAGAAATACCGAAAGCTTCCCAATGCAACTCTGTTAGTTATAATAAAGAAAGGTGGCTTCTGTGGTACGAGGCCGATTTTGAAATGAAAACTGAAAAACGTATCAGCTTAAAATTTTTATTTACATTTGAACTGATACCAATTATTTTAGATTGTCGAAGGTTCATATACACGTCAGAGACACAAATCTGGAAATATTTGACAGTTACATCTCTAAAGTAATTATTTAAGTAATAATGAATCATTTATAATATTCTGCAATAAATGGCATTGAAGAGTTTAATATCAAGAGTCAATTATGCAGTATCTCCTCTCACACTTTCAATAATAACTTAATGAATCTTTGTATCTAATACTAATTGTGAATGATACTTTCCATGAGCTTACATTCGTGTATCATTCAGCTTTTGTTTATTAAACATTTTACTGCATTTTTTTCACCTCTTTATGTAAAACAAAGCTAACAACACAATCTATAAATACTAAAAGAAATTACTTCTTACAAAACGTAAAATAACTTTCTATGGAGTAAAAATATAAAAGTATATTAAATAATTTTATATAATAAATAATTTATATTTGTATTTAACATTCATTTCCTAAGATGAATCAAATATTTTGATCCTAATTTGCAGTGGCTCTATTTTCCAAAAATGTTGAAAATAGTTTGAAACAATTCCATTACAAAACGATTGGACATGTTAGAAACGGTGTGAATTTCTGCCAAAGCTTAAGGGATATCAAATTAGTCGATAATAATTTCATGTTCTCACTCGACAAACAAGACCTGTTCACTTCGATCCCACGTTAATCATATCAACACTAACTGAAATACAATACATTGCCTCAAAAATAATGTTTTCATCTACTTCCCCCTGATTTATGATTTATCTATGTTTATTTCTGATAATCAATTTTTTTTAGCCAACGATAAGATTTAGAAGTAGAATAAAGGACTATTCATGGGCCTCTCCACATCAGCCAATTTTCACCGAATTAGTCATGCTAAGTATCAAAAATAATTTTTTCCTAAGTTATGATTTTTCCGATCATATTTTATCAAAGATACGTAGATGTTTTGTTTATGATCACTGGAAAAGGTCATGAAACTGACATTTAGAACCATTTCAATCAGATCCATCCCAACATGCAGTGTACAATAGAAAATCAAAACAATAATAACGAAATCAACTTCCTGGATGTGACCATATGCAAACATAATAAACAAATCATGACAGACCATATCGAAAACCAACAGCATCCTGTATGGTTATGCAAATCCACCACTCCAATCCATAGGAAACATATTCTCTTTGCCATGAAAGTTTCCCAAGCTTTCCATGTGAGTACCACTGAAGTAATATTCAATCAACAACTAAATCTACGAGCAGTTTATCAACATTGGCTACCCAGTCAATTTCAATAATAAATATATTAGAAACAGATTCCAAAGAAGGTACAATCCTACTTCAAAATCAAAATATACCAATCATTTCTACGTATCAAATCGGTAACATCCCACATTTTCCAAACAAATATAGCAATGTTAGCTTAGCTTTTAGCTTAGATACCCAATTATGTTTTTCAAAACCCTATTATAAAAAATCCATTGAGATTCCTCACCAAAAAAACTGCGTTTATTAAGTACCATGTTCTTTGACTTTTAACTATTTTTGTTGGGGATTATTTTTTTATCATTTGATTTGATTTTGTTATGTTTTATTTTTTTTAAATGCTGACTGTTTTTATTTTTTTTTTAATTCACTTCAGTTCATGAAAGAAAAGCTTTTGATGACGTAATTTCCTTTTAGATTGATGGTTCCAGGACGTAACAGCGCCATCTATTGCTAAGATTCGTAACTGAAATCTTGTAAACATTACGAAAACATTCTGGTTTTTGTAGTTTCGACAACTATGAATCGATTTCTATATTTTAATTGAGTTCGTACACTTGACTGGAATAATTAACACATTTAAAAAATCGTTACATTTAAAAAAATTTAATACTAATTAAAAACATTTAAAATTTAAAAAACTTGATTACAGATACATGACCTGGGTTTCGACCCCGAGAGGGGACCTTATCAAATGCAATGTGAATTTACAACAAGTGATTTAAATAGAGTCAATTGTCCAAATGGGAGGAGTTACAAGTCCTTATGGTGATAAGGTCCCCTCTCGGGGTCAAAACCCAGGTCATGTATCTGTAATCAAGTTTTCTAAATTTTAAATGTTTTTAATTAGTGTTAAATTTTTTTAAATGTAACTATGTTTTAAATGTGTTAATTATTCCTGTCAAGTATACAGGCGTGAAGAAACTCAATTAAAATATCCAAAATACACGTAAAAATTTTTTATATAGATTTCTATATTGTTGTTATTATTATTTTAATAATTTTATGGGTTTTTTTAAGATTATTTTATTGAAATTTTCTTTTTTTTTAATTGTTGAGTTGATGATGTCCTGACTGGTGACGTTTATTCCAGACAAAATCGATCGCTACTTAATGACCATATATGGCAAAACCCTTTTTCTTTTGCAAACTACTAAGTGAGGATCATTAAATCAATCAGTGTAAATGTGTTAATGTGGTGTACATATTCGAGAACAATCTAACTTTTCTATCTGAAATCTTGTCCAAATGAGTTGTAACAAGAAATCACAGAGAGAATGCTTTAAAAATATTTATTTAAAAAATACTGAAATCTACACAATGGATTTCTATTCCATTTCTATTAATATCCCATAAATAATGAATATTAATTCCTTAATTCATTTCCTTAAATAATTTAAATCCTTCATGGATAACTGATCCGCTAGGTTAATGCCAGACAACTGAATTTATTTTAATTATATATATTTTTGTTTTTTAATATGTGCGTTGATGTAAATGTTAATTATTCAAAGCAATAAGATATATAAAAAAAAAACCACACTTTGCAAACATAACATACACAATCGGTTAAGTACTGGAAACAATTTATTAAGCTAGAAGAGAAAAAAACGAGGTACTGGAATACTTTAGCAAACCTCAAACGTCAATTTTTGTAGAATGCCTTAAATTTTTATTTAAATTGTTCATAAAATTATTGTACATAAAAGGATATAAATAGCTTCAGGCTTTCTTTTCTGACCATTCACCATTAGAAATAATTGCATTCAATTCAAAGAATTTTTGAAATTTGACCTTGGAATCCAGGCCTCACCGTGTTTCAATCAATCTTAAACAAGCCTAGCTTTCTAGATTTTCTTCTTAGTCAACAGTAAGTTATTTATTGGTTGTTTGGAATGTTTTTGTTTTGTTTTTTCTTATTTGACAGTTTTAACTCTTATTTATTGAAAATAAACGCTTTTAAATACAAGGTATTTAAAAATTGTAGACCTACAATTTTTAAATATCTTATATTTAATTATACAAGTTAATTTTAAATACAAGTTAAAGTTAAAGTGTCCCACAATAGATGTCCCACTAAAATGTCTGACCTAAAATGTCTCACCTGGGTCTCTGGAACTAAGGCTCCTGGCGCTTCATGGCCAACGAGACTACGTTGAGGTCGAGTGATCAGCCCGAAGCCCGCCCGCCTTTAATTCTCGGGAAATAAACCCAGTACCTATTCTACAGAGGGCTGGGTAGACCGCCCCATATTCCGGGGGAAAATCCTTCTAACCCGCTGCCGAACTCCCTTACCTGCATCGCTACCGGCGGATGATACAAGTAATTTTATTTTAAGTATGATTAATAATTATTAGTTATTCTATTCCATAGATATTGCGAAAAAGATTGACATGAATTTCCTCCTTGATTAAAACTAATAAATGTCAGGGGTTTTTTTTTATCTCCAACAAACAACAGTTGAGAGTAGATTCAATTAGTTTGTTTCTTGGGATAGATTTCATTATAGTCTTTAATGATCATTGTCTTCTATTTTGGATGAGTTTGGATGTTTTCAAATTAGACAAGTTTTATTTTTGAGCTGTGTGAAAAGCATCACTACTACATAATCTCCATTGAGAATTGGTCGAATGGAATTGTATTTATTTATTTATTTATCAGGTCAACATAATATAGGAAATTGTCTATTTACTATTTCGTACTTTTACTTCCTAAATGAGAATTCTCTCGTCAATCAACAACAAATGGTTCAAATAAGACTGATATTAAGATTTTATATTAACAAATTAATATTATTATACTTGAAAGATGCGATTTATTTGCGATACCAAAATTAATCTCCAATAAATAATTGTATGATTTACTTTCTTTAACTCTTATTTCCATAATAAAACGCATTTTCATTGAAATAAGATATTCAATTGTAAAATATAAAAAGTTGTAATTTTATTTTGATTTTTTGATTAAATAGTTGTTAACGAAACCAATTGGAATGAGATTGATAAACAATTAAACAAAAAAAATCTAATAAAAATAACCTGGGTCATTCTATCTCTTCCAAGCAATAACTACGTTGAAGCGTAAAAACATCTTTTCTTATTTAATATCTTCTTTATGATCAATATTTGAACTTCTTCAGGATCATAATGAGGACAGGAAATTCTCATCGGATAACATTAATTTCAAAAACTATTTTGATGTTGTCAATTTTCCAATTCCATAACATTTCGTTTTCTGTTATTTACTGTTCTTTTTACATAATTCCTAATCAATGCCTTCTTTATATGTATATCATCCCTCAGTGAAAATTTTCATTTAAAGTTATGGAAAAGAAAAATTCACAAAATGGAAAGAGTTTTTGAAATTAATGAATATACTACAAGATGTATCAATGAAATGATAAATGATTTCATTAAGGATAGGAAACAAAAGTAAACAGAAACAAGAAAGAACAAAGAATTATAAAGGAATATTAAAACAACCATTAGGATTTGATATAACTAAGTCAATAAGAGAAATGTGTAAAGAAAGCAAACTAGTATATTTGTATAAAGCGAATAAATTAATAAATAGGAATAGAAAAAAAGACTCCATGATGAGTACTATGAGAGTGGTGTACAAATTACGGTGCAGGAATTGCAATGAAAATTAGTACGGAAGTACTAAAGCAACAAACTTTAGCTGAGACATTATTAGAATATAAAAGTGATTTTAAAAATAAAAGAAAAAAATGTAAAAGTTGGGCAGATCACTGTAGGGTTACGGGCCGTAATGCTGACCCTATAGTTGACGTTTTATTCCAGACAGAGGTAAAAAAGGAACGGTTAATGTTAGAATCATGTTTGGTAAATTTAATGCCTTGTATGAATAAAAATAAGGTTTTAAAAGTTAGTGTCATAGCCTATGAATGTTTTAGGAATAAT
Organism: Thereuonema tuberculata; assembly: GCA_023159025.1. Taxonomy (NCBI): domain Eukaryota; kingdom Metazoa; phylum Arthropoda; class Chilopoda; order Scutigeromorpha; family Scutigeridae; genus Thereuonema; species Thereuonema tuberculata. The sequence continues at coordinate 11,023 of JAFIDM010006223.1, forward strand.
ATCGGAAGTAAAGAAAAAGAAAGATCTTAATATTTTGACAAAAAATTATTATTATTGAAAATGATTATGCTTTGTTTGTATATAAAAAGATGTTTTTGGACAAAAATTTAATTGTTTATTCAGAGTTTTAAATTAGCCTATATATTGAAATATTAAAAGTTCTAATTATTCTAAGTTAAGACCTATTGTTAATTTGTAATGTGATGTAGACCAGTAAAGAGTTCTTGAAGAGGAAGAGAAAATACTAATTTTCCTGTTCTCAGTCTGGTACTGATGATGTTCTCTGCAAAAGAGATACAAATATTGATAATAAAGAAGATATTAAATAAGAAAAGATGTTTTTATATTTCAATGCAGCTATTGTTTGGAAGAGATAGAATCACTCATGTTATCTGTATTAGATTATTAGTGTTTAATTGTTTACCAATCTGATTCCAATCGTGTTTCGTTAACAAATATTTAATCACAAACCCGAAATAAATTAACAACTTTTTTCAATTTTAAATTGGATATAAATTCAGTTAAAATGCCGTTATTAAATTAAATAACAGTTATAAAAAAAATCATACAATTTTTTACTACAAATTAAATTTGGCATCACAAATCAAAGATAATCATTCAAGTATAATCATATTATTAAAAAAAAATCGACTATTCAGATACCTATTTACAATTAAAAATTAATAATCACAAACCCCAATAAAACAACGATTCAAAACCTCAACTTTACTGTTTTAAAACCGTACAAGTTGAGGTTTTGAATCTTTGTTATATTGCGGTTTGTAATTTTTAATTTTTAATTGTAAATAGGTGTCTGAATAGGGTTTTTTTTTTAATCATTAAACACGACACGTTAAAAATTGATTATAATAATAATATTAATTTGTTAATATAAAATCTTAATATCAGTTGAATTCTTTAAATTTAAACTTTATGTTGTTAGATTGACGACAGAATTCGAATTTTGGAAGTAAAAGTAGTACATCCCTCCAATCACTTCAAATGTTACTCTCCTCGCTTCCATTGTAAAAAACCAATGTTTAATGTTTTAGTGCCTTATGCTGTTTGCAACTGCAGACAAAACTTGTAGCATTTTTTTATAATTTTAGTTTTAAACTGTAACATTTGCTCAACTTGATTGTAATATTTTCCTGAATTTAATTTTAATGCACTGATGTTGAAACGTTCTTCGGAAATGTCTATTTACAACTCTCTAATGTTAGAAAGTTGAATTTTATTGCCATAACTATTACAAGTAACATCATAGTCTTAATTGAAGTAATTACCAATCATTTCAATTTTTAGTTAGATTATCAAGAAAATATCAGTAAAAAATTTTTGTTGCATGTGCACTATTTCTGCTTAGGCTTACACTGTAGGGAGAAGCATTTATGATGACATGTCATCGTAGATGTGGTATGTCTCGTTTACTTTTACGTATTATAAAATCAATCTTAAGTATATTGTATGGAAATTTCTTGGCAATGTGAGCTGCATATTCTGCATTTTTTTCTTTTAATAAACACATATTATTATTTTATTTGTTAACAATCAGAAGATATGTTCGCAAACTTTTAATGTGAACCAGAGCAGTACCATCCGATGCACGAGACTTTATTTCTTTTGTGAGAAAATTTTAAGAGGTTTCGAGAGTTGGTCGAATGGGATTATATTTATTTTATTCTCAATATTCTCTGCAAATTTTAATTTTATCAGTGCTGTGTTATATCATACTTTAAAGATTTCTTTTCTAATGGCGAAGTCTCTTCTTTCCAGGGAACCACAAGATAAAATTCATCTGAATGAAAAAAGTTTGAATTTATGGTTTAAAGAGTTCTGTATTAGTTTTCTGTACAATTTTTTCTAGAATTTTAACGTAATATTAATCACTACCTTTATGTTTCAGCTTAATGGTGAAAAATGCAATAAAAATTAAGCACATAAAGGATTTGATAATTTAAGGTTCACGAAAGTGTGATCTATATTTTGTTATGGATTCAAAGAATAATTAAGTTATTATTGAAGAGATTAAAAGGAGATGATACTGAATAGTTGACTCCTCATGATAAGGTTTTAATTAAATTTTGTTGTGGAGGACATGATTTATTATTATTTGTAGAATTATTTTAGACATTTGAATGTCACATCTTTGTATATTTCTTTTCTGATTTGCAAAAGTACCAACGACAACCAAAAATCAATTTGTTATTGTGCATTTATTGGCTGATTCACCACTAATTGTTTGGTTTCATCCATTCTAAATAAGGGGGAGCAAAAAGTTATTGTACGGAAAATCATTATAATACGTTTTTGTCAAGTTATTAAAAATCGTTCTTTTTTCTTTATCTTCCGATATTATTCTTAAACCATTCATAGGCTACGACACAAACTTATAAAACTTTATTTTTATTCGTACATGGCATTAAATTTATCGCACATGATACTAACATTAATCGTATTTTTTTTCCTCTATCTGGAATAAAATGTCAACTATACGGTCAGTATTATTATATGGTCAAAAACCTTACAGTGGTCTGCCCAATCTGCCACATTTTTCCCTATTATTTTTTAAAAAAACTTATACAGTATTTTCTAATACTCTCTCTCCTAATGGTTGTGCCTGTACTTC
>JAFIDM010006224.1:0-13649 GCA_023159025.1 Thereuonema tuberculata
AAGGAATCTTTAAACTCTGTGAAATGCGGGTCTGTGATATAGTTGTGTAAAATGTCGAAGCTGAAATCCCTTTCTATTAGTGAAAAATTGTAAATTCAAAGTAAGTACGACGAGAATTCTACAGAAGGCAGAAGAATTTCGCAGAATCTCTAGGAATTCCCTCGTCCAGCCTGCGAACAATAATGAAAAATAGAGATGCAATTACCGATGCAGCGAAGAGTTGTTGCAAACGTAAAAAAGTAAAGTGTGCACTAAATCTGCTCCGAAAATATATTAGTATTGCTCCTAGTGGTGTATCAATTGACTTTATAGTTACCTGAACCGCATTGAAAATGTCATAATTCATAACAGTAGCACCCACACCCGGCAAACCACAATCAAAGATCTTTTTAATAGGAAATAAGCTCATATTTGCAGTATATGTATTGCAGGATCATGTATGTTACCTGTAAAATGGTGTCCAAATCTTTCTCCTTCTCATAAATCATTTCCCGTCTATAGCGCTATCCCGCATATTACGCTTGTAGGTCATGGTCCCTTGACGAGCGGAATAACGGGGTTTTTTTCAGTTAATAAATGTAGTTTATGACATATATTTTCTGGTGCATGATGTTTAATAATATTTATATATATGTCGGTTGAGTATTTCAAAAAGTTTTGGCAAATCTATTCATCTACAAATTAATTATTATTATTTTTGGTTTTGTATCACTTTATTTCCACATTACAAGAGTTTTACTTAACGTAAATATGATATCAAACCTGATTTCATGAATATTGATTTTATTTGAATATTATAAATAAATTAAAAAGAAAAGATAATTACCAAAAGAAACCTGACCTTTATAAATACTTAAAGTTAAAGTTGCGATCAGGCCCAGAGGACCGCGCAATGCAACTGGAGGGTAGGCTCCAGTGTTCAGAACCTACGGGACAAAGTTGAGGACGGGGGGTCGGCCCGTCGCTCGCCAGACTTTAACTCTCGGGAAAGAAACCCGGTACCCATTCTATAGAGGGCTGGGTAGACCCTAGGGCCCGTTTGGAGGAAAAAGAAGCGTGGAAAAATTCCCGTCCTACGCCGAGGCCGGGAATCGAACCCGCTACCTCCAACCCGCAGCCAAGCGCCCTTAACCACTCGGCTACCGGGTTGTAAATACTATCTCGATATATTTTTACAGTAAATTCTTGCATTTTCCCATTAATGACTTAAAGCTGTGTAATTATTTTATATTTGGTTTCTGTAAATGTAGCTTTAAATTCCACTGTGTAAATTTCAAATGAATAATTGTAACATTGATAAATACTTAACTTTTATGTCAAAATTTTAAAAACATTTAATAGATTATTATTTTTGCTGTCATTTAATGTAAAATTACATCATGTAAAAGTTTAAAAATTTTCTAAGAAATGAGAGAAAATAGTTCTTGATGATTTTAGCGTATGAAGGATTTAATGAGCTCTTTGTATGTTCGTAATAAAAAAAAATTAAATTATCTGTATATACGTATAATCTCTACTTAATTTCTTAGATTTATTTCTGTATTTTGGGTAAGTTATATTTTACGGATTTTAGAGTTCGGATTAAGTTCGATAACAACATGAAAGTAATATAAAGAAACTAAATTTTTTTAAAGTATGTTAGGGGGTCAATAACTTCATAACAATGCATATTGAAACTCGATTACTATTTAAGACTCTGGTTGTGGTCTGACTTGAACTGAGAAGAGGCAATTTTTTATTTTTTTTTGCGAAAACAGTTCGAGATCCATAGAATGATAAGAATGACAAGAACCGACCATAAGACATCAGCAGAGGGTGAGGTTCAAAATTGGGTTCTTTAAATTAAGGTGTGAGGGGGAGGGGGAAGACGAATTTAATTATCCACTTATTCTGTGACGAAATTATTAGTTTAGCATTATTATTAATCTAGTATAAAAGTCAAGCCAAGATGATTTTTTGAAGTCTAAACAGTAATAATAAACTTCTACTAATGGAATCGAATCTCCTTATAACTACAGAAGTTCCCTGAAGTGACTTGAAGATTATTTCTTTAAAAACGTTGCTTTCTTATTTTTTGTTTTTTGAAAAGGAACAAAATAATGGAAAAGTTTTATTTTTTTCTTTAATTATGGTATCTGTTCATTGCAACCGACAGAGATTTTCTATTTTCTGAAAAATACACCTAGGTTATCTTAATCCATTTAATTTTAATTAATGAATTAGTAAAAGACTGAAGATGCATTGCTAAGGCATTGATGTAAATCCACTATTTCGTTCAAATGGTTTCTGTGTAGTAATTTTTTGTTATCTTCCCGAGATAATTTCTTTAGAAAAAACTCAGGCGAAGAAAATTTGAAATACAAAAGTTAGGTCATCGCTTGTCCGTAAATGTGGTATGACAAGTTTCAAGAAGATCCATCCATCATTTTCAAAGTAATTAGGGAAGACACAGACACACACACACACATACGAAGACTGAGTAATTTGACTTACATATGAACTGGAAGAAAAAGAAAAGAATGAAAGCGATTGAATTTCGAGATCTTACTAAAGGTTTCATTAATAAACACGCTGAAAACATATCACAGATTTAAATGTGGAAAACAATGTTCAATTAAACGTTTATAATTAAAGAATATAGGTCTAGGTTAATATAGCCCTTCTAATATAATGTTAAATTAAAGAAGTAAGACTACATATTTTCTGATCAACGGGACTAAGTTGAGGTCAAGTGGTCAGCGCAACGCCACCCGCCTTTCACCCTCGGTAAAGATACCCGGTACTCGCTTATTGTAAGGATGGGTGGAACTTACAACCATTCTGGGGAAGAAAGGTAACATACTATCATAAAAACTTCAAACTATTACTATACTTATTGATTCATTACTAATGGTTAGCAGCTACATTCATTATCAAAACACTTAAAACCATTTCAGTAGGTTTGTCAGTATTTTTAAGAAACTTAAAATTCGTAAGTTTAAGAAATGATCGGCTGTGAAGTAAATGTTTATACGGTACAATGAAATGGAGGTAAATTATGAGATATCAATCGCACAGTGGTTGAATATGTGAGTGGAGAGTCATTTTAAGGGATTTCGGAAGTGTGGAGTCTTAAAATAATCGTGTCTGGTTTAAATTGGATCTTAAAGGTACATCGTAGCAAATTTTAAAGAAAGGAGTACAAGCATTTTACAGAATGATTTCGGGAGTCTTGTTTTTTTTGACTGATGCAAACCAGAGCAAAATAATAATAATACTCTGTGTTTTGTGCTGAATCATAAATAAGCTACATATGAAAGTGTAAGGAAATAGGTCGATGCGTTTTAGAGTGGTCCGCATACAAGCAGACAAGTGGACAAACGGAGAAGAAAAATGTTTTAAGTGGAATACTAGGATTTCTCCTTCTTAGTCAGTAAAAGTATTCTAGCAACAAGAGGAGCGATTTATCAGCGTTTCGTAATGAATGATGGACAGATCGGTTTTTGCTTGTAAATATCACGAACATTGAAAAGAAATATAACTGGGACTAGTAATAAGCTTTAATGTTAATCGCTTATGGTGAGGGAGGAGTCAATTTTGAGGAATAGGTCTTGGGTGGAGACCTACATAAGTTGGATCATAAGTACAACAAATTTTATAGTCATTCCCACTTCTTTTCGACCAATGTCTAGGGTTATTTTTGAAGAATGGGAATGTAGAGACGAAAATAAATGTACCTATGTTTTATGGTGGACTATAAATAAACAACTTGCCAAATTAAATGGAAATTCATCCATTCATTTTAGGACAAATAGGCAGCATACAAAGCCGAAAAATGTTCAATTGAAATAGTAAAGAATTCGCGTGCTCAGCATGCAGTCAACAATGCTATTATTATTGATGTAGTAAATCAAACTTCGTATATTTTTTATATTTCTTTGCACATGATATATGAGTTGATGGCGTATTCGCCATTTTTATGTCGTAAATAGTTTACTGTTTCTTGAAAAAAAACAAACAAACATTAACTTAGTGGATTTATTTAGATTTGTCATGATTACAAATGCCTTAAATACATTATGATTCAATTATGAATCAGTATGAGTCTGTATTCGCGAGATCCTCAATAATGATTTGTATTGACACTATCTGAAACAATAAGCAGTATCAATGGTAATGGCTGGTACTAGTTATGTTAATGCCACGCATTTTGGTTTCATTGTAGCACGTTTTTTTAAATTATTTTACAGAAAATCAGCCGTTATTTGAAGCCGTTGTTATTTCTGAAGTTCTTTTTGCGATTTGGAATCCATTACTTCTACAAAGATGTCTTCTGTCATTGGTAAATTCGATATGGCTGGAGATCGACGAGATAAAGTCAACATTTCGGACAGATTGTGGTTCCAGAAGATGGAATTTCTGCCAAAAATGAAGTTTAAACTTCAAACGTTCTTTATGATGTTGCTGTTTGGATACTTTTTTGGTCTGCTGATCCATTTAAGTAAGTGTTGGTACAACGTCCATTGGATTCATTACTTCACAGTTGCCTTCTTTCTCAGTATGATAGAATTCCGTATGGTGTTACGCAGAGATAGTGTTATCCAGTGTCTACGGCGTCTGTCCATGCTTTCATTGGCCATTGTTTGCTGCGTTTATTTATTCTTCATTGGACCGACCATTCTGTTGAATATCCTAACGGCCTTCGCTTTAATTTCCATTTACTTGAATGTTTACCTTACGCTGCATCAAGCTACAAATCAAAGCACATCTAATTTTGCTTTGCAGCTGATGATGTCTGCAGCCTTTGCTCAAGATGCAAGAATTTGGTAAGAATTCCTTCGGAGAAAGTAATGAGTGAAATCCAAATGATGACGATTCTTATCATGATGTAAAATTGAAAATCCTAAAAACTGAAATTGATTAATGACATTTTGTAACATAACACCAGTAAGAGATACTTTTATTAATATTTATTTAAATATTTAAGATAAAATAGTTTTGTGTGAAAAGATAAATCAATGATGAATTCTTTCTATTGTAATGAAGAATAGATTGATTTGCTTTAGAATTTTAATAAATGTATTTAATATAAGCTATATTGAAAAAGCAAGCAATAATCTTGAAAGTTAATCTTGCATATTCCCATGTTTTTGATGTAACAAAATTTTAATGTTTAATAAATTTTATTTTTTACAATATTTTTAAAATTTTTAATTTTCTTAGTTATTTATTAGGCTTTCATAGTTGTCTAAATTAACGCAATGTTTTCTAAAAAAATGTTTTCTGTAACTTCTGAATGAAAAGCTAAATGAACTCAACCCATTTTAAATTTTATTTTCGGTGTCGAAAAACTAGTTTTAAGGATAAGTTACTATAACTAACAAAAGAAATTATGGATGAGTAATGCTTGTGTTCATTTTACAAATGTATTTTATATACAATTCATTAATAGACTAAGAAATAAGAAATCTTTTGTCTTTTAAATCTTGTCAAGAACAGGGATCAAATAACCATACGAAAATAGACTGGTAATGAGCATCATAAGAGACAAAAGAGCTGTCTGAGGATACCATTTCTGAACACAAGGTCTTGGTTTATTAAAATTATTGTTCAACATTTTTTTTAATATGCGTGACTTAATTATTTTGTGACCGATGTGAATGTTGTAAAAAACAATGCGGTATATCTCGAAATCCTGAATTGTTTGTCCAGGCATTATTCTTGGTAAATTGATGTGAATGCACGAAGCAGAAAGTATCTAGAAAGATTCTAAGGTCCTTTATGAGCAAGTAGCATTGAGCAAGGAGGCGAACAAGTTACTTTTTTTGAGAACTAAACTTTAATCATCTGCATATCTAATTGCAAGTTAGTTGTTAACGGGGTTTCTTTTAAGTTGGACGGTTCCTTCATCCCGTAATCAAGATACTTAAAGACTGGCAAATATCAGGATGGCCGAGGGCGGTAGAAAATATAAAACTTCCCCTGAATGGTCACAACGATTTATCAAGTAAGTTGGATTACAACTAAACCTCAGTGGATAGGTGGTCTTTTATGATTTTTTTTTAAATAATATTTTTTTATTTTTTAATGATGAAATACACGCTGAGTTGAGAGAACTGAAAGTGCATCGGTAGGGGTTAAATTTTGAGGACTTCAGAGCGGGGATGGACACCGAACTAATCGCACTCATATTTTAATGAGAGAACTTGGATAAACATTATATCAAATTTTAAAGATTTTAAAATGACAGCCTAACCATTTAACCTGGTGATTTCGGGATCAAATTTTGAGAAATAGGGTGTGGAGATCAAAGAAAATGCTCCTGTGTTAAGTTGGACCACAAATAAGTTACATAGCAAAAGTTAAGTAAATCTGTTCAGTCGTCTTAACATGATCCACTTATAACAAAACAACAGTGAATGTTCATGTGGAATATTAGATTTCTCATGTTTGCTTAATAATATTTATCAATATTTAAGTTATGTAAAAATTGCTATTCTGAACTTTGCTGAATTACTTGGTAATGGAGTAACAAGAATTACTGAATAACAGCAAATTTATAGATAGAATTTACAACATTTTATTGTAAAAACATCTCAATTTTATCCTCAACTTTGGGAAAGCTTCACAGCTTAAGACTATGAATATTCGACCTTTATGGTAATGGATTAAACTTAAGAGAAGTTTGATTGATTTAAATGAATTATATTATTTGTTGAAAAGATGTTAAGGTAAAAAATGAAATAAATATTTTAATGAAAACTTTAGAGAAAATGATTCGAAACAACAAACTATTCCAGCAACAACAATTGAATGTTAAATTCTATGATTTACAGCAAATACAAGAAAACATTGCCAAGAAAACTATTCATTAAAATATTGGTTTCATTCATTTATTGTTTCCCATTCTGTCCTTAATATTCCTTGCGTTCTTTGTAAAATTTAATATAAAAATACTTTACAATTTTAGAAAAAAACCACTAAATTTTCAATAATGTAGAACATTCTGCTAGGGATAAATGCAGAACCCTACTTATAGACAGAGTGGCAAGCAATGAAATGAATAAAATGGCTGTAAAATACATAAGCGTTTATTTGAGGTATTTAAAATTTTTCCAAAAAACTATTTACAAAGATATCTATTATCTCTTATTTGCTTAAAGATTAACACTTTGATAGCACTGGATAGAGATATTTCCTCTGGTTGCACAATAGTTTCACTTTCACACAAATTTAATATTAAACACTTTAACTTAGTATTAACTAATATTATTTTCTCTGTTAATTATATATTTGCACTTCACTATTACACTATAGCTTATTTTGATTTAAACTAATTAAATCATACAGGTAACTAGTTTACTAGTAATAACCTTTCACTTGTATGCACTTGTAAATAATCACAACACTTATCTTCTATTGTAATTCATTTGTTTCACTTATACTCTATAAGCAATACATCCTAATACGAATATGATATTCTGGTTTTAAACACCTAATGCGAAATTGAATTATATTTCCAATATGATAAGTCACAATTCGCACGTCCCTTGTTAGGCTTCACTTCTTTCTTCTATTTATCAGGTATTTTGGTCCCGTCCAAAATAAAGTAAATAAAGAGTTCGCTACTTACAAATTGAAGGCGCTTGAAGACTTCACCTTTGAAGTTCTCTGCATGGCTTCGTTGTATCCACTTCACTTTGTAGATTACAGTTGCATAATTCTGAAGCACATTTAAACCTTCAATCTAGGAGTTGAATATGGCGGGTCGCTCACTCGTCATATGATGTCTCGTTCCCACAATACCTCGGGAAGATAATATTGGCCTTCTAATGATTCAAACTTTAATTCACGTAAGTTCGTTTCTTCTTACAGTGAATGTAAATAAATAACTAAAGTTCGCACAATAAACATTGACTCTCCTCGTCTTCAATATCCTCTTGAACTGAAGTAATAATAAGTTGAACTAAATATTTCTTTCTATAGTTCGAATAGCTAATTTTATTTAACGACTTTTTAACTTTTCGGTTAGAATATGAAAAGGTATTTATTACCTTCAAATAAACAGTAACAAAGTTCAATTATTCGCTTACTTGGAGAATAATTCTACTTAGGCAGTTCTTGGGATGGAGCGTTCCACTTCGATGAAAGGGTTCAGGTTTTCACGAGGAATGTTATTCAAAAGTTCCTTCGTACTAAATAATTTCTTGTGTTTTAAACACTTCTCCAGTTCGTGTCTTCTTAGACTAAACTTATTCCATTCCAGGAATTCAGGTTCAATTCTAATTCACACCGCAATAGCTTCTATCGGAATTTCGTATTCCTATTCCCTTTCCATTAAATGTTGACTCTGACGGCCTTACTTTCAATAGAACTAATTTCGCTTGAATTTTCAGTTCATACTGCCCAATCTCCTTAATCAATGGTTCGATCCATTTTGGATTAACCTCTAACGGCTTAGGAATCCAAGTGTTCCTAATTGAACACACTATCTCGTGTGTCCTGCAGCCTTCAACCTCGCTCGCCATCTCCAGCTGTTCTAACTGCCACTCTTACTCTTCTGACGTCACATTGACTTCTCATTACACACGCCAAAAATTTGAATATTTAAATTTTCTATGGATTACTTCCATTTCAAAAATAAAAAAAAATTTCTTTCAAGCAATTTTCACATGCGTATTATTTAAACAACTTTAACTCAAAATAATTAAATTATTTTATTTAAAAAATTTAAAATACCACAGCACATTCTTCCTTGGGAAATCTTAAATCTTGAAAGCAGATAAGTGTATTAAAATTTGGAAAGAATAAAATAGATCAGAACAAATATTAATTAGAATAGGTATGTTCTCAGTCATCATGGCTTGAGCCCATTGCACATGGATCCGAAAATCGGTCGGTGGGATCCATGTGCAATGGGCTGAAGGGGAGCGTTTGAGACCAAAATTATCATATTGAAATGAAAAAAGGTAAGGAGAATGAGGGTGTTTTGAATATGTAAATTTTGGACTGAATCACCATACTATACGTAAATTGTGTTACAGAAACCCTCATTCACCTTACCCTTTTTCATTTAAATGTGATAATTTTGGTCTCAAACGCTCCCCTTAAACCCATTGCACGTGGATCCGACCGACCGATTTTCGGATCCATGTGCTTTAGTAGGGACTGATTATTCAGTACCGGGACATCAATTTTATGGATGGGAAATGCGTGGAGATCAAATTAATATTTCTTATATTTTAAGTTTATACCATAAATAAGCATCTTACTATATTTCAAAGAAATTCATCTTAACCGTTTTAGCCAAGTTATTGCGGTTAATTTTGACAGATGGGAGGGACGGAGACCAAACTACATAAGCCTATGTTTTAAGTGGAACCATAAATATGCTACGTACCAAATTTTATGGAAATCCGTCCATTCGTTTTTGCATTATGCAGATACAGACAAATGGTAAAATAAAAAAAATATTCAATAGAATAGTAAAACTACGCATGCTCAGATCAAAAATATGTATTATTGCATAAAAACTGTGACAACCCTAGGCTTTTTGACGTCAGAATTAAAATAACACTTCAAGATATTATTTAAACAACCCCAGCAAAAGAAAAAAAAAATGAAAGAAAATCCAGCAACTCTTATTGTCGAAAACTTTCTTAGCCGCCATCTTCCGCATTGGCGGTTTTGTCCGTGGTCTTTACTCTAGTCGTCCCTTTTCCCAGCTACTGTAAATATGTACATAAACATCGAAGAAATAGAATAGTTAAAAATCGTGGCCGTGTTTGAAATTAGTCTGTAAACATAATTAGGTATCTTAGACAAATATAAACTCTTCCACACATCACATTAGTATTTAAAATATTTATTAAATACTAAATACAAATGACAAATTTTCAGGAAGTATACATCTTCCTTTTTCAAGTAAAAAATTAGAATAAAGTAACAAACAAACAAAGAATTGTTTGTTACTTTATTCTAATTTTTGACTTGAAAAAAGAAAGATGTATACTTCCTGAAAATTTGTCTTTTATATTTAGTATTTAATAAATACTTTAATTACTAATGTGATGTGTGGAAGAGTTTATATTTGTTTAACATATTCGAGATGGAAAGAAGGAAGATCGTTGAAGAATTTGGTATACAGTAATACCTTGAGATACGAATGCCCCAACATACGATTTTTTTGATATACGACGAAAATTTTCATACAATTTACGCCTCGAAATACGAAGATATTTTTGAGATACGAATAGGTAGTACAGCTAGATGTTGTGGATCTGGTGCAGAAGCATGCAGAAGAACTCACGACGGAAGAGCTGAAGAAGTTACAAGAGATGACGCACTCAGAGGTGATGAAGGAACTCAGCAGTAAGGAGGGGGTCGAGAAAGAGGAGGTGCTATCTTCACGTGAAATTCGTGATATTTTTGCTAAGTGGCAAGAAGTGTCCGATTTTGTTGAAAAGAGACATCAGGAGAAATTGTCTACAGGGAGAGCCAGTGCATTGTTCAATGACACGTGCCTTGCGCATTTTAGAAACATTCTAAAAAAGAGACAGAAATAGATCTCTCTTGATCGTTTCCTTTGGAAAAGACCACGTCTTTAGTGGCGATACATCCACTGCAACTGAGGCCAAAAGGGCCAGACATGAGAGTGGCAGTGATAGTGATTAGTCTTAGTGTAAGTAAAAAAATAGTACATTTAGTAAAAAAATATAGTACATTTATATCATGCATATAATAAACATTGTATTTATCTTATATTAAATCTATATTTGGTTGGTATTTAAAGCATGTTAATTATTTTTTGGGGGGTAAATTCCTATCACTGGAACAAATTAATTCTATTTCCATTAATTTCTATGGGAAAAATTGATTCGATATACGATTTTTTTGATATACGACGATCGTCACGGAACGAATTAAATTCGTATGTCGAGGTACCACTGTAATTAGGTATTGCGTAGTGGGGACCCAGCATTCAGACGTTTCAGTGTGACGCACATTCGAACAGACAAATGGACAGAAAAAAAAAACAATGTTCAAATGTTGTAGTAAGACTTAAAAATCCTAATTGCTTAACAGGAAAAATTAAAAAAAATGATGTGTTACTTAAAAAATTGAAAGGAAATTGAATCCTGAAAACACTCAAAAAAATTTACGCCTCAAAATATAAAGCTTCATTTACCGAACGAAGCAATAAGAGCTTTAAGATTAGAGCCTGAGGTAATTTACTTAACTTGGACATGACTTGAGCGATCAATTATGTCTTATGTACAACTTTACATCTCAGTAAACATATGCCTGGATAACAATCAATCGATGTTGGTCAGAGGTTTTAGTTCAGAAAAGAACGTCTTAAAAACCTTTACTTAAAAATTTGTTCTATTTAACTTGGACATTTTTCTTCTCCGTTTCTTTATTTCTTGCTTTGCCAGGAAAAATCGAAACAGGTCTGTCTTGGAATATGTAAAAGATTTATAAATTATGACGTTTCTAATGTGGGAACCTCATAAATAATTTCCTAATTTATTTGGTATAGAATTTGTAGAATAAAAGTTTCTATTAGTTTAGTTGACTGCACTTTAATTTCAGTGTGAGATATTTTTACAATTCGTATACTGTCATCATTCCATTGCGAAGTGGGGCTTGAGTATGCAGGGACTGATTCAAACCCTGAGAGAGAGAAGAGGAAACCATAATATTCGTGCTCATATTTTAAATTGAATAAAAAATAATTTTAAAAAACCAGTCCAGCCATTGCTGCTGTGTAATTCGGGGTCGTTTTTGAGTGATGGGAGAGGTGGAGCCCAAAGTAACTGTAATTACATTTGAAGTTGGATAATAATGTGAGCTTATCAAATTTATTAAAATCCGTTCAGCCGTTTTAACGTATAAACAGACAAATGGATAAACAGAGAAAAAATAAGTGAATATATTTTTGTGCTAAAGCATTAATTTAAGGGCAACTCATAATAAAAAAATAATTAAAAATACTAATAATAAAAGAAAGTACATTAATGTTAGGAAAAAAATAAAAAAAACATTAGGAAAATAAGAAAACGTTAGGAAAATGTGAAAAAAACAAACCAAACGGACATTGAGAAAAAAAAAAGTAGATATATTCGAACCGACAACATTCAGTATATGAGTCCAAGACGTTAAGCATCAAGCTATAGCTGACAACTTAAATGAGATAGTTGCATTTCTAACATTTAAGTTAATAGAGAAAACCCAATAAAAACAATGCCGATATCTCGAACATGGGGGGGTTGGCCCCTCAAAATACTAAAACTCCTACGTTGTTTGGGCCTCTGAACACGATGGTGAAATCCGTTTGTCGATCCGACCGTCCCTTCGGGAGTTGTTAGGGGAGGTTACAATGACAACAATGTAAAATATCTCGAAAGTAGGGGAGGGACGATGGACCCTGAAAATACCCCATGTGTTTGGGCCTCTGAATAGGTTGGTGAAATCCGTTTCTCGATCGACCGTCCGTCCGAGGATTGCTAGGGTCGGACAGACACGGACGGACAGGACAGCTATCGATTTTGGTCGCTATCACAATAGCTCCCAAAGGGATCGCTAAAAACAGCATATATAGATTTTCAATACAAGAAATGCGAAGATGTTCGAATATCAGGACATTATTTACAATCATGTCATCGAATAATTACCGTATCTACAATTGCTGCAAAAGTAACAAATTCAAGAAAATAATAGAAAGATTTAGCTGTAAAAATACTAGACTGTATGAGACAAATATTCGCTCTTACAATGGCTTTCAAAATATTTGAGATAATGAAAACCATGTTGAATGAATTTATTGAAAAACAGTATTGTATAGTTTTGCAAATTGAACATCAATATATTTAAATTTAAGAAATTAAGAAATGGCAATAATTGATATGGACTTGTAAGCGTATGTAGCATATTTTTTTTAGCAGTTTTTAAAACTTAAAAAAGATATGTTATCACAGTAACACGAAATCTGAGAACAAGACGAGCCGAAGACGAGCCAAAGACGAGCCGAAGGCAGGAAGGGCACTACGTACCTTTTCTGGAAGCGTTTCGTCGTATTTTCGAACCCTCACAACTTCGGCCTGAATAATACTAGAGAGCTCAAATTTTCAGGATAAGATGCAGTTAGCAGACTAATGAAATACACTAAGTTTCATTTATTTAGCTTTTATACTTTGGATTTTATTAATACCTAAAATACGTCGATTCCGTCACTGATTGACTGACTGACTGAATGACTGACTCATGATCATCAAAACCTCTAGGGTACTTCCTGAAGTCCTAGAAAGCTGAAATTTGATATGCAGGCTAGGATTAGCACACAAACAACAAAAAATTAAGAAATCCGTAACTTTCACCCTGGAAACCCTCATAAAGGGGGAGGTCTGGTTATGTATTATCGAACCCTTATAGCTTCGGCCTGGATAAAACTAGAGAGCTCAAATTTTCAGGATAAGATGCAGTTACCATACTAATGAAATACGCTAAGTTTCATTTATCTAGCTCTTATACTTTGGATTTTATTAATATCTAAAATACGTCAATTTCGTCC
This sequence comes from Thereuonema tuberculata, assembly GCA_023159025.1. Lineage (NCBI taxonomy): Eukaryota > Metazoa > Arthropoda > Chilopoda > Scutigeromorpha > Scutigeridae > Thereuonema > Thereuonema tuberculata. The sequence goes on from JAFIDM010006224.1 coordinate 13,553, forward strand.
ATGATTCACTGACTGACTCACTGACTCATGATCATCAAAACCTCTAGGGTACTTCCTGAAGTCCTAGAAAGCTGAGATTTGGTATGCAGGCTAGAAT
>JAFIDM010006225.1:0-13649 GCA_023159025.1 Thereuonema tuberculata
GTCAAAGAACAAAAATTAATTCAGGTTCACTTAATTCTAACAAGTTCGGAATCCTTAGAATCTTAATTTTTTTTTTAGTGAAGCTCAAATATTAAAAACACAGATCATCAGGTGAAATACAAAATATGAGAAGCAATGAAATGGAAAAAAAAAAATATGAATTAAGAACAGAAGGTTTAATTACAGATTTTCTAAGTTAATTATTTTATACAGCTTATACTGTATAATTAATTCCTTCCAAACATTTTGATAGGAGTTTTAAACCACATACTCTCAACAATGTTCAGTATTTTTTGATATATGCATTTATAAATATGATGATATAAACAAACTAAATATCTCTTCATACTTTAAGAAATTATTACTTTAGCCAATAATTTCTTTTGGTAGCACTGTGTTTCAAATAACTTTTCAAAGATAGTACTAGAATTTAGTATGGATCAGGAATAAAGAATTCAAAGGCTACCATTATAAAATATAATGAATTACAACATGTCAATATAAGGCTTGACAACAATTAACAAAATGATTTTTACAACATTACTAACAAGAGTGGCTGCCTGGGAGAGGGCACCAAACTGAGATCTAACTGTAAACAATTTTGTGTTAGTAACATACTGTACAGTTGTAATTTTTTCTCCTTTTATAATTTTGATTTTTTGTTTTAAATATTTTTAAATAACCTTATTTTAAATAAGATTTCATACATAAATTATACAAAAAATATGCAAAAAATCGGAGGAGGGAGGCACTAAAAAGTCACCTCGCCTGGTTATCGGTAAGAAATATTTATCTTGAGTAACTCCTAGTTATTAAGCTGCCAATTCCTGAAAGAATTTTAAATCTGCTTTTCTTCATTTTTTCTAATCATGAAAACTATACAAAAGAAAAGCATATGTATAAACTGTAATACCTACAGAATACAATCAGCAGCAGCAAATTTCCTATTTGTTGAAAATTAATTAAATCACTAAATACATAAATTGACTACATCTAATTAATTTTAATCATATCAACCACCCACAAGTGAATGGATTACAAAATCGAGTAATATGCATTGTTAGACAATGGTAGAAATTCATTGTTTGGCTTCTAATGCTCTTTAATGAGAATTTTTTATCACTTTCATGAGCAAATTTCTTGAAGGGATATTACAAAATTTATTGAGTTGAAAAATTCATTCTAAATTTATCGAGAGGAACACGTGGACACACTGATTTTACAAACTTCACTTTACTACTTTTTACATGTAAACAAACAAAAAGCAGCTTTAACATTGATATTTTCAAATGAACAAGAGGTTAAGCCATTGCTCAGATGTAGTGAATAACAAATTAATGAATAACTATGAAGCTAATTTAAAGGAAAATGTTAATAACAACATTCCTAACTTTTGAAAAAGAATATATTTATAAGCTCATAAAGAACATTTAATATTGACATCAGGGATTTGCTTTTTCAATAATTTTTTTTAACAATCATTTTATAATTGGTCTTCATTTTTTTCATCCCCTAACTAATGAGAATTCCAAATACTAAAAATCTAAGATACAGTCCTTAATCATGATTATTGTAATTTCAAAGTAAAATCTTTTAAAATAAAACATATACTACATTTTAGATTATTGAATTGTAGAGCTTTAAAAACAAAATTAACAATTATCTATTACTAAGCATAAACATTGCCCAACTGATATTTTTTCATTTACATTCATAATTGGATTCAAAATTAATTAAAGTAAAAAATATTGGAAAGTTTCTTATTACCTTGCTGCTTCAATCCCAAGAGTTGTAAAAACTTCAAAGGTGTTGTTAGAAACTGTTTTAGTGCCTTTTATACCTATTGACAATGAAAAACAAAATACAAAGCTATCAAGAAAAAAAAAATGCATTACATTTTAATGTCAATTAGAACCAGTTTGGCATCCAAGTGTTTTTGAAAAAAATAAAACAAATAAATAAAATTACGCCAAAGGGTTACTGTGAAACCTACTGTAATATCTCACTCTAATCACAGAACTCTAAACTATGGTCATTCTATACCCAATAAATTACTATCACACTTCTAACAAAATACTTCTGAGTACATTCATTCCTCCTGCAAACTTTCTAATCACACAATAAACAACTGAGATTCAAAAATATCCTAAATTCTTCTTTTACAACCAATATATGAGCCGTTTATTTTGAAAGTGACCTAAGTCCATTTTTCAATTTTTTGTTTGTTAACTTGTTTGTTAATGAAGGCATTAAATAAAGCCAAAAAGTCATTTGTTTAAAATGAAAACAAGTTTAACGTGTCCAATGATTCAAAAAAATAAGTAAACAAATGAAGGCACAACGTTACAAGATAGGATTCGCACCCTGAGTTGTCACTGGGAAGAGACTGGGATGGACCGTTTTGGCTATATTTAATACTTCATTAGATTCCTTTTGCGCCTAGCAGATTGCAGGACAAGGAATATTTGTATTTTGTATTTCGTTTATTTTTTAATTAGGATTTCTTCGATGGGGGGGGGGGGTCCCGTTCTCAGGAGCAAGACCCGGGATACTAACCTCTCGCACCTTATGAGTCTATCATCGGTGACAGCTCAGGGTGCGAATCCTATCTTGTAACATTGTGCCTTCGTTTGTTTACTTATTTCTTTGAATCATCGAGCCCATTAAACTTCTTTTCATTTTAAGTATTAACTTTGCAACATTGTTAAATTATTAAGATGAATAATTTTTGTTTTCTCAAAAGTTACAGTTTGTAAAGAATTTTAAACAACTAAAACCTTTACAATTTCATGAACTTTAGAAATAAGAGGAAAAGGATTTGGTATTATGTCAATAAATAAAACTGTCGTTTTAGAAAACTGCATTTTATATTTTCAAATTAAGATTTTTATAGTTATCTGAATTTTGGAATTTCTATTTTAAGAAATATTTATGGAATAAAACCATTAAAATTCATTTAAAATAAAAATAAAAATGAAGTTACAAAGAGCAAACCAAACAAATAAAATGAAGAGTAAAAGCTTATATTCAGAATTCTAAAAATGATATGTAAATGAAAAAGCCTGAACAAAAGCTGACAGAATTATCCTGAAGTATTAGCATAGTTCTTAAAAATGACTGGTTAAGAGATTCTGAACAACCAAGTTGCAGATATTGAGTAAAATTACTAAGTGATTTCATATCAAATCACTTTGTAATTTTACTCAATATCTGCAACTTCTCTTTCTTCTCTTTTGATTAAATTTTTTTTTAACAATGTTTTCAGAGATATAATATTTAAATATCTACTATTTTAAGCTTCCAAGCAGTTTTTGAAATTGTAAGTCTATGTATTTACTTGATAATATATATGATTCCTAAATTATAAGTCAGGTTTAACTTAAATATGAACTAACATCCATTAAAATAATGCTATTTTCTTTTTTTTAATTAAGTCTATTGATTCTGTGAATTAAATATAGTAAGAAAATTTGACAATAGAAGGTCATGATTTACTGATTTTGATAATGTGCTTTTCAGAAAGATACTTTAATCACAGAAATTTATATCTGTAGATGGGGCATTTCCATAAGCGGAATCTATATTTTAAAAGTAAGTAAGTAAAATAAAATAATAACAAAAAAAAAAAATAAATGGACAAATTCAAGGCCTTAGAACTTTTTTTTTTTAATATCTAGCATGTCGCAGGTTTGTTAAAAAGATAATTTCAACGGCAGTGTAATGTGCCTCAAATCATTATCTTGAATATAATCACAATCATTTGTCTTATCAAGTAAAACTGGCTTATAATTTCAAGAATCACACATATTATCAATCTCAACAAAACCCAGATGTAAACTTAAAATAATCCTTATAAGGAATTTTGCTATATAACCTTAGCAAAGGATCTGTACTGCAGAATAATGTTCGAAACTTCCACTAGACTAACAACCAATAAGCAAAAAAAAAAAAAAAAAAGTCCCTTTTTATTTGTTACTCAAATTCTATTCAATTAATCAGTACAACAAACTTGTGAACAACTGTTCCAGCATCTTTTATTAAACTGTTAATTTTTACCAGTAAATTAAGTGTTTCAATAAAAGTTCTATCCATGATACAACAAAAATAATGAGAGCATGAATACCGTTCAAGATATGTAGTAAATCGTAGAATTTAATATGGGACAAGAAAAATTTACGCCTAAGGAAAAGGTATACTGGATATGACAAAAAGAGAGATAGGTAATGAAACTCAAATAAAATATTGACTCTATTAACAACTGCTGTATGATGACTTTATGGACACCCAAGTAAAAAATCCTAATACATTTTACATAATATTTCTTCTTCTGACTTTATTGATATTTTTCCAAAGAAATACAAATAAATGATTTGAAACCCATAAAACTTAAATAGAAGTTTTTCATTCATATCTAAAACTACTATATAAATTTCACAGACATATCTTACATACAACTGTATAACAGTTTCCGATCTTTAAATAATATTTAAATACAGCCAGTATTTTCAAGAGTAATTTTTTTAATGAGACTGGAAAATAATAATAATAATATAATATATAAATAAATATGCAATTGATATTTTACCTTGTGTTCCTATAACTTCCCTTAAATTATCACCTTCAACAAATAATTTGTATTTAGTTTTACCCTTGCTATCATCAATGTGAATTACTGCTCTATTTACTGTGGGTAAACCCTATTTTGAAAATATTGAAAATTACTGTTATCAGTATTGTTCATCTCATAATAATTTTGAGAAATCTTACATTAACAGTATTTAAAATAGTTTATAATGTTAATAATAATAATAAATATAATTTTAATAATATAATAAATAATATAATTTTGAGAAATCTTACATTAACAGTATTTAAAATTGTTTATAATATTAATAATAATAAAACTTAATTTTCTTATTTTAAAGCCTCATTCCATACTATTTGTCAATCTTCTACCCTAAAACAAAAAAACATTAAGCAATGAAAACGTAAGTAATGTATCAAGAAGTTTCTCAGAAGAACTACTGATGAAGGGTTCTTCCAAGATGCCTTATCCATTCTTTCTCTTCAGTCATTATTATAATTTGATATTTTTTTCTTTCAAAAGTTAAGAATTACATTTTGGAAATGACTAGTCAGAATGTGCATATAAAATATAATTGGCAATTTTCCTGTTAATTAGTCAAATAGTATTCTAAAATTTTCAACAATGATTAAATTAAAAATAGCAAAACTAAATTCAATCATCTCTCACACACTAGAAATAACTGGGAGAATCAAGGTGTCATTATTTCTGTTGTCCTCAGATTCTTCAGCCTTGCAGATAAGTTTGCATTCTTTAATGGTCTCAATAATAGTTCAAACACATGATGAATTTTATGGGTTTCTAGTGTTGAGGAACAGGACAGACAAAAGATTATATTTATTCTAGATTTAACTTTCTCTTGAGGATTAAAGAATTTGTTTCCATTTCAAGTTGTTATGCATTTTTCCTCTGACTATTAGGCATAACATATAATTATATGTTTATGGATTCTTCATGATTCACTGTCACAGATCAAAATGAATTCATTCCACAATTCGTAAAATTTATTTACAATTAATTGTGGAGGCAAATTCCTTTGTATTCAGGAGAAAGCTAATTTCTAGAAGAAATAATTCTTTTGATTAATCTGTGAATTTCAAATCAACTGAATACCAAAATAACAGTCAAAATAAACAATATCAATTTCATTACCTTAATAATCACTTGTGGCAACTGTTCTTTCAAATATTGTAACATGTAATACAAAGAGCTCTTAGAAGTTTCTGCGGGAATTACTTTTAAAATAGATTCTCCGTGAACTTCAACATGTTGTGATTTTAAACGAAGCTTAGATGTGCAAATCGAATATCTAATTGATTCTGCATCAACTTCCAACTGAAAGAGAAAACCAATTTGCAAATTACTTAATACAAGTAAACAAGCATACTAATTACAATTTCAAAACAATTAATCTAAACATTAGTGACACTTTGAATCTATCATTAATAAAAAATAATACATTTTTCAGAATTCATTTTTTTTTTTTCATGAATCTATCAAAATTAAGCCGAAATGACTCATTTCTTTTTGTACCTCCATTTTATGCTAAAAATGCAGCCTTAATGGTAGTGAATATTAATCATTGCATATAAATTAAATATTACAATGCTGAAAAATTTGAGTAACACTCTAACTCAGCGTTTTCCAATTCATTACAGCAAACGTTACCTTTTAAATTTTAAATAAAAAAAAATACCAAATTACGGAAATGAAGCCCTTCTAATATATGGTAATGTAAGTGTAAAAAGTAATCAACAAATAACTAACTATAATAATAATAATAATAATAATAATAATAATAGGCCGACGCACTAGACTAGAATAAAAATGTTTTATACAATTTAAAAAAAGTTTTACATTAAAAAACAACCAGTTTCGCCTCGTCAAGAGGCTTTGTCAAGTGATTACAACTGAATTAAACATGAATTATATAACTCGGAGCAAGCAATGAAATGCCAAGTCATGTGGAGATGCTTCATCCAGTAGCTGGACTGACAAACGGAACGCACTCTAGAAGGCAGTATGAGAAACGGAAGCTGTCTGCTGTGATCGGGAACATTATCAAGACAGATATTTAGTGCAGAAACATCAGATAAACAATAATAAGTATAACAATAGAATTGCTGTTTATGATATATATTTGGGTTGAAACATACATAGCTTACAGCATGAAAATTTGATCTGATCAACGTAGATCTCGTAAGTAGGAAATTTGGAAAATACTGTATTTTAAGGCATCAGTGATAAGCTCTTTAGACTGACAAAGGAAATTTCTAATTTTTTGAGATGGTAAATAAACAGGTAAGAAATTGAATCCTTTCAAGCAGTTAATGATTCACAGGAAAGACACACGCACACACACACACACACACAAAGGGACTATTTTTTAAAAGTTTTCATGGAGTAACTATGAAGATGGTGGTTGACATGCTTGGGTTTGAAACCACTGGCCATTGTTATTAAACAATTCCTGCTGACTTTGGAGTGTAAGGCTTCTGTGAGAGAGTAAGAGAGAGAGAAAGAGACAGAGACAGAGAAAACTGCAGACTCTGAACAAGATACTACCCAAAAAGAAGAACTGCAGTGTCGGTTTTCCTTATACTTTTGTGTTAAGAAATCAAAGTATTGGACAATGAGGATATCTGAGAAAGGCAATACTTGTGACAGTAGCAATAAAATTATAATTTGTTATCATTTACAATTACTTACCTTAAGCAGTCTAATTCTATCCAGATCAAGCTTTATTAATAAGAAGCATTCATCTGGAAGGAAGACCTCTTCTATATATTCTGAAACCTATGAAAATACACAAATACATGCATTACTCTCTAGAAAATCAATTCATAGTAAGTTTAATTATAATGACGATAAAGTACTTTCACTAAAATAAATAATGAATGTCAGATGAGGAAGATAATAAACATAAATTTGTAAAAACTTTTAAATTAATAGGAAAAATGAAGTAATATTTTTCAGTTTCAATTCAGTAATTTTCATTAGAAAGGCTAAAAAAAAAATAACAAAACCCTAAAGTATCTGAATTTTAATGATAAAAATGCAATATTTGAAATGTGAATTATTTATACAATACTCAAAATGGCTATACTCTCATGCATTAAAAATCTCAATATTTTTTAATCTCAATATAAGTTTCCAATTTAAAGAAAAGAATATGTTTTTGTGTAATTATTGTAAAAAAAAAGGAGTATTTCTCAAGGATTTCGGATTAATAAACTAACCATTTATCTTATTTTATTTTGTAGTGGAAGAGAAAGATACTATTAGATAATAAATGAAAACTAACATTACATTTTGTAGAATTTACTATTCATAGAGAGACCTATTCCCAATGTAACTCAAAATTTATTGATTACCTGGAGATTAAATAATATATTGCTAATAATAATTTTAAAACTTTCTTATCTTTCAAAAAGACTGACCACAAACTGAAAGTACCCTTAATGAAATTTATAAATTTCAGTAAGCACAATTTTGTAGCATTTGTCAGCAAGAAACTGACAGAGACTGCACAATGGATATGAACTTAATACTGAAGTGCATCACTGATGAATGGCAAAAATGAACATAAAACAGGGGAATATCTTGCTGAAAAGAGACCAATATCATGGTTACATCCAAAGGTGTGGAGAGAGTGGTTTTAAGCAACTATCAGAGAGATTTGACAAACAGCACTACAAAGTGAATTGCAGGAAACAACATCATGAGAAAGAAAATGGTTTATACCTGTCAGTTTCAAACTTTAAGTATTATAAGTTTCTCAATCTAGAAGCCAATAAATGAGTTAAGAGAAAATGCATAGGATATCTTATAACTTAAAAGAATTTAAATTTTTAAATCATTGTTTACTCTTATGAGCAATGATTCTAGAGTAAACAAAGCTTGTTGTGACTGAATTAATAAAATATTTTAATGTTACATTTTCTTATTTTATTTGGTTATCATTTTGTAGTGAGTAATTTTTATTAAATTTCCATATTAACTTTCTCCTCTATTCATATTAAAAGAATTTAACTTAAAAATGGAAAGTATACAAGGCTAAAGTAATTTTGCAAATTGAACATTTTTGGTCAACAGACGTCTTTTGCACAACCTGAAATATATAATTCATTCTTTCTAATATAAAATATAATTAAAGAAAAAATGAATTTGATTGATACAAATGAAATATTATTGAGTAAAAACAAGTAAAAAAAAAAACTTCTAATCTTAAAAACTTTTACCTCTCCTAACAATGTTTTTTCAATTCGTCCTTTAACCTGTCGAGCAAATTCAGGATCGTCGTCCACTTCTAGGTCAGCTGCAACAATTGGTGTACTAATTGTACGAGTAACATTGATTATTTCTTTAATACGAGGCACACCTAATGTAATATTCATTGAAGCTACACCAGCAAAATGAAAAGTTTTCAATGTCATCTGAGTACCTGGCTCACCTATACTCTGAGCTGCTAATGCTCCAACAGCAGTACCTGCAAAGCGAATAAGTTAACAAATGAAATTTAAACACATTAATATTACTTTTGAACTTAAGAACAGACTGAATTTGAAATTAATGATAACTTTTCAAACCTGATTTAAATTTATACTTTTTTCTTTGAACAAATTATAAAGGCAAGAAATGCAGATCCAAAAATTAGAATAGGCAATAGACCGGAACTGATGAACCATACAGAAGATGATTAATAGCCCAAACAACAATAGTTCCAATAGCAAAGTGTACCAAAAAATGACCAAGATCAAAGAATAAAAACAAGATTTTGAAGCAAAAAATGCAGCAATTCATTATACTTGTATGGAACACATGGAAACTAGTTGTGAAGATACTGCAGTCTACATTGACTCTGAGAAGGACTAAGCAAAATATCTGGAACTGAAGCTGGTTAAAGGAAATTTAGTTCAAAGTACTATTATTATTGATAAAATATGAAAGGAAGTCTTTTGAGTCAAGCTGACACACTAGGATAACTGTTTCATGCTTATTAGGCTCTCTTCAGTCACATTTTATTGTTGTTTTTATTTTCTTAACTTTAGTTTATGAGCGGTCACTTGTGCCATTAAGAATAGTTATTATTATTCTTTTTATCATTTTGCATACTGTTTTGTCATAATGGCAAATAATTACCATATTGCACTAAAGTTTTTTCCCGAGAGAAAGTAACACAATAATAATGTGGTTAAAATTTTATTTTAATAAGTCATTTGTAAATAGGGTAAATTTGCGCTGAAACTTTCGCTTTTAGACACGCCTCCAAAAAAGCATTTTCACATGGCCATGAAATCATAGTTTTCTATCAACAAGTGAGTGAGGAGTTCAACTTGCAGGTGTACTTACACAGGTGACCATTGCTTTACTTCAATGGCTTCTGTGAAACTTTCCCAGAAAAAAAGATATTATTAGTATTGCATTGTGCTACTCTGCAAAAATACAAGTGTGACTTCGCCAGACAAGTTTTTTATTTCTGTGCTGAAGAATGCAGAAAGAACAGTGGATGAATGCAGTAAGAAGAGAGAGATACCGCTCGATGAAAAAAAACACTTGTTTTGTCTATCAAGATCGCTTTAATGTAAGTATTACAAAATAATTTACATTTCTTTTAAATGTGCATGGTATTAAATAATAATAAAATAATTACAGTTGGACCCCGATTTAACAAACCCCCATTTACCGAATTTTGCGATTTAACGAATTTTTCTTTTTCCTTGATTAAAATGAAGGCAAAAACCCCTACTTAACGAATAAGAAACCCCGAATTAACAAATTATTTCAACAGCCGAAAAAAAAAAAAAATTGTTAGTTTGGGTAAACATATCAAATGCACCAGAATATAAATGACGCTGTATTTTCTTCTCTCCATAAAGTCGAAAAAGAAAGTTTTCGAGTCAGGAATCAAGGAAATTGTCAAACATTACTCAGTACATACTTTAAAATTTCAAATTAACTAGTGCATAATTATTCGCTGTATTATTTGCTGCTGAATAAAACGTGTGCAATTTCTAATTATGGATATTATTTTTGCGTAGATGCTTATTAGGGACGTTCCATAAGGTAAGTGCAGAAATTTTTTATTTTGGACCCCGATATTACAAATAACTTGCAATTTAACGAATAAAATTTTCGGTCCCGATGAATTCGTTAAATTGGGGTCCGACTGTATTTCTTACGATTGACACTTGGGTGACTGCCAAAGCATTAGATAGAATCTGGAATTATTTAAATCATTTGTTCATATTACTGAAATTATTTTCAGTATGGTTTTAAAATCAACAAATAAATTTGAGTATTTTTTTACTCATTGCTATAAAATACGTTAAAAAAGCTTATAAATACTAAGTGATAAGCGTATATCAAAAAGAGAAGTGTGTATATTATTATGATCGACGTGCAATTTGGAGTTATTTAATGAAACAGGATATAGGAGTTTTGGTTATTGACTAAGAAAGTTAATTTTTAAAGTAAAATAACTTCTAAGTTCTTTAGTCTTCCGCTTTGTCTGTTCCATGTCTTGTTTGTATTTACGAACATCTAGATAAGGGATCAACACTTGACATGGGACTCATATAAGCAGAGGGTTCAAAATGTACGTTATGACTTTTTTTATTGTGTTATATTGATATGGTGTCTTAAATAGTCGGCTTTATAATATTTACGACGAAACGTTAAATTTTGTTTTATAACTAGTGGTTTAGGCTTTGAAAAGTTGTTCGGTTTTAAATTAAATCTATTGTTTTTCCAAAATTTACTGCTGTAAGAAATAAATGTTCTCCCTAGCTTCCTACACATTAATGTATTTGGTTTTATATTTTTATTAATAAATGAAGATAAATGAGATGATGCAAAGTTAATGCTCAAAATTTACTGTAAACATTTGCTGTTTATGACTGATTCTTCTTAAAACAAACAAATAAGGACATTCATGCAAGAGGGAAAGACATAATAAGTAAACACAGAAACAGAATATATTGTGAGTGAAGGTAAGGAGTTATATAATTCAAGTAAGAATTTTGATCAATATATTTATAGAAATAACAGACAAGCCAATAACTGAACAATAAGAATTGAAAGAAAAGAAATATTCCAGATTTCAAAATAAAGTTAATTATACTACCTAACAAATCAATGGAAGAAAAGAAAAATAATAAGCAAGACAATAAAACTAGTCACGGTTGTAACATATATTTATATTACTATATACATGACATTTACATTATACATAATATACATATTTACATTTCTGAAATTATCTGGAAAGTAATTTCTGAAATTTAATGCCTTTTTCCATAATAATTCAGCCCAGATGAGACAGTCTTCAACAAACTGTCTGTCATATTGCACTTCCTTAATACTTTACAGTCTTTATCTTTGTTTGCTAAGAGAGTATTGCTTAACTTTCAGTTTTCATGCCCTTTATTTTGGTGGAAACGAAATCTTCATTTCCAGCAAAAAACCCGGCAATCACTAAGGAATCTATCATTAGTAAATTCCTTGAATTACCCTCAACAAAATGGGATCTGGCAGAGACATATCTGAAAATTGAATAAAACACAAAAATCGGGAAAGTTTTGGAATTCCTTTGTGTTGCAAAACAAACAGCCTGACGATCAAGAAAAATGATGTCAGACCAATCGCAGAGGGTTTTCGTTTTGATGACATCAGGGCATCATTGCACGTCTTTTTGCAGGCCGATTTTTGAAAAATACTTAAAATTGAGCTGAGAGTTTTAGGATGGTAAACTTTTGAACATAGATTAATGGAAATATATAAGGTCAAATGTGACTTTTATCTAAGATAATTGTTCCCCATTCATTTGTTTTCTTCTTGTGAATTATATGTATTATTATGCTGTAACAACACCGTGAATAAATCAATGATCTTAATTTTTCTTTAATAAAATTCTCTTAGTTTACATCATTCTAAGTCATTCTTTTTTTTTAAAAAAAAATTTGTGAAATGTTTCAAAGTTTAAGCTGGAAACAAGAGATAAACAGTTTTCCTAAAGATTAGTCTAATAAACATTAAAAACTAATGGGATATGTTATGTCTTAGTTGTTTGTTTTCGGTTCCTTATGAAAGAGTTAAAGAATATTTTTTTTCCCTCTCAATTTGTCAGAACTATAACATATAACAATATCTCAAGATATCTGAATTGTCAATGATTTCTTTTCTTTAAGTCTTTTCCTGGTATTTTTATCACTTTCAAATCCAATCTTTAATTGGTGTTTGATCACAATATACAGGTCAAGAGAATTTAGAACAATTTGGTGTAGCAGTAAGAGGTCTGGAAATGTTCTGCATACACAAATAAAGTGGAATATAAAAGTTTCAAAGTCAGAGATTCCAGAAATAACAGTGCAGCAAGGCTAACCAGACTGATCAACAGAAATCAACACAAGAGGGAAAAATAGTCCAACAGGCGATAATCGAAGTATAACATTCTTTTCAACTGGTCAACCCATGTAAACCATAGCCACTAAGATCTGGAAAATGGAAATCTATTCACAGAAACAAAACTACATAATGGATCTTTCAATTCCATTGGAGGTATATTTTATTATTGTTTTTATTTTTTAAGCGTTATTAACTATATTGTTAGATTATTAAATACCTGGTTCAATAACTGATCTCAAATATTTATCTTTGCAAACATCAAGGAATTCTTTCAACTGTGAGGGTGTTATTCTCTCCAACTGCTTTTCAACTACAAAGAAAACAAAACAAAATTGAGAAAATGGGAAATTAGTAAATCATACAATGCTTTTTCCAACAACTATTTAAAAACCATCATACCAGAATTGCATTCTAATAGTGAAATGTTTTACAGCAACATTTTAATTTTATTACTTTTCTAATTAGGATAATATGATTATTTTTAGTTAATATTTTAATTTAATAGCAGGCTAAAAAGAACATAAATAAAATTATTGTCAAAAAAAAAAAAAACGAAATGTAGTCAGACTTGAAAGAGATCTTAATACAAAATTGAACCAAATTTTCATTCATTCATTCATTCATACCTACCTACCTACCCACCCACCCAATTAATAAA
>JAFIDM010006227.1:0-13642 GCA_023159025.1 Thereuonema tuberculata
CATACTGCGAAAGTTCGACGAAAATCGCAAGACAAAGTCATCGCACGAATTGTCATTCGCATGTGTTTTATCGGCTATTCCACATAACCAACGAAATCGTTGCGAAAATAACAGGAAGTGAGGGGAAGATCCGGTCTGAAACGGAAGCGGAAGTTAATAGCGTTGACGCGAAGCGTAGACAACAAGTCAAAATGGAAGCTTCAATTGTGCATTACATAAATAGGCTAACCATTAGTTATAACTATTAGTTACAATTGCCAAGCAGTGACAATTGCGCAATATGGAATCAAGAAGCCTGATGATAAAAAGAAAAGGAATTCAGTGCCATAACTAAAGAAAGAAACAATTCTCCCACCCCCCTAGAAAATTCTGTTTTTCAATTGTTTACTGTTTACTAGTAGGGTTTCTTTAAGTGTCTGGTTTCTTCTTGCTTCAAATATTCCTTATTGATTATTTAATGGCTAATATTTCTTTATAAAAAGATTCTCATTTTATTCATTTCAATTATTATTATTTTTTAGTTTTGTAGTAATTTTTCTTTTTTTTTTTTATTGTGTAAGTTTTTTTGAAATGTTAATTAATTTGGTTTCTTCTTGCTTCAAATATTCCTTATTGATTATTTAATGGCTAATATTTCTTTAGAGGGGTGTAAGGGATGGAATGCAGCTCAAATAGACTCTTCCACTCAAATGTCAACCTCGCCTGCACGTGGTGCACCCTGCTTCGCTGAAGAGGCTCTGACGACCGAGTATCTCCCGGGATAAGGAGATCCCCTCTGTCAAGTGCCAACAGCCTCTTTGGAGGGTGGATGAGCGGACAGAGTTTAGGGCACCCTCTTGCCCTTGGAATGGGAAACTATTCCTAAAGGCGGATGAACCATAAGGTCAACGGCGTAGGATGCGGAAGGCAAAGGGAAACCACCGCATTAAAGACCCTAGTGGTATCCCTGGTTCCATTGGACAATGATCACAAGTATGGTAAGACCTGAGAAGAAATATTCCGGAGTAATATGCCCACATTCGGATCTCCGGGTGGGCACTATCCCAGGAAAACTGTGCAATGTGACAAGAAAGAGTGGGGAGGCTAAAAGGATAACAGGAATGAGAATAGGAACATGGAATGTGAGGACAATGAATAGAAAAGGGAAATTGGAAAATGTGAAGAGAGAGATGGAGAGGCATAACATTAGTATTTTAGGATTAAGTGAAGTAAGGTGGGAAGGAGAAGGAGAATTTGTTTCGGATGACTATAAGATAATATACAAAGGGGGGGAACGTAAGGCAAATGGTGTAGCATTGATGTACAAGAAGAATTTAGATAACAATATAATAAAAGTTATGCCAATTAGTGATAGAGTATTGGCTATTAAGTTTTCAAGTGAGCCGATAGATACACTCATTATTCAAGTTTACATGCCAACATCAGATGCAGAGGAAGAAGAAGTTGATAAGATATATGAACA
This sequence comes from Thereuonema tuberculata, assembly GCA_023159025.1. Classification (NCBI taxonomy): domain Eukaryota; kingdom Metazoa; phylum Arthropoda; class Chilopoda; order Scutigeromorpha; family Scutigeridae; genus Thereuonema; species Thereuonema tuberculata. The sequence continues at coordinate 1,463 of JAFIDM010006227.1, forward strand.
AATAGAGGAGGTCTATGAAGAGAATGGCAAGGGACAAGTGAGAACCATAATGATGGGAGATTGGAATAGTGTAGTGGGAAGTGTAGGACAGACAAAGGTAGTTGGGGAGTACGGGCTTGGTAAACAAAACGAACGAGGAGAAAAATTAGTGAATTTCTGTGAGCGTTTGGATTTATGGATTGCCAATACTTGGTTTAAGAATCATCAGCGAAGGTTATATACGTGGAAAGCCCCCGGCGATATCTCAAGATATGATAGATTTTGTAATTGTGAACCAAAGATTTAAAAACAATGTTAAAATGACAAAAACATATCCAGGAGCGGACGCTGATTCAGACCATAATCTTCTGGTAACAGAAATAAGAACACGGCTGAAGCATATTACAAAAAAAGGAAAATTGTTAAGGAATTGGGATATATTAAAATTGAAGAAAGGAAAAAATGAAGCGTATTCAAAATATGTTGAGGAAGAATTGGCAAATATAAGACAGAGTGAGGTAGTAACAGAAGAATGGAATAATATTAGAGATGCAATTCAGAAAGCTTTAGAAGAAGAGGTTGGAGTGGCACAAAAGGCTAAGAACAGGAAGAAATGGATTACTCAGAGCATGTTAGAGAAAATGGATGAAAGGAGAAGATGGAAGAATGTAAACACTGAAGAAGGACAAACGAAATATAAAAAACTCAACAATGAACTAAGAAGATTAACTGATCAGGCAAGAAAGGAATGGATGGAGAAACATTGTGAGGAGGTGGAAATTTTAGAAAAACAAGGAAGATTGGAAGAAATGTACAAAATAGTTAAAGAATTAACAAAGAATGAGACAAAGAAAATAAGTAAGCAAGGTATGTTAAATAAATATGGGAAAATAACAACAAGTGTTGAAGAACACAAAAATATATGGAAGGAGTATGTGGAAGTGTTGTATGATAGTAAAGCTGGACATTCTGAAATAGATCTGGAAGATGAAAGGGAATGTGAAGAAATGAATAGAGGACCAAAGATATTGAGGGAGGAGGTGGGAAAAGCAATAAAAGACCTCAAGGAAAGGAAAGCGATGGGATGCGACAGAATACCATCTGAGGCACTAAAGAACTTGGGAAAAGATACAATAAGTAGATTGACAAATTTGATCAATATGATATATGATACAGGTATTTGGCCTGAAGAACTGCTTAAAACTATTTTGGTTCCGTTACCAAAGAAATGTAATGCCAAAGATTGTAAAGATTACAGGACAGTTAGTTTTATATGCCATACTACAAAAGCAATAACAAGGATTATATTGAAAAGAATTGAAAGGAAGATTGAGGAAAATTTGGGAGAAGATCAATTCGGTTTTAGAAAAGGAAAAGGAACTAGAGATGCCATAGGATGTTTGAGAATGATGGGAGAAAGAATGTTAGAAGTGAATAAAGACTTATTTGTTTGTTTTATTGATTGGGAAAAGGCATTCGATAAGGTTAATTGGTATATACTACTGAGGATTTTAAAAGAAATTGGCATTGATTGGAAGGATAGAAGACTAATAAAGGAGATGTATTGTAGGCAGGCGGTGACTGTAAAAGTAGGAGATGATGAAACTGAAGAGATGGGTATTGGAAGAGGAGTTAGACAAGGGTGTTGTCTTTCCCCAGTGCTTTTTAATGTATACGCAGAACAACTCACTGCGAAAGTTTTAGAGGAAGCAAGAGGTGTTGTGATAGGAGGAGAGAGATTGGAAACCATTAAATATGCAGATGATCAAGCAGTGTTGGCAGAATCAGAAGAAGAGTTACAGAAAATGATGGACAGTATAGTAACAGTTGGGAAAGACTTTGGAATGAACTTAAATGTGGGAAAAACCAAGGTGATGAGAATAAGCAGGCAAGAAGGTAGTGTGAATATCTCCTTAGAGGGAAAGATTATACAGCAAGTAAAGGCTTTTAAATATTTGGGAAGTCTGGTGAGATGGGATGGAAGTTGTACCGAAGAAATAAGAAGTAGAATAGCAATGGGTAAAGGAGCATTTGAAAAGGTAAAAGCACTGTTGACAGCACAAGGCATTTCAATAGAATTAAGGAAAAGGTTTGCTAAATGTTTTGTATGGAGTGTGATGTTATATGGTAGTGAATCATGGACTATTAAAAAAAAGGAAGAAAGATTTCTAGAAAGTTTTAAAATGTGGCTCTGGAGAAGAATGTTAAAAGTGAAATGGTCGGATAGATTAAGGAATGAGGACGTTTTAACAAGAATAGGTGAAAAAAGGAAATTGTTAGAAACCATACGCAAGAGAAAAACATCTTGGTTAGGACATGTGCTACGAAGAAATTGCCTACAACAAAGAATAATAGAAGGAAAAGTAGAAGGAAAGAGAGGAAGAGGAAGAAGAAGGATTGGAATGCTGGATGATGTTAAAAGGGGAAGAAAGTATGAACAATTGAAGAAAGATGCACAGGATAGAAGAAAATGGAGAACGTCCAATTGAAACCTGTCGTAAAGACAGTTTACACCAGAGAGAGAGATTTCTTTAGAGAAAGATTCTCATTTTATTCATTTCAATTATTATTATTTTTTACTTTTGCAGGTTTTTTTTTTAATTGTTTATTAATTTGGTTTCTTCTTGCTTCAAATGTTCCTTAATGATTTTTAATGGCTAATATTTTGTTTATAAAAAGATTCTAATTCCATTTATTATTTTTTAATTCATTTTATTTTTGTTGATTAACATTCCCTTCAAAACATTCCCCCATTACATGTATCGTTGCTGTTATTTACAAAGTTAACAATACAGTGGAACCCCGCTATTCGTACACAATCCGTTCCAGGAGGCAGTTCGAATGGCGATTTGTACGAATGGCGGAATCATTTTTTTACATAAGATATAATGTAAATTGGATTAATCCGTTCCAGAACCCAGAGATGATTGCTTATTTAAACCTTTGTAATAATACTTTCAGCGTAAAATACATAAAAACTATGAAAACAATAAATATATAGAACTCTCTTGCTATGTCTTTCTTTTTTCAGTATAGAAGATATGGTTGATTTCGCCTTGCCATACTGAGTTGCCAGGTCAGAGACACGAGTTCCACTTTCAAACTTCGCAACGAGTTCTTTTTTCAATTCAATTGTCGTTCTCACTGCTTTCCTTTTAGGCTTAGTTAAATCAGTAATCTTTTTTAGACCCATGGCTGCACTATTTTCAATAAAAATAACAAAAAATACCAATAAAATATCAGAAAGTTTCATGAAGCTTGCGCGGAAGCTAGCACGTGACTGAACTGAAGCGACCGCGTGGGGCAGCCAGTAACAAGGTCACACTGTCCGAATCGCGAGCAAGCGTACGAATGGCGAGTTCAATTTTACTTGAAAAAGTTGGACGAATAATGAGTTGTACGAATAGCGAGGCGGACGAATGGCGGGGTTCCACTGTACTTTGTGTTCTGTTCAGTGTTCCCACCAAGTTCAATGGATAACCCTCATTCTCAATTGTAACTGCTTGGCAGATTGTAACTAATGGTTATACAATTCCCTCATTATTGATATTGATCTGTGATTTCCTGAAGTCGTATGGGATTGGCAGCAACATCATTTGTCTTTATGGTAATGCGGTCTTACTCTAGAGGCTTTACATTCATGGACCATTTTTTTGTTACCATCACCTGACGATGCTAGACGATTTGCTAGTGAAACCGGTCATTTTTTAATTGTACGTATGTTTATTTTTAACTTAATTATGTGTTGGCATCATTTTATCATATCTACTGCAGTTATTTTATCTTTAATGTATGCAAAGCACCTACAGACAGATTTATTTCAAAAAAATCTCATATGACTGAAATGTAATAACTGAAGAAAAATAAAAAAAAAATCTGGTTTCGGTAAAATTTATAAACTTAGAACATGAAACAGAGGTGTTTGTACTATATCTGGTTTTTTTCAAAATTTATAAACTTGAAAAACTAAAAGAGGCGATGGCATTATTGTGTTGCACATAATAAATGTCTATTTAACTGAAAATGCATGATCTACCACTACATATGAACATATTATATGTCACTACAAGGCAAATACCTCTCTTGGTTTTCACATGGGACGTAATGCAATTGACAAACCTCCTCACACATATAAACTGTTATTAAGGAAGAAATAACAAATAACACAATTGAAATGAAACAGACAATATGTTGGAGTGTAATGCGTGTGGTAGATGCTAACACTGATAGTTCCAAATATACTGTACATAACACATCTATCAATTACCTAAAAATTTTCTATTGGTTTTACTAATCATATTTGTAAACCTCCAAGAATTGCAAATGCCACAACTGCAGCTTCAGAATCATGTATTGGCCTTTATTTTTCTGACATTAACACTATCAGCACAAGGGATATTGCAGATCATGTGAGTGTCGTATTCGTCATGAATACCTGAAATGATGATATTCATTACAAAAAGTAGAAATGAGATATATCATTCTTTAATTTCTGCTGATATTTTTAACAAAACAATCAATGAGCTTCTTCACATAATAAATGATTACAAGCAAGATTCAAATAACAGTATTCATAACTTATAGCGAATAAGTAACACAGCCAAATGAATAATGTGAACTGATAAAAATACATCCTGCGAAACATGAGCAAATGTACACAATATTACATATAAACAACCAAGGATATATAATCTAATGGAACATACTGAAGACAAAATAAAAGTGCAAATTAAAAAACTAGTAACAAAGATATTAATTTTAAAACAGAAATACAAACAAAACCAAATTGGCTAAAGGCATTTCATAATAAAAAACAAAGATTATAGGATATTAATTGACAATGAGCGAAAGGCATATGTGAACATTTGGAAATTTCTAAACAACACACATTATAAACAGGCACATATTACGAATGTAGAAATAATCACCTTATTAATACAGTGTGATGTGGCAATTATCCTTGAAGACCTGACAAATGTTTTTAATCAAAACACCTACACAATAATTCCAATAAGCAAGCAAACATCAATTACAAAAGGAATTCTAAAACAAAAGGTATGGTACTATTGCCACCCACTTTAAATGATATCTGCAGCATACTTTCTAAACTAAACAATCATATCTGTATGGGCTGTGATTTTCTACAAGTAAACACAGAAATTGTGGCTTCTTTTATTGTTGAATAATAATGATGGAATTAAGGCACCATACATTGGTCATTGACAGCATTTATGTATAAATTACGAATTAAATTGTACATAAATTTTTGTCAATCATCAATGTGTGGGGTCTTATTTCCACCATATTATTATTCAGATTATCTACACATGTTACACCTGCAGGTATTTTATTTTTGAGTTTTTTACAAATGACCTTATCAGAGACACATATATAGATCATTTTCCAAGGATTTGGATAACAAGTACTTTTGCTTTACACAACAAAAACTATAAATCTTATCAGTAACTACCTTACAGTTGTGCATTATTATAAGCAAACAATAGAACTGGTGAATAGGAAATGAAACAAATAAATATACAACCATAGTAAAAACATCTCTTGCCACAGTTACAGTTTTATGTAAAACAAAAAATTCTTTACAAGGCAACAAATTGAATATGATTATTGAACATGTCGACTTGTAACGAACTTTTGAAAACTATAATTAAATTTGTAATTTTGGCTAGAGATGTTTATAATATGGGTTTACATGTCTGGGTCATCCTCTTCCAGAAAATCAGGAAGACAGATACCTTTTTTTCCTTTCCTTTATTTTATGTGCAACATACACTAAGGACATCTTCAGCCTTCATACTTCTGGTTAGGACATACTAGTACAGTAATGCCTCAGTGTTAACATAAACATCTCGAAATCATTAAATCTCTGAGAGCTGAAATCCTCTCCAGTCTTCTGTATTTGGGAGTGCAGCTCCCTGAACAAAACCTCTGATGCGGCCACATCTCTTAAGTTGTTGACCTGGCATCTCTTTCTTTTTGGTTTGGGAGTTACTGATGCACTCCAATGGACTGCTGCTTGCTATAAGATTCTTCTTCAGGAACAGGACATGAAGTGCTTCAGCCATGCTTCCAGAGTTACTAGAAAGAAAACAAAAATTTACATTGCCTACAGTACTTCAGATATAATTTTGAATACTAATACAGTTAAATAACATATTTGAAATCAGTGAGAATCCTGAGTAATACATCATTATGTATGAATGTATTATTCATACATAAGGCTAAATTTACAAAATGTTCGACTTTATATACACACATTTATAAACACGAAAGTACATATAGCTCCCATTTTTCAAATGTAATTATGATACATTTTAACACCTATACTATTTCTTAAATAATAGTTACATTGAATTACTATCTTTTTCATACAATATTTATTGTCCTTAAATTTTTTAGAGTTAGTGAGGACAGGAAAATCTTTCTCTTTCTCTCTACAATTCGTTGAAAATGTTTAATTTTAACAGATTTAAATTTAACAATATGCAAGTAATAGTATTTTTTTATATATAACACAATTACATGTAGAACAATAACAGCTAGGATTTCTACAAGTTATATGTAATTTATCATATTATGAATTTTGTATATTGCATTGCAGTGAAAAAAATTGTATTGTGGTTTCACACTTGGCATAGAAGCAAATTAGAAGTAATAACTTTACATCAGATGATATTCACAGATCTTCAAGCCTTTAAAGCTAAGTGAGAAATTTGTTGAACCATTGTTCACTGCTATTTTGATTGCAACTTTGTCCCATCATTAATAGCATGTTAAATAGCATTAAAAAACACATTCATATGACTACAACATTACTATAATTTCAGTGAGCATTGTAAAGAACGAATGTTTTTTTTTTTTTAATTCTAAAAAAACTTGAAAATACCATATTTATTTTGTTAAATAATATTCAGTATTTCAAAAGAAGCACACTGAGATAACAAATCCTGTACTATTTTCATTTCTGCAGGGAATAGTCATGTCATAGATTCATTTCTATCATAACTGTTAGTGTGGTGTGTTGCTTGCAAATTCATTCCATCATTACTGATCTGAATACTGTGATATTAACAAAAACAAACACATACATATTACATGTAACATTACTATACTTTCTGTGTGCATAACCAAGACTGAAAAGCCATTTGCTAACAACATTGAATTTTTTTTTTTAATTTTTCTAACATGACCTGCAAATACAATATTTACTTTATTAAATATTATTGATTACTATTGAGCAATACTGATTATAGTGCAAAATAATTTTTTAACTACTTTCCCATCTGCTGTTATTGGAAGCAAATTACTATTGACAACTATACATATATACTGTATATATATATCAGGATGTCTACAAAATCTGTATAAAAAATTCCCTGATTTTTCCCTGATTTCATGAACAATTTCTTTTAAAATTCCCTAATCTATTCAACCAAAAGAAAAAGAAAACATCCACACCCTTCTGTTTAACAAAAAAAAAAAAAACCTCCACACCCTTCTGTTCAACCAAAAAATTCCCTGATTTTAAGTAATAATTGCAAAATTTTTTCCAGAATAACAAACTTCCCTGATAATTCCCGGTTTTCCCTGATTTCCCGGTTCTGCAGACACCCTGATATATATATCTGTGGGTATCATATACATCTTACAGCATCAGTGAAGGTCCTGATATTATCCACAATCGCAATATGTTCATTGAATTCTTCGACATTGTCAACATTTGACATTCGTAGAAACAGAACGAATATGTCGTATTTCCGTGTTGCACCTTTCTACGGGAATTGCTAATACGAAATGTATGCCATTAATGTCAAACATTACATCTAAATACAGTTAAAATAGTTAACGAAACTAAATAAATTTAAATTGTATTACCTTCGTGGCATTACTGTTGTTTGTAAGAACGACAGCTGATCGAAATGGATCCACGTTCGTCTTGTAGTGGCGGCAGACCCACTTCGGCAATTTTTTTTTTTTAAATTACGCACATACGTATCTCTCAGATTCCGCCACCTGTCTTGGGCGGCCGTCACTGAAAAAGAAATTTTTAAAAAAATTCAGTTATTACAAATGCATATGTAATAACTGACTGGCAAATTTCCTAACGACGATTACTAGTGTTGGTATTTGCAAATTGAAAAAATAATATTATACTCACCGGTAACTTCCATACTAAAAGCGATTGATTGCCAGGCAGCACTGACAATCTTTGCGTCTTTATAATCGGGGTCGCCAACATCCCAAATGGCTGGATACTGCTCAACCTGCGATATCAGTTCTTCGTTGAACAACACTCGATCAACGGACGCCATGTTCTCTCTATGTATTTCCCGCGTTCTCACTTCGCAAAGCATGTTGGGAGTCCAGCAACATCTCGTCACTGATTGGTTGAAAAAACCGTCGCGATGCGTCGATCGCATTTGCGTCTGTTTGATTTGGACGCAGTTGCGAAAAGATTTTAACATCCAATTCGCTCGCAGCGACGACATCGCAGGGACTTTCGCGTCAATGTGGAATGAAGTGCGTCAAATTCGGGGATTCGTCCTGCGATTTTCGTCGAACTTTCGCAGTATGTGTTTCGCCCTTAATACACAGATCAGAGATTTAAAGCTGTGCTACGTGCAAAGGGATGCTCTCAGAAGTACGGCATTGCCTTTAAGGACATTTGCATATACTGCAAGGTCTGATTCTGTGAGAGAACCACTTGCTTTGGCTATATAAAAACAAAGTACAGCAATTATAGAACACTGCAATTTTATTTGACAACATTATTCCTATTGGGGACCTTAAAAAGAAAATTTCATAAACCAGAAACTGAGCTGAAAATTGAAAACAAGTTATATAATCAATTGAAAAACTCACTACATGGACTGAAGCAGGAGCCCGGATGCTGGCCCAAAAATATTGAACTTTAGTTGGGAGACTAAAGGTCATTATTGCTAATAAAAAATGTATCTACATAGGAACATTCAATGATGAAATAGTCTACTCATTTTGTCTGTCAACAACGGGCTGTTTATGTGGAAACAAAGAAATTAAAAGTATATAATAGTGAAGTTTCAACGAAATTTTAAATAAAGTATAAACCTCATCCTGAATTTAGAAGATGATTTCAAAACATTAAATAGTTCAAGAGACAGATAATGTAACTGTTCAAATTATTAGATTTCAACATTTTCGATCACATAGCAAGGGAACAACCTATTGGCTAATGTTGTTGAGGGGCTCATTTCAACATGGCAGCATTCACTGCGAGGCATGCGTCTTCTCATAAATATTTCAAAACTAATTGTAATGGTCAATCGATGCAACAACAAATAATCTGAAATGTTTACTCCAAGTTAATAGAATTGTGACAGCACCTGACAGTTGATGAATTCATTCAGTAACGACATTTTTAACAGGAATCTCGATGATGCCTTTTAATTCCTTTAAGAAAGAATTTCAAAAGAACAGAATTCTGTGCACACCAGAAACGAAGAGACCTCGGAAAGCAAATATATCAGATTCGTATAAAATTTGTGATTCATTCCTGTACACGGCAATTTGAGGTAAAATGCATGAAATGTTTTTTTTCAAAATAAAAATACCAACAGAAAGAAATTCTGACGATCTGGAGTAGGCACATATTTCCCACAGTACATTGTATAGAACGTTAACATTGTAAGAATTTACTCGTAGATTTCAGTCTCGGCATAGAAATTCACGATTTTGTGATAGTGAAGATACGGAGGGTTGATGTACGTTTATTTCAGGAAAACGCGCTATCTCCAGGTGCATATGACAAGAGATTGTTGCATTCAAACAAGAGGTTTTATGCCTGTAATTGATCATCTGGTAGCAGAATTGTGTTGCATTCTAAATAAGCCGCCAAAAATCCAAATTGGTGGGAGGGTACATAGTTGCCCTTTCCGATGCAAAATATATTGCTTCAAAAATTGTGGACATGTACAAACGCCTAAATTTTCAGGCCTGGAAGCCCAGCATCGACTGAATAATAATAGAAAGTCGTATGAAGCCCACATCAGCCAAGAGAGGGTTAAGCCACAGGCTCTAAACTACACCCACGACCGGCAGCAACTAAGAAAATAAGGGATATGATTTTACATGAGAACCCTAGCACCCAAAGGGCTGTTGCCAGGCTGTAGGAGTTTCTCTGATAATTAGGCGTGATCTGAAGCTCGCGCTCATCGCCTACTTTCTCGACGCATTGCTGGAAGGGAGAACAACAGCCGAATGCTTTACGAGACCACTTATCGGGAGAAAAATAGAAGTACGTCACTACTTTGGACGAGGCATTGATCAACCTTTAGTGATACCAAGAAGTCAAGGGCAATATTTTATCGTACTTTTGATGCCAAAGGATGATCCGAGTGATACCGCGAATGCAATGAAAAAAAATTTCGGGAGCATTCATGATTGTTGTGGGTTACAGCCATAGAGAAAAGTTGCCGCTGAGGAAGGTATCTACAAAGGTCAAGATTAATATTGCCTTTTACCGAGAGCATGTCATGGAATCCTTGTATCGGGACGATACTCCCGCTTTTTTCGGCAGTAGGGATTCATCAGCACAAGACGTCGAGCTATACAGCTAGAGCGACCCAACTGTACATGGCCAGTATAGCGACTGAAACCGGAATACGAGCAATCGCATACAGTATGATTCCTGTAAAATCGCCTGATGCATCTCCAATGGACTCCTCCGGGTTCGGACAACTTAAACGGGCTCTGGGAACACGACGAGCGAAAACAGTAGACGGGCTTTGGAAAGCTTGCAAAGAGGAGCAGAACAAGATCCCCCGCGTCTACCTGAAACGCGCCTTCTTCAATGGAAAATGCGATGCAGAGCTTTGCCAGAATGCAGGGGCACCCCATTGAACACAACCGGTGGTGATGAAAAGGATTCTGCTATGACGTGATCAAAATCGAACGAATAAACGTGAATCAACCCTCCATGTAATCACTTGGCGACACAAATATTTTCATGCAATTTGGTAACTTCATGCGGACAATAGACCCCGTTTGGCGTGTTACTATCATATCATCGAAGAAGGAAGCTTTTATGCCTTTCAACAGGATTGAAGGCACGGATAAAGGTGGACATTATATTTGCTGGTAGTGTTGATGGATTTGTTTAAAAGGATTTCTGGTATTTTAGTCGAAAAGCAGTAGGAATTATCACGAAGAGATGAACGTTAAGTGTTTCCATTACTGTATACTTACATCAAGCTTTGTTAAATAATAAATAATAATACAAATATATTCTTCTTAATAACTTTACAATATTGTTACCGGTGGTTTGGGCCGACTCCCTTCCTAGGAGATCGACTCGTCTGACCCTGCCTCCCTTTTGATAGTTGACTGTTCCAAAGACGACAAAGAGGCGCTTAGCAGCCTAAAATAAGGATGCAGAGTCAGGCTAGAACAGTCCGCTCTGTAGCAGTAAGCCAAGGAGCAGTCTCAAGCCAGGAGAATAGTGAAGCCGTTCGTTCTGTGGCAGTGAGCCATGCAGCAAACTGCCAGGAGAAGAGAAGTCGTCCCGTGGTAGTAACCCACACAGAGTCCAACAGCTAGGACAGTAGCAGTAGATTCCCAGTCTTCCAGGGAAGCAGTGACTTCGAATTGCGGCGTGTAGAGCATCCAGCAGTCTCCAAGCCAGGAGACAAGTGAAGCAGATTGTCTAACGGCAATCAAGGAATCTCCCCAGCCGGGAGGGCCTCATAGAAGGAAGCAATCTGTCGCCGACAGTAGTACTTGGCAGCCGCCTGAAATGCGTCGTCAGCTGGGAGATCGCAAGGTTTTCCCCAGCCAGCAGTGCCGAAAAGTCAGCTATGCAAGTCGCACTTGATCCCAGTAGAAGCATGAGCGTTCCCGCACTAGATAAGACGCCTTCAGAGAAGGTAGAAGTCAATCATGCAAGTCGCACCTGGTCCCGGTAGAAGCAAGACTGTTTCCACACAAAGCAAGTCGCCTTTACGAGAGGAGCAGCAGAACAGTATAGAACTTACTATCCAAGTGCAGCTATCACGGAGTGCCGTGCTAGGTCGTCTGCCCCGATTCAAAAGAACCCGTCAGCTCCTTTACTGTTGGACTTACGAACATTAATCAAAAATACAGAAGCAATATTTCAGGAACATTTCTTTCATCAGGTATAATTGAGAGGAATCACAGGTTCTTTCTCCT
>JAFIDM010006228.1:0-13641 GCA_023159025.1 Thereuonema tuberculata
GAAACACGCCTTAGTATTGTTCCCGCAGTCGGTCAGTATTCACTAGATAAAGCATTCGAACCTCCACTGACGACCTCGAACCACTATCACGCGTTGAAGAATTCGATAACTAAAATGGCAATCTAAATTTTTTTTTTTTTTTTTTTTTTTTTTTATCCTTCCTTCCTTAGGTGCCTTCTCCCACAGGGAGGTTGGCGATCAGCATGTACCACAGATCTCTATCTCTTGAAACATGTATGATGTCCTGAGCATTAAGTCCAGTCCACTCACGCAGGTCATCCATCCATCTTCTTCTTCTTCTCCCAACGCTTCTCTTCCCTTCTATCTTTCCCTCAAGTGTCAATTTAGGTATCTCATATTTGACATCTCTCTGTATGTGCCCACAATAGACAAGTTTTCTTTGGTGTATAAGTTTGATGATAATTCTCTTGTAGTTAGCAAGATGAAGTACTCTTTCATTTGATGTCCTGCTGGTCCAACTTATCTTTAACATTCTTCTTAATGACCACATTTCAAATGCCTCTAATCTTTGTTTAATTCCCTTTTTGAGAGTCCATGATTCACATCCGTATAAAAGAATTGGCCAAATATAACATTTCCACGCCCTTTTCCTTATTCCAAGGTTGAGTTTCTTTTGGCATAATACTGATTTCATTTCATTAAATTTTAATTTTGCTTGTATAATTCTGTTTTTTATATCTTTATCTTGGTCATTATCTGAATAAAAATGCCTACCCAGGTAGCGAAAGTTATTGACTTGTTCTAAATCTCTGTCATCACATTTAATTTTCATTTGGATCTGGGTTTTGTTGATGCACATTGTTTTTGTCTTTTTTGTATTCAACTTGAGTCCCATTTCCTTGCTTTTATTAACAATTGCATTAATGAGGTTTTGGAGGTCTGTGGAAGATGTTGCTATCAGCACGGTATCGTCAGCATATCTTAAATTATTTATTGTTACTCCGTTTATTTTGATTCCCTCCTTCTGCTCCTCTAATGCCTCTTTTGTCAATATCTCAGAGTATAGATTATATAAAATTGGAGAAAGGACACAACCCTGCCGTACACCTTTCTTTATCTGTATCCAATTAGTTTGTTCATCTCCCACTTGAACTCTAGTCTTTTGGTTCCAATAAGCATCTTGTATTATTCGTATGTCCTTTGTGTCTATTCCTGTTTTCATAAGTATTTCCATTAGAAGATCATGTTTGATATTGTCAAAGGCTTTTTCGTAGTCAATAAAGCAAAGGTAGAGTGGGATATTCATTTCTATTGATTTTTCCGCTATTTGTGTCAGGGAGAAGATTGCTTCTCTTGTTCCAACTCCACATCTGAATCCAAACTGAGTGTTGCCAATTCTGCTATTTACTTTTGCATATATTCTGTTATGAATAATCTTCAATAATAGCTTACTTATATGATTGATTAAGCTCAAGGTTCTGTGTTCCGTAGGTTTTTGGGTTTTGGGTTTTTTGGGTATGGGTATAATTATTGATGTGTTCATTTCCTCAGGTGCTTTTCCAGTCTCATAGATAATGTTTAACAAATGGGTAATTTCCTTAATTCCTTCCTCGTCCAGATGCTTTATCAGTTCAATTGGTAATTCATCTGGACCTGTTGCTTTGTTGTCCTTCATATATTTAAGTGCATATCTCACTTCCTCCTTCAATATCTCTGGGCCTTCTGCATCTGCAATAGAGGTATTGATGCTCCTCTGGTCATTGTAGAGCTCTTGGATATATTCCTCCCAAACCTCTTTTATCTCGTTGGTGTCTGCTGTAACTTTCCCATCCTTGGTTTGAATACATCCAGACTTGCTTGGGTATTTACAGGTCATTTCTCTTATTTTTTTGTGAAGTTCTCTGTCATTATGGCTTTTTTGCAGTTGTTCTATTTCTTCACACTTAGTTGTTAACCATTCTTCTTTAGCTCTTACAATTTCATTTTGGATCTTTTTGTGTATTTCTTTGTATCTCTGTATGTTTTTGTTCTTATATGATTTACGTTCATCCATGAGGGCAAAGATATCTTCATTCATCCAAGGTTTATTAGTTTGTTTAGCTTTAAATCCAACAATTTTTTCAGCTGTTTCTGTTATGATGGTTTTCATGTGCCTCCATTGGTCATCGACCTCCTCTATCCTTTCATTTCGGTGTTCTTTATTAAATCTTTGTTTCACTTCAGTTTGAAATTTTGTAGCTACATCCTTGTTCTTGAGTTTCACGGTATCAAGTTTTTTATATTTTGTTTTCTTTTTAATTGTTTTTAATTTCATCCTGATTTTAGTTGTCAGAAGGTTATGGTCTGATCCACAATCTGCACCTGGGTATGTTTTTGTTCTAATTATCGTGTTCCTGAATCTTTTGTTGATTAGTATAAAATCTATTTGATTTCTTATTATATTAGTACTATTGTCAGCTGGTGAAGTCCAAGTATATAGTCTTCTAGCTGGTTGTTGACACCATGTGTTTGTTATCATTAAGTTGTGTTGACTGCAAAATTCAATCAGTTTCTCTCCACGATCATTTCTTGTTCCAAGACCAAAGTGTCCAACTATATCTGAATGACTTCCCTTGCCAACTTTAGCGTTCCAGTCGCCCATGATAATGATTATCTCATGAGGTTTGGTTGATTCTAAGATGCTTTCAATTTCCTCATAAAATTCATTGATCTCTTGGTCACTTGAGTCTGTTGTTGGTGCATATACCTGTATTATGTTAGTCTTAATTGGTCGTGTATTAATTCTTATCATCATAATTCTGTCTGAGTGAGCGATAAATCCTTCAACTGCATTAGCCAGTCCATTAGACAGAATAATTCCAACTCCACTGGTATGTGTATCGCCTCCTGAGTACCACATGGTGTAGTTGTTAACAGTAGTTTTGCCTGAGTTGGTCCATCTCACCTCGCTAACTCCAAGGATATCAATTTTATGTTCTTTCATTTCTTTGATCACGTTGTGTATTTTCCCTTTTTGGTATAAACTTCGGACATTCCAGGTACCCACAAAAGTGGTCTTTCCGCAGATTCTTAGCACCCCTTGACCATTTAAGGTCTGACGGAGACTAGGGGCCATGTTCTGTTGTGTGTGGTTCATGTTAATTTACAAGGGATATTAATGCAGTGGTTTCCCGTTGCCTTCTGCATCGCAGTGATACAGCCATTAAAGTTGCTCCAACCATGCCTGTAATTTTCCAGTCATGAACCCTTCCGATGTTATTCATCTTCGGCTCCATGCCAGTACTGATACTTGCTGCTGCCCGATATTAGGGTTTGATATCAGAGTTTTCCTTCTCCTAGGTATCTTTCTTAGTCTGGCCCCTACCCCACGAAGACCTGTCCGGCTAGGGTGTCCCTGCCAGTAGCAATGCTACCGCCGGCATAGCTCTCGGGGTCGCTGGAACACACAAGCCCCCTCACCGCGACAAGGTGAAGATACCATCGAGGAGGTTTTTTTTATGAATGAACTTTAATTTTTTTTATACAGTTCCAAAAAAGGCCAGACACACAAAGCAGCCTGTACCGTGCTGATATTGTACTCGGAAACGGCCGGCGAGTCCGGTTCGAAACCTGTCGTATGGTTAAATATTTTTAATGTTTTCAATATTTTTAAATAGTTTGTGTGTTTGGCCTTTTTTGGAACTGTTCTATGAATTTTACTTACGTAAAAATCTGCATTTTTATAATTTATGCTGATTGTATTAAACTTGTAAGAGATGCAAATTAAAACAAAGTTATCAAGTTGGAATTTCCTTTAGACCTTTTCTTTATTCAGAATAAATAAAAACGATTAAGCTCCTCGCGTATGGACCAATTCGCTTAACGACCTAGTCTTACGAACAGAGCTCGGTCGTTAAGTGAGGGGTGCAGGTATACTGTTTATATTCAGCAGATATTATCTGCTTTAATAACTTTAATATAATATATAAACTTTGATTTTTTTTTTCGTTTGTGATATTTTCGTGACTTAAAAATTACAAAACAAAAATAAGAAATAACATTTTAGGAAAGTAGACTATAAGTTCTTTTACAGGAATCTCTTGTTTAGATTGCAGTGACAAGTTTATCAGCCTAGTTTCGGACGATTATTTTAGAGAACTTCGCACATCTCGTGTAACCTTTTCCAAGTCAAGATTTCGTAATTTTGAAGAATACCGCGGAACGACAGACAGACTCTCTTAAATACTACGTAATGATGTAATTTAAGATCTAAGTTTTATACGAGTAGATTTTTTTTTTTTTTAATTATAATGAAAAAAAAATTCTCGAAATTTTCTTTGTAGTAAAATATGAAGTACAGTAAAATATTTTCTTTTATTTTTTTTTAGTGCTATTTGTTTCTTTTTATCATGAAGATCTAAATATCTAATATCGCGTAATTCTGATTCGGGCTAAATGGGAGGTATTCGCTGTAGCATAGCTTCTAATTGATTCAGAAAGTTTGTAATAACTAAATACACTCAATGACAAAAAATTTTCGCACTACGAAGGAAGCGTTGGATTCAAATGAAATTTTATCAGTGTGATGGTAGAGACAAGAGTGATTACAATATCACAGCAGCAGCACACAATGAGATCACCTTTAGTATCTGGTTGGACCATACATGCGGTGGTACGGTCGGGTATGAAGTATGTTGTATTGCGGCAGATTTGCCCATAGTTCTTGCAAATAGCGCTGGAAATCGCGAACACTGCTACATGGCGACAGTTGGCGTCCCAGACATGGTCGATTGGCGACAAATTAAGCGAGCGGGCTGGCCAAAGAACGGAACACGACATACCGTAGCTGTGTATGGACGAGAGTTATCTTGTTGGAAAATTGCTCCTGGGCGCCCAGTCAGGAAAGGCAGCATATGGGACTGCAGGATCTCCTGAATGTACTGCTGGATTGTCCCTCGTAGCACTACTGGTGACAAGCGAGAATCATATGTGACGGCACCCAGATCATCACGCCTGCAGTGGGGGCTGTATGCCTCTATAAAGTGAGGTTGGGATTATAGCACTCACCTTTGGTCCTCCAAACCCTGATACAGTGGTCATCCGTTCCCAAACAAAAGCAGGATTCCTCACTAAAAATGATACGTCCCCAGTCCGTGGCATTGCTCTCTGCTGACACCACTGCAAACGCAGCCACGATGTAGAGGTGCTAAAGGCGTCTATAAAATGGAAGGGGCGTCTAGAATGCAGATTCGCTTGTAGACATCTGGAAATCGTTCTGGCAGAGATAGGGTTCCGTTGTAGCCCTCCCAAATGTCGCTGGATAATGGAAAGGAAGCCATTGGATCTGTTCGTGCCTCTGGGATGATCAAATGATCCTCTCTCCTGGCGGTCTCTCTGGATCGTTCAGAGCCTTAAGTGGAGGTGCCTTCACCGGATCCATTGCTCCCAACACGATCAAGTAAAGTCAGAACGGCCTAAATGGAGGGCAATTCGCCGCGCCGCCTAGCCCGCCTCTCGCAGCCTGATGATACC
Source organism: Thereuonema tuberculata (assembly GCA_023159025.1). Classification (NCBI taxonomy): domain Eukaryota; kingdom Metazoa; phylum Arthropoda; class Chilopoda; order Scutigeromorpha; family Scutigeridae; genus Thereuonema; species Thereuonema tuberculata. Next base: position 5,473 of record JAFIDM010006228.1, read on the forward strand.
TCTTAAAGCCGTCTTATCTTTTCTTACACATGTTCATTAAATATCTATACTCCGATAATTAAACGCTTTTTAATCTTCACTCAGAAATTAAAAAAAAAAGAAAACATGAATCGAGAGAAGAAATGACTGACAATTTCCTCTTTTGATGAACGCAAGTGTTTTGTGATTGGCTGTCTGAAAAACACTCCGCCACTCTGATTGGTTCTCATTTTAACAAAGCAAACGATCTGATTGGCTTGCCGCTGGAGTCGCTGAAGCCGCCCAAGTCCTTTGCCGTTCATCTTTGAAGCCATCGAAGGTTCGCGTCTGCGGCTTTTGATGTCAAAAACTGTCGCTGGAGTCCGTACAAGCCGCCGATGTCCGCGCATCATTTGGAGTATGCGCGTTGGCCTTAACGTTGATCGCTCACAGGCTTTGTCTGATCACCTAACAGTGCATATGAACTTCACTGCGTGTACCTTATAAGTCCCACGGCTTGCGATTGCAGCGTCTCTATAGGACGAGTGTCGATGCGAATCGTACCAAATGTTATTCATTTGCATATCTACCCTCGCCTTAGCTATTTACTTACTTTGCGTTTATAGAATGATTTTTTTTTTTTTCTTAATGAGCAAATTTTTATGCCAATGAGTGTAACATGAATGACAACTTAGTAGTGTAACGATCCTCAAGTGGATGGTATATGAAACGTTCAGTATCTTCTTCAGTAAGGCCGTTTAGGACTTGTTAGTAAAGTAATCAGTCTCTTCGCCATTGGATAGCAGTCGGTAGATGACAGGATGGTTGCTGTTGTTGCAGGACTGGATCTAGGAGGCAAGGTGGGTCACGCGCCCAGGGAGAACTGGGGGGGGGGGGCAAATGAGCCCCCTCATAAAAAATAGATTTGTTCAAACTATGAGAATGTATTGATGTACGATAATGCGTATTTATAAAATCGATGAGATTTAATATTTAAATTCGTTTTTGTTCGGGTTCGTATTGGCTTCTGAACAGATACCCTCAGCTCTGAATAACAGACAGGCAGCCGGATTCGGTATTCCGAGAAATGATAGGGGGCGCCGGGCGGCCGGTCAAAAGAAGCAAGACAGGAGATTGACGGAGTGAGGGCTGTGGCAGCGGATGGAGGGGAGGCGGGGAGGGAGGGGAAAAGAAAGAGGAAAGTGTATGTAGTTAGTGAAAGTCAATTAACCATAGCTTACATAACCTGTCAAGTGACAACCTGTGTCATTGTGTGTAGTGTGGAATGCAGTTTCATTTGGCCGTGTTTCTTGTGCCAGATAATTCGTGTAAGTACACTACCGTCGTAGTTAATTGATAAGTAAAATAATGTAAATAAGGGAGATTCAAAATTCCCTGTACATAAAGGTAGGTCAGGAATACATACCGTATTCCTCAAACCGTATTCGCAGTGAAACGTATGTCCGCAAACGCCATCCGAATGTACTAGATGGCGCTGTTTAGCAGCACATTAGTGGGCAGTGTGAGCCATCATCATCTGGGAGGTTGATTTTGTACGAGAAAGATGTATCGCTTCACTAAAGCTGAGAGGGCAGATAGGCACCTAGCCTATGAGTCAGCGAACGGAAGCGGACGATCCGCTGTACGATTGTATCGTGAACGGTTCCCCACAGAGTGCGCCGAATCATCAAACGTTTGCCCGTTTGCACCAGAGATTCTGTAAAACTGGATTTCTTCCTATTAAATTCACTTTAACGTGTGCTTAAAAAGTTTCGTAAAATAAATAAAAAGGTCAACACTAGTTTAAAAAAAACACTAAAAAATAAAAAATCCAGACTTTTTATCCAGGGCAATGGGATTTTTTCAATCGGAACTTCCTTTACACCGCAGATCGGCTGCTGTTTATGTGGACCAGGACCAAAGAACTGCAACAGGAGAGCTTGGCCTATGGATCCTGTAGATGAAAAACCAACCGTAAGGCAGGGAGGAGGAGCCTCTACACCTCCAATCAAAAACTTAAAGACCTATCCTGGGATACCGGTATAAGAAGAATAGCAAAGATTTCTGCTTGTGTAGAATTACCTAGACTATATGAGAAACCATATTTACCTATTTGGTACCGTAATAGACACCTGCCCGGAGCGATTGCAGATTTCGATCCGTTCGAGTATCAAACAGAATCACGTGTAATTACAAGAATAGAGCCTTTATCCCATTCAGCTCTACTTAGAAAGTGTATGCTGGACGATCTCTTGAAAAAAAATAAAAGGGAAGCATTTTGTCAGTGGTCATTTGCAAAACATATTCCGGACTAGAATGCTGTGTGTAGAACTTTGTATGGCTGCTTACCGAAGGGTACAATTCCATTCACCCGCAGTCTAAGCCTATGAGCTACTGGTGTGGCTTCAGCCTCAATATGTAAATGTAGTGGCAAGAATCCGAGTAGCAATTCAAACACAGCTGTAGGTTCTGTTCTCATTGCACCTGTGATACCTATGCACGCCATCCTTTGAAGTTTATTAAGCTCATTTTGAGCTGTTTTAAGCTTGATCCTAGCCCATCCTAACACCGAAGCGTATGTGAGAATAGATCTAATGATCGTAGTGTAGATCAAGTGCATAACCTTTGGACTTAATGCCCATGTTTTCCCAATTGCACCCCGACTTGACCAAAATATTCTTTTAGCTTTAATAATGGAGTTCTCGAAATGCTGTCTCCAAGTCATTCTTTGGTCAAGTATAACATCCAAGTACTTCATCTATAAAGAGATCGTTAGCTTCCTGTCAAAGAAAGTAAGAGGTTGCAATTCGTGCAAGCGAAAGGTATCAAGATCATTTTGTGTGGATTGACTGATAGATCTATCTTCCTACACTACCTTTCAACCAGTAACAGAGCATCTTGCATAATTTCTGATACTGTTATAGGGAATTGACATCTAACGATTATTGAGATGTAAATAGAATACCTACTAGAAATGGAGGTTTGATGTAAATAGAAGTGTTTATGTAAATGATTGCATTATTATACTGTTAAATGTATGTATTACCACATTTCCCTTATAGGAATGTACTAATGAGGAGAGTACAGTTCCACTGTAGAAGCCAATTTTTTTGGTTGTACATTATTTCTAACCCTAAAACACGTTTTTGGCGGCAAAAACCGGGGGGGGGGATCTGCACCTGAGTTTTCCCTCCCCTATAAAATTACCTAGATCCAGCCCTACGTTGTTGCTGCAAATGGGTGTGATCTAAATGCACTTCCTGCGTAAAAAAAAAGCCAGAATGACTCAGGAAGTTCAATAATTTTTGATAAATTACTGCTTTCTTATGATGAAATAAATCGTTAAATTATATAACATTTCTGTTGAATAAAGTAATTTATTTATTTATTTATTTATTTTCTTCATTTATTGTACTTGCTATTTCGGAGTCGAAATCGGGAGTTGAAATGTAAAAACAGCATTAGGCATTCACACATCTCTGTTTGTTGTCATGTTTGTACTATATAGTAGTTTTAAGAAAAAAAAAAAAAGGATTTGCCATGTATGGTCATTACGTAGCGATCGATTGTGTCTGGAACAAACGTCACCAGTCATGATATTAACTTGGCCTCCGAGCAGTCAGTCCAAGATGGCCTCGTTTTGTGATCGCATAAGCGTGACCAAGAAAGGACAAACTTTGCATAGCCAAGCAAGAAGAATAGTGTGGAACGTTTGTAATTATTTCAATGTTAATTGTTATTATGTATTCGTAACTAGAAAAACAAAAACCAGAATGTGACTCAAACAAATTCAACTTCTTCTTTTCCTATCTATCTACATTTCGTCCTGATTAGGGGACTTCTTCAGGAATACCAAATAAAATACAAGATAAAAAGAAAGAGAAAACCTTCCTCTTTCTAGTAAACACAAATGAAAATAAACAAAGTAATTTTAAACAAATGTACCGTATTACACAATCGAAATTAACAAAGTACATCTTAAATAAATGTATCGTAATACATTTCAAAATGAAAACAACAAAGTAAATCTACGGTATTACATTCAATAATAATAAATCAAAAAAATTAATCCTAAACAAATATAACTTCATAAATGAATAGACATGTGGATTTTCCAAACGGATACGACAATCAATCTTTTATACATTTACTTTAATGTTAAATATTCTTTAATTTTCTTGTTTTTTAATAAAGACTTTTTAAATAATCCAAATTAGACATCGTTGAATTTGAGAGATTTGTCTCTATTCATGCATACGCAACTATTTATCAAGCATGACTCTAATTTGTACCGTTTGTTTTCGTCTTTAATATTAAAGACGTTGTAGGCAATCGGGTCAGGACAGTGACCTCTGTTCATACAATGTTTAGCCCATTCAGAGACTTTTTCATTTCTATTTCTCGTATGCCCTCTCTTTGACTCTCTCCCTTACCGTACGGCCTGTACTTCCCACATATATTTCCCCATAATCTCTGCAAGGCACATATAAGGTTCATTCCACAGAAAATGTACCTTTTAAGAGACAAAAATGTTTAATAAAAAATATTGACAAACAAATCTGAAATTTATTTTCTAAGCAGTATTATTCCTCCTATGAATTATAAAATGAATTGTTACATTGTTTCTTCCTTTTTCATGAAATAAGGAATAAAATAAAATTTTGATATGAACGGAGGATACACAACTGTAACAGAGTCTAAGATACAGTAATGAAATCTACCATATTTTAAAAGCCTAACTCATAATTTAAGCAAAATTTCAATTTATTCTGAAACTGAGTGGTTAAACAGAACATTAACTTATCGCAAAATAGCAGAAAAGAAATTTACCGATAATAATAAACAAATATTCCAATATCATAAATATTTTAAATTAATTATTGAGATACTGATAGTAAACAATACAGTACATATACTAAATCAATTATTGAGACTCATAGTATTTAAATAAATGATTTTGTACCCTCTGTTACGAAATTAATATCCTCCATTCAATGTTAATGTAACAGAGGATACATCTACGGAGGATACACTTTGCAAAATTTTCCTAGTTTGTCATCCTTATTGTGAGGTTAGCTCGTGGACATCCTTTAAAATCTAATTGAATCATATTTAAGAATAATTTCAACAAATTCTATGTATTTTCTGAATGTTATTTACCTGTCTAAGTTGAGAACGGAGGGTACACAAAGATGAGAGCCGTCTTGATAATCCTGAAGAAACTGTTAAATAGAATGTAGTTAAACCACACTATTTTTTTTCCAAACACAAGACGGAGCTAAAACAAAGTGGCGCCTTTTCCTCCTTCATCCACTCTTTGTGAATACCATTGCCATCTAATGGGAATTTGTTAAAATATCTTCAGAACGGAGGATACAGGGAAAGTCTGTGACAAACTTTCAAAACTGAAAACATATGTTCAAGCTAACATTTTCTCTTTTTTTTTTTTATGTCGAACTGCAGTTCACTTTTTAATGTAAGCAATACAATGTGACTCACTTATTCAATATTTCCTTAAATTCATGAAATAATTAACCACCCTTCTGACGAAACATTTGTGACACGTAACGGAGGTATACATATCTTCACTGTTGTTTAAAAATTTAATAGAAATAAGATGAAAGAACTAAGAATACCAATGTTCATATCTTCCTTGGTTTGTATTGCTGTTTATAACCACTGAAAGAAGAACTTGGTTTGTATTGCTGTTTATAACCACTGAAAGAAGAACTTTGAATATTTCTTAAGTAAATAAGTACCTTGTACTTAAAAAGGTACGTTTTCTGTGGAATGACCCATAACCCTCATTCAGTCCAATTGATTAGCTTCTTTTCTAGTTCTTTTCTTTTTGAATAAAGTATTATCCTTACGGTAAACAATTTTAGTCTCATCACTTTTGCACACATCTTTTACGTGCTTGTTCACTTTAATCCCTATTGGCAAACTTATACACTTTACAAAACTTTTTGTTTCTTTCACATCCTCTTTTGGTTTTACAAATTTTCTATTCTTAAAAAAATCTTTAATTGTACTTTCTACAAATTCATCAGGATATTCATTTATCAATAATATTTCTTTGAATTCTTTAATCTTATCTTTTCAAACTTTCTTTTCATGAGTGTAATTAGTGATTCTTCTGAGGTAACCTTTAATAATTTCCTTTTTGGTAGATACTAAATGGTTAGAATTAAAATTAAGAATGTGTCTACTTTGAAACTCTTTCCTATAGTATTCACATTTTAATAATGTTGAGTCCTTAGATCTAAAAAATTAATATTCCCTTCTTTTTCTTCTTCCACTTTAAATTTAATGTTAAAGACGAAAACAAACGGTACAAATTAGAGTCCTGCTTGATAAATAGTTGCGAATGCATGAATAGAGACAAATCTCTCAAAGTCAACGATGTCTAATTGGGATTATTTAAGAAGTCTTTATTAAAAAACAAGAAAATTAGAATATTTAACATTAAAGTAAATATATAAAAGATTGATTGTCATATCCGTTTGGAAAATGCACATGTCTGTTCATTTGATGTTATATGATGTTATATTTGCTTAGGATTAATTTTCTTGATTTGTTGTTATTGAATGTAATACCGTAGATTTACTTTGTTGTTTTCATTTTGAAATGTAATTCGGTACATTTATTTAAGATGTACTTTGTTAATTTCGATTGTGTAATACGGTACATTTATTTAAGATGTACTTTGTTAATTTCGATTGTGTAATACGGTACATTTATTTAAGATGTACTTTGTTAATTTCGATTGTGTAATACGGTACATTTATTTAAGATGTACTTTGTTAATTTCGATTGTGTAATACGATATATTTGTTTAAGTTTACTTTTTTTTTTTCATTTGTGTTTACTAGAAAGAGAAAGGTTTTCGCTTTCTTTTTATCTTGTATTTTATTTGGTATTCCTGAAGAAGTCCCCTAATCAGGACGAAATATAGATAGATATAAAAAAAAGAAGTTGAATTTGTTTGAGTCATTTTCTATACAATATGATAAGAAGAAATATAGCCTATAAGTTAAGATGCAAAAACCAGAATGTTTTCGTAATGTTTGTAAGATTCAGTTACGGATTTTAGCAATAGATGGCGCTGTTACGTCCTTGAAACATCAATCTATAAGGAAATTACGTCATCAAAAACTCTTCTTTCATGAACTGAACTGTAGATCAATTATAAAAAATCTGACACCAGCGAACCTAGGGTCGAATCACAGAACTTGTATATCCAATCGTATTTATTTAATAGTTTAATCGAAATTATTGATTACAAAATTGATAGTCACAAGCAGAGGTTATCTTTCACAATGTTTTCTTGGATGCTTCCAGAAAATGCTACATTATTAACCAAAAACCCTTAACAGAAGTCAGGCTTAAAATCCGAAGCGATAGGCCTTTTGAATTTTCGAAAAACATTTCGTCGCTGATCGAGATTTAACGAGAAATATCGAAACTGAAAACGCGGAAATTCAAGAAGCTGAAAAATGAAATAGACAATTTCTGTTTTAATTAAGTAAAAACATTCTTTGGAAAATTCTGATGCGTTGAATGAATTACTTGTATATAAAATGTAATGATTATTTTCAGTAGCATCATTAATTAATAATGAAGCGGTCATTCTCAGGTGGTAAACCTTCCACGCTGATAGAAATCTTTATGTTGAAAAGCTTTACGTTCACATTGTCATCGTTATTGCTTACTTCAATAGCAAGTCTGAAACGGCCTTCAGTCGATATTGTTCTTTTTCAGAAACTGTAAGATTTCATTACCTAATCACTGTGCGATTTGTGATTTTACCAGAGGGAGGGATTTGTTTCAGAAAAACTTTGTTTTAGCGAAACTAATATTAAACATATTCAGTGAATTTATGTAAATTTAACATATTCAGTGAATGGGAAATAATTATCCTTGGCAGGGATATAGTATAAATATCCAGAGGTTGGGATGGTCCAAGTTCGCCCCCCACCCCCATTCCTCCCTACAAATCGCACACTGTCCCTAATAGAGATAAACTGTAAATTTGGCTGCTTTCGGTGAAACACTTATTAATAATCATACGTTTGAAACAATTGGCACCAGAAAACTGCCAATTACTTAGTGAGTTTCCCAGCTCGAGCCAATATCCCACTGATACGGTCTTTTTCATCATCACGAAGACGATCTCACAAATTCCATAGACATGTACTGAGTGACAATCAA
>JAFIDM010006229.1:2679-13641 GCA_023159025.1 Thereuonema tuberculata
TTTTTTTTTTTTTTTTTTTTTTTTTTTTTTTTTTTACAGTGATAGTAAAACTTTAGTTTTTTACTAAAATGGATTTACTTTAAAAACATTAAAAGAATGCCATAGCCTGAAAGGGAACACATCATTGTAAACTCCTGGATCTTAAAAATATTAAATTTGTTGTTATATAATTCATGTTTAATAATTTCGTTTGTGGTAATTATGTAAAGAAGTTCTCCTCATCACTAACTGTCAAATCAATTGATTACTGAAATTCACTGAAATAAGCAAAAAGAAAAGGCATCAAGGAAAAAGATATAGCCCCTTTAAGAAATAAAAGTGAGATATTTTGAGTTTAAGATCATTTGATTTTTGAAAGATAGCTTTGAGAAATGCCAGAAAAAAATAAAGTTAAGATTTATTAGTATAGAAAATACGAATAATAAAATTCGTATAAATTCTTATAAGATATTTTGAAAACGCTGATTTTTTTTGGTCCGTCTTCCATTTGAAGCCTCATTAAATCTTACACCTTTGTAGATTGAACTAATTAGTGAACTAGTAAATATTATTTATAAAAATTAATAAAAATTTTATTTAATAGAAAAGGTATACAAAAACTAAACCAGTTTTTCTGTTACTTAAATTCACTGAAAGAAGAAAAGATATCAAGCGACAAGATATGCCCTTTTGAAATAAAAGTGATGTTTTGAATTTTCTATTTTGTCATTTTCGAAAGATAATTTTGAGACATTGTTGTGAAAATATAATTTAAAAGGTGCAATTACCACAAGGAATACTCACATCGAAAGAAGTCCAGTTTGAACAACAATCGAAAAGCCAAAAGCAGAAGGCGATGCATCTTGTTTACGAGCGAATTGTTGGAAGCAACAATCTAAGTATCTCACTCAGACGAATTTCAAGTGATTGTATGGACGCTGCCATTGAGATGAGAAGACGTTCGGATTTCACCACGAACAGACGCTTTTAGGATGACCGCTTATTCTCTCTAAGTTATGAGATCAGCGTTGGAAATATCACATTTCATTCGATGAAGGAAAAAGGATTTTCACATCGAGTTTGTTACGAGAGATTTATTGAAATGTGAAATAGGAATTTCTACTTTTAGAAGGCTAAATGTACTAATCTATCTTTGCAATGTTTTCCAGGAGATATTCGTCGGTCGCTAGATAACGCGGCATAAATAGATTAGGCATATCATAGGACGTTCCAATCATGAAGGTTTTTCGACGATGAAAATAAAGTAAGTTAATTTATTCTCATATTAATACCACGGAACAACATTTAGCAAGAATCCTAAAAAGGCTATATTCGTGAAGGCGTTTAAATGGCATTAAAGATTAGTCCGAAGATTAAAGTTGATTAAAGATTAATCAAGTACAAGTAATTAAAGTTGATTAAAGATTAATCAAGTACAAGTAATTAAAGTTGATTAAAGATTAATCAAGTACAAGTAATTAAAGTTGATTAAAGATTTTTCAAGTTGCGACAGCTAGAGGCTAAAGATTTATTAAAGATTTAATTCAGTAAGGTTCAAAAGAATTATCAAGAGATAAAGATTATAATTAATCAAGACTCAATCGGGAAGTTAAGAACTTCGTTTAACGATGAAGAAGGCTAATTATTAAAGAAGAATAAAAGGGTTATAGATTCAAAGTAAAAGCTCTTCAAAGAATTAAGTCAATTCTTTTCAAAGGTTTTGAATTAAAAGTTAAAGAGACATTTTGAAGTTTAAAGCCAATGCTAGTTATTCAACCCAAGTTTTGAATGAAGTTAATAAAGAATGTTTAAAGTAAAAGTTTTGCATTAAAAAAAAAATGTTATGCAAATGAACTCTGAATAAATAAATATTAACGTAAAGACTGTTAAGTTAATATAAAAGAGACCATAACACACATATCTTCAATAACAAAAATATATCTTCACATAACATGTTTCGAGATTATTTTCTCGTCTTCAGATGCATATAGAAAGAAAAACATATTTAAAAACATGAGTAATCAAAACTACAACATAATAACAAAGAATATTCTTAATAATACATCAAGTTGACAGAATCATTTCAAATCATACAACAATGCATTTCGAATGGATACATCTGTATTGTAACATCTGTGCGTGTTGATTATTAATGATTCGTAGAACTTCCTAAGATAACAATCCTTTTCTGTGGTAAGGATTATTGTTATCTTAGGAAGTTCTACGAATCATTAGTCAAGTGCAATGTATATCAACGTACGACCTCAGAATCGATAGAATTCCTGAATGTGACGCCATATCATACATCGGTATTTTCGGTCATGAAATATTTGCTTCCCTTCTCGTTCGATTTTGTATCTATGTCCATTTAGGAGAAGAAGAGAAGAAAACACGTCTGATAGCTTCTGTCCTTCGTTTTTTTTTTTCCTTCTTCTGCGCCCTCCCTCCTCGTTCCTCTTTCTATCCCTTCAGTTCGCGCATTCCGCATTGGTCCTCGGGGATGGAGCTGTCTGCCTCTTACAACTCTATTTCACGGGATTACATGTATGGCGGAGATGAACTTGTGTATTTTAAGGTTCAGGTGCATTCTTGACCGGGGAGTGCAAAGTCTTGTGAAGGAAGCTTTTGATGGGCCGTCTTATTGATTTCAGGCAGAAGTGGGGATGGACTCATCTGATGAGTGCCCAGATGACCAGAATCGAGCACGAAGAATCACGGTCAGCCCTTTTACCATCGATTTCAGATTCCCTTCTGTCTTTTTTTTTTCTTTATCCCCTCCACCCCACCCCCTCTTTATTCATCCATCCATTCACCGCACTTACTTGGATTGTCATTCCCGAAAAGCTCATTATGATCATGCAACTTGGAAGACTCAATGTTGCACTTCGACCAACTCCTTCGCTCCACCTCTCAGTAAACGAGGTCCACCAGGAAGCACCACACCCCTCTTCCAAAGTCAACGGGACTGGAACGATAGATTGAGATGGAACATTGATTAGGCTCTTCTACTATTTTTACGATTGACCATTCCACAGCGAAGCACAAAAGTGACGGAAGGGTGGAACAGATGGGATCTTCACTGACTTCAGCCTTTTGTTCAAATCACATCCAAATTTTCCGGAACTACTTCTAAACTATCTGTAACAGCTATTTTACCAAACAGTTAATTGAAAGCGCAGGACTAAAATAAAGACTAAAATATCAGCGTTGACTATAATACATAAATCTTTAGCGTATTAATTATTATCTTACTGCAATTTCTTAGTTTTAACTGAAATTTATCACAGAAATTTCATAATAACAAGTTTCAAGTCTTACGGAAAATATAATAAATGGCGCCATTTTTTGAAAATTTCTGTACAGTGGTAAAATATTCAAAGAGGTATTATAAATTTTGAAAAGGAAAAGGCTTCGAGATTATTTTAAGAAATATTTAAAATATTATTATTAATAATCAACAAATATATTGTTTAGTATACTTATTGTTTTGTGATCTTGCTAATATTTTGTTAAACCGGATGAAATATTTTAGAAAATTCAATAATATTGTTTAATCTCAGCAACAGAAATAAGTTTACAAAATTATTAACGCAAACTTAGTACTTTAAACTTCGAACTTTACTTTCATTAAATTGATTTTTCAATACTAAGCTAATTTAATGAAAGTAAAGGCATTAAATATATTCATTTTTTAAAGTTTCTTTGCTTGCATAATTAATTAATGGAGTAAATACATCTTAATTCAATAGTCAAGCATAAATTCTTCTTAAAAAAAAACAAATATTTTGTAACAATATTTGTCTATGTTATCAACGTAAAACTTTTTAAAATTAATTTTCCGTTTTTTTTTCAATAGATTCTTTACTGTAGATTATTTCAGTTAAATACAGTAATTGAATCCGTATTACTAAAATCTTTTATTTCTCTGTCTGTCTGTCTGTGTGTGTGTATGTCTGTCTGTCCGGCGCAGTTTTCTGTGAGAATGAAAAATAGAAAAATTTTTTACAATGAAACATACGCGACAGGAATCGAACCTGCAGCCTTCGGATACGAAGTCAGACATCTTATCCATTAGACCATGGAAACTATAACTCTCTTCACATTGTTTTTTTGACTTATCTGTCAAAACTGAACTGACTTTGACTGAAAAGTAACAATTGTAATAAAAAAGAAAGTAAAAAAAAAAGAAAGCAGCAGTACTTCATTAGATAGAATACTGAGAAGTCACTATTTGTAACTTAAAACTACTGAAAAGTATCAAATGGAATGAAAAAAAAAGTCAAGAAAGAAAGAAGCAGTATTTCCATTGAGTAGAATACTGAAAAATCACTATATATAACTCAAAAACTACTGAAAAGTATCAATTGGAATAAAAAAGAAGCGTCAAGAAAGAAAGAAGCAGTATTTCTATTAAGTAGAATACTGAAAAATCATTATTTGTAACTCAAAAACCATCATTATTTGTAACTCAAGAACCACTCAAAAGTATCAATTGGAAAAAAAAAAGAGAGTCAAGAAAAAAAGAAGCACTATTTCTATTAGATATATTACTGAAAAATAACTATTTGTAACTCAAAAAGATAGAATCACATAAAAGTAAAAAAACTAATGATAAATATGCGGCTCATCAACCAAGATGAACGAGAGTGTCGATAACATCAATCGAATGATAAGTCAAAGAATGCAAGGAGAGACTACAGAGCATACAAGTGAGAATAAAATTGATACTTCTGATAATCCACCACACGAACATCTCTATCTGCCCTAATATCTGAACGCATTGAATCTCAGCGGTATTCCTCAACATCGTTTGTAATTGAAGATTGGATCTCCAATAATATTGTTACGAAACATCAATCCCAAGTTTGCATACTGCAATGGAACTCAACTTAAATGCCGTTCATTCGATAATGATCTCATAGAAACCGAAATTATAACAGAACTCACAAAGGAGATTTTGTTTCCATCCATAGGATGTCTATGGAACCATGCGATAATCTACTTCCATTCACTTTCACAAGAAAACAATTTCCGATCAGACCTTCTTATGCGATGTTTATCAATAAAGCTCAAGGACAAACTCTAAATAAAGTTGCTATATATTTGGAAAACATTGTCTTCACTCACGTACAACTTTATGGCTTTGAGTCACAATTCAACAGAATTTGATTATCTTCACTCTAAAGAATAGTCACAATCAATTTGTCGCGAAGAATTTCGTATACAAGCTATGATCCTCATTTATCATCTATATCAACCAACGTCCATCCTAACATCTCTTCTTCAAATATCTATATCGAACAATCTGATGGCCTAGATTAGTAGATAATTTTTACTATTTGTAACTCAAAAACCACTGAAAAGTATCAATTGAAATTGGATAAATAAGAAAAGAAAAAAAAAAGAATCATTATTTCTGTTAGGTAGAATACTGAAAAATCACTATTTGTTACTCAAACAATCACTATTTATAACTCAAAAACCACTGCAAAGTATCAATGGAAATAAAAAACGAGACTCAAGAAAGAAAGAAGCACTATTTCTATTAAGTAGAATACTGAAAACTCACTATTTGTAACTCAAAAGCCACTGAAAAGTGTATCTATATTACTAAAATCTTTTATTTCTCTGCCTGTCTGGTGCAATTATTGTAATTTATAAAAATAGAAATAATTTCTACAAGTTATCTACTGGAATCGAACATGCAACCTTCTGCTCCGAAGTTAGACGTCTTAGGCATAAGACCACAAGGATTACATTCTAATCTCTACAAAAAATAAAAATATATCATAGATATATGATTCACACGCTCATTCTAAAAGCAGTCGTGGATTGAGAAAATATAGACATCAAAAAATAAAATAATAATAAAAAAAAAACTTTAAAAAAATTTTATTTTTATTTTACTTGATGTAATTTGTGTGTGTTTGTTTTTAATAAATAACCAATTGTTTTCTGTGACATACGCGAGGAGCGAAGCGACGGGTAGCCGACTACTTATGCTAAAAAAGTAAATAACGTAAACTTACTTATTAAAATTTAATAAATAAAAAATTTAAAAAATAAAAGTTCTTCGTTATATATTAAAACAATATATTCGAAAAATCGTTGAAGAATTTTTAAACAAATGGATGAAAATGGAAGGAATATATTTGTTTTAATTTGTTGTAGCACCTAAGAGACAGGATATTTTTTTTTCGACTTACCTCAGTGGCTGGATATTTTCCAGGGCAGGCTATTTTTTTTGCAGTCAACTATAAATGATCTTACATTTCATTAACTTTTTATAATATTTATTTTAAACTTTCAGAGTTTCAATTTAAACCCTTATGTCATATTATGAAATACTAATTTGCAATTTAGAATGTCAATAGGGAATAAAATAATCAAAATAATGCAAAAATAGCTAGAAACAATTGGTTAAAAAAGTTTCAAATCAATAAACTGAATAATAATTTTGGTCTAAGATTGGGAAATTATATAAAATATAAATTATTCAATTAAATTAATTGGGAAAAATATAATTCTGAAACACTAAAAAGTATTAAAAAGGTTAAAATTTTATTAATCGCTGACGTATTATTTTAGTTTTGTTTTCATTTCCATTATATCAAAGCTTGCAGTAATTCATGCAGTTATTATTATTATTGTCAATCTATTTCTATTTTTAATCTTGTAGTACAAGCGCGAATGCAAATGGTCTTAATTTGTATAAAGGGTGATTATAATTAAAGTTCGACTTTCAACATGCTGTAAAAAAAAGAACCACTGCTCAGAATGACCTGAAATTTGAACTAAATATACTCGAAGAAAGGGGAAATGGAATGGCATAATAAAAAAAAATAGTTCCAAATATTAGCAATAGATGGCGGTTTAAGTGTCATAACATATAAAATACAAGACATGTCATCCGCACGACACATTGCATTTGTTATAAACAGCAGCCTGGCCGTCAAGATCCCCTGATCTTAATCCTTGTGACTTCTGGCTGTGGGGTTATCCGAAAAATGTTGTTTAGTGGTCCGATTGCAAACTTCCTGAAAAGAGCCTTGGCAGTCTTCGCACATCCCGCCCACAATGGGCTGGTAGTAAAAGGATTAAAGGCAGCGCATAGAAAACACGAGTTATCTCGTAGCCCGTCCGTAACAGATTGCACGCAAACACGAGTAAACTCATGATCCGTCCGTAATAAACTTACTTAGCAAAGTTTATTAAGTTTCCTTACAGATATTTATCTTAATCTCGTTTTATTGTTTTCTTCAAAACTTTTCACTGTCTGTTGGCAAAGAACTAAATACTTGGATTGGATTCAGTTTTAACGATCTGTTTTTTCTAAAAATATGAAAGTTGCTGTTTCACTGTTTTAATACAACTCTTTTAATTGCCAGGCTTTCAGTACATTTTGGGTTCTACTTACAATGTTATTCAGATTAACTGCACTTAGTCATATTTTTCATTAATTAGAAGAAAAACATCAGCAAGTTCATCTCAAAATGCATTTCCGTTTCTCCTTTCGTTTCTTAGAGCTTAAAAAAAACAGTTCTACTATTTCTTGACTATCTTATTACAATAATTTTAATTAAGGTAAAAACCGAAACTCCTTGGGACCGTAAGGCATATTATCATAAGAAATTATATTATTTTCAAAAAAAGCAAACGGTTTTCTAAGTTTCTTCGGATACACAGGACATTAATTAGTTTTAATGTTGTTTAATAATTTGATTTAAAATTATTTAATATCTTTAAAATTATGTATAATATTGTAGGGAAATTAGACAAAAAAGCGGCCGAACCCGGACATTTGAAATATCAAGCTGAAAATTGGTAGAAATGTTGAGAATAGTGATTGATTGATGATTGATTAGCCAACGCCAGCTCTTGGCATTTCTGCCATTAAGCGCCGCGCTGACCAGTAAAGATGAGCCAGAAGATAAATACCAGTTTCTGTCGTAGAATTTCGTGAATCTTCTAATTATTTGCAACTATACAAGTGCTCCGCATTCATAGAAGGTTGTTCACAAAATAAACATTTATCGGTAGTTAAAACGCCTATTTTAAATAGGTGAGACGCCAGATAGTCATGGCCAGTAATACAATGGAAGACTGTCACTGAAATAGGTCTGGGAAGATTTCTACTAATGGGACCAGAAGAAATTAGTTGTTCCCATTTTTTTCCATCAGCAGCTCTTCTATTTTCCATATCATAGAATCTATGTACCGCAAAATTTACTTTGGTCTTAAATGAAGATAGGGGTGGTACTGCTACAGGTTGAGGGAGAAATGTTCCCAATTTGGCTAGTTCGTCCGCTCGATCATTACCCTGTGTACCCACATGACTTGGGATCCATTGTAGTATTATTGTCCAGCCTAACTCTTGCAGTGAATTTAATTTTTTTCGACATCTAAAAGTTATATCGCAATCAGTACGATGATTACAAGCAAGTGCCTGGATGGCGGCCTTAGAATCTATGAAAAAAACAGTTTTTTTATGTGTTTTAGTAACTGCTAAAAAGTCCGTCACTCTTTCTATCGCTGCAATTTCTCCATCATAATTACTGATGGGTGCTCCAACAGCAAAATGATCTTCAAAAAACTTGCAGTAATATCCCGCTCCCGTAGCGCCTGACCCTGGATTAAAGGATCCGTCGGTGTAGACATGAAGCCATTTATGCTCAGGATACCTTGTATGGATCGTTTCTAATGTAGCTTGTCTTAATTCCTCAGTTAGGGAGAGTGATTTAGGTGTATTATGTCGTACTAACTGTAGTTCTGCTGTTGGTAATCCCAATAAGATTTCTGAGGGTAAAGGGAGGTTCTTTATTTCTCTAAATTGTATATTGTATTTCTGTGTGATATCCTCGATCTTAGCTATTGGAGTTTTCTGAGTTTTTAATCTATTATTAGCTGGACGATACTTATTCCAAAAAACTGGGCGTGTGCTTTTCATTCTCGCCCATGTCTTTAGTAATGCTTTTTCTCGTCTAGCTTCTAAGGATTCAACGACAGTTTGTACTTCTAAAGCTTTAATAGGTGTAGATTTAGCTCCTCCAGTTATTATTCTCAAGGCTATATTTTGTACTTTATCTAGTTTAGTTAATTGTGTGTTACTAGCTGTTGTAAGCAATTCACCTCCATATTCCATTACGGGTCGTACATAACTTTTATACGTTGTGGTAAGAACTTCCTGTGTTGCTCCCCACTTTGTTGCCGTCAATCTCTTTAAAATACGGCATCGTTTTAATCCTTTATCTGTAGCATCATGAATTTGGACATTCCATGACAACTTTTGATCCAAAGAAATTCCCAAATATTTGGAAATTTGTTTCTCTTCGAGCTGCTGTCCTCGATAATAAAGATTTACTTTTTGGTTTTTAGTGGATAAAGTGAAGGTTTGATAGCTTGTTTTTTCAGTGCTCACTATCATTGCGTTATTATCTGCCCACGTGGCTAGTCGAGTTAATGCTTCATTCAAGCAGGTTTCAAATCCCTTCCAATTACTGCTTGTTGCCCATATAATAAGATCATCAGCATATAATAAGACATTTATTCCTGGAATGGATCTTAGTGTCTTCAGGATATCATTTATCATAATATTAAATAGGATGCAGCTAATAACTGCTCCTTGTGGCAATCCTTCTCTCTGTATCCTGTACCTAGATATAGCACCTTGAAAACGTACGCGAATCTTTCTTTGAGCTAGAAAAGATTTAATCCAATTTAGCAAATTTCCATGTATTCCACAATTTATTATTTTGTGAATTAATTTTGCTCTCCGTACTCGATCATAAGCAGCCTTGAAATCAACTAGTACGGCTATCGTGGTCATACGGTTTTGAAAGCCATCTTTTACATATTGAGCGAACGTTATGACTTCATCCATGGTGCTTCTACGACCACGAAAACCACCCTGTGAGTCATCAATCAAATTTCGATTTTCTAAGAATTGGTTCATTCGATTAGTAACCATTCTTTCTGCTAATTTACTCACCACGCTCGTAAGAGATATGGGTCTATAGCTTGTCATTCTTTCAGATGGTTTTCCTTTTTTTAATATTGTCACAACTTCCGCCTTTCTCCATTGATCTGGAATATATCTTCTCCATGTGAGATTGATCATATGTAGAAGTGCCTGTTTTGCTCCATTACCCACATGTAAAAGAAATTCAGAGAGTATACCATCTGGTCCAGGTGATTTTCTTGTGGGAATTTGTTCTAATGCATGTTCCATTTCTATGAATGAAAAATTATTATAGAAAAGTTTTGTTTCTTCCTCAGTCCACATGTTACTAATCTGTTTTTTAAGATTTTTTTTTTATATTATATGGTTTTGTTCCTATGCTGCTAATATTAACGTAATAGCTACACATAGTATTAGCTATGTCCTTTGGGTGTGTTAATAATTTATTTTTTTCTATAAAGGGTTCTGTAGGCTTAGTCAGATTATTATTGTTTAGGTTAGATATGAATTGGTGAGCTTTGAGTCCATCTTTTTTATCATCTAGTTTTGCAATAAACGATCTATACGTATTTCGCTTACTTTGTCGTATGTTTCTTTGGAGTTTAGCCTGTTTTTTCCTAAGGTCAATGATATCTTCAAGTTGTCTTGTATCTTCAGCTCTTTTTCGTGCATTATTTCTTCTATGTTTTAATACTGTTAATTCGTCATTCCAGAATGGTCGGTATTTCTTTACCTGTCCTCGTGGAATGGTTTGATTGGCAGCTTTTAAAATTATGTCGCACATTGTTTTATATGCTGTATCTGGACAATTACTGATATTTACTTTAGTACTTAGAGAATGAGTAAGAGTTGTAAACCTATCCCAATTAGCTTTTTTGAAGTTCTTTCTTAAGTTGTGTTATATTTTGAATGGAGATGGAGACACTTATAGCTCTAAGTCCACATCCTGCTGCATCTTCTAATAATTTTAGTTTTATTTTTGTTTCCAAGTCAGGATGAACAATAACTAAGTCTGGTCTAGATGT
>JAFIDM010006230.1:0-13640 GCA_023159025.1 Thereuonema tuberculata
GGCCCCCCCCCCCCCCCGAAAATATATTCTATATACGCCACTGATTCCAATCATATGATACTGAACACTGAGCTACCTACAGAATACATAAGTAGTATTTGCAGTTTCAAAATCAACATCTTAATTAACAAAACTTGTAAGCTTTTTTTTTTCTTGATCATTCTTCATGCTTAGCCCAAGGTGTTGTGCAAGATTCTTTAGCCAATTAGTCTTTTGAATTTAAATAAAAACAGTTTATTTCAACAAAAGTGAAAATATGTGTTTGAAAATACTTTGGATCGTTGAATTTTATGAAGTTACTTAAATGTTATATTTTGCTTTACAAGTTAAACTGCTTTTCCTATCATGTTTTGAATTAAAAGTTTGCTTAAATTTAAACTAATGGTATTTAACAAAATTGAAAAATTCTCACTTTTTATTATTTTATCAACAGAACTTCAGAGCCACTTTAACGTCTTAAAATATTACAGTTTCATCAATTTACTATAAGAAAATTACATTATTATGTTTTGTTTTACTATTTTTAACTTAAGACCTTTTTTTTTCCCGCTATAATGAATAATTTCCCGTAATGCAATTTATAAGAAATTTATACTATACTATACTTTGTACTGTATACTATACTCACTTTATACTATAATAATCCGGAGTTTTTCAATAATTATGTCATTCTTATGTTTTATTTCTTTTTTAATTCACAATTTGGGCTAAATATGCATTTTGAATTTGGAGTCATTATTATTAACAAAAACATTATTAAACATTGTCTTTATAAGAGTCAATGTCAAATAATAACCTAGCCCAAGTGTTTAAAATGTAGGTCTAAAAATTTTCAGTTTTCTCTTCTTCCAGATCTTTA
This sequence comes from Thereuonema tuberculata, assembly GCA_023159025.1. Classification (NCBI taxonomy): domain Eukaryota; kingdom Metazoa; phylum Arthropoda; class Chilopoda; order Scutigeromorpha; family Scutigeridae; genus Thereuonema; species Thereuonema tuberculata. Next base: position 860 of record JAFIDM010006230.1, read on the forward strand.
TCAATTCAGGAAAGAAGGAAAGATGGCTGGAAGAAAACGACCGAAGAAACAAATCTTCGATTTTTCCGCTTGTCGTTTTAGATTCATTATCAAAGGTGTTAGGGCAAGTAGGAACCGCCCAGACCACCATTGAAAGAGTACATTAAGGAACACTATGTGATCAGGAACCCCAATGAGGACTTCCGAAAGGAAGTCAAGAGAGTACTCAAACGAGCTATCAAATTGGGCATCGTAGACGAGATAGACTCCAGTACTTCAGTGAAATCCTACACACTTATCAAGTCTCTGAGACTTCCTCCAGTACCAACCAAGCCAGGCATCCCATTCGACTTAACATCCTTAGTGCCTAAAAAAAAGGCTACTGGAAAGCAGGGCAAGATTTTAAAGCTCAAAATTGAGTTAGATGATAGTTCAACTGATGAAGAACGAGTCTTCTGACCAGTAAAAATCCCTTGATTTCAAAAAGATGATCAAACTTTTGGGTTTCATTCAACCATTGATAAAACCATTCTCTTTAAATAATTCAGTATTTAAATTTTAATTATTGTCCTAGTGAATTTTGTTATGGATATAAAATCTTGTCAATATCAAGAAAATTTCTGTCTTTCCTTTTTTTTTTTTATGGAAGACAAACTTCCTGGTTGATTACTTCCTGGTTCATTTCTGTTATAAAAAGAAATCATACATTTTTATTTTTATTTTTTTTGTTGGATCCAAAAGTTTTGAAGCATCAAACAAACAATGGGAACTTCTCGAAGGCCCTAGAAACATTGGCTAAGTTTGGACCAATTATATCTTTTAACTTGTGACTAAAATAAAAAAATCCCAACTTGCTAAAAACTGTAAGCCTCATTGCTCATGCTTTTCCAAATGAAATAATATACTGCTATAAGAGCTGATGAAGCATTCAGTAAATATGTTAGCAAAGCTGAAGATTTAGCGTCAGAGGTGAATGTGGAGGCGGAATTTCCTGTGGTAAGAAATATTTACACTTTGACTATGAATGAATAAAAAAATCCAAAAGAATTGTTCAAAGTACAGTTTAATGTAACTGTCATTGATTTTGCATTAAATTTCATTCAGGAAAGGTTTGAATGTTTAATTCACTGTAAAATTTTATTCTCTGAGTGTTTCAAAAAATGTCTGAAATATCAATGATGAACTTGCAAGTAAGAAAGCAAGAAAAGTGCTTTTAGGTTCTTTAAAAAAGGGGGGGGGGGGGGTTAAGTAATGGCCGACTATATGGGGACAATTTTAATTGTATTATTCTATACAGGACATTTCAGTTTTGTAACATTTTGTTCAAATTTTATTTACAATAAAAATATTAAACACAGGTATATTGTGAGCTTTTTGTTTTGTTTACTGTTTGTTTCATTGTAGCTTTAACACATCAACTCAAGAACAGGTGGAATGAACCAATTTTAAAGGAATTTGGATAGAATAAATTAATTTTGTGAATATAAAGCCATGCCATATAAATATGGAGTTAATGAAGTTATTATTTTGGAACAACTTTATCTATTACAGTGTATATCAGTGGATTTTTCAAAGCTTTCATAGTGCAGGACCTGATGAGTATGCTTTGAGAAACTCTTAAATAGCACCAGTGGCGTCACTAGGGGGGTGCGGACCGCACCGGGTGACACCATCACAAGGGGTGACACCAAAATGTTTTTACAAGATTTCCTTTTTTTTTTTTGGTTGAACACCATGTCTCCGAGGGGGTGACACCATGAGCTACCACACTAGGTGACACCAACCCTAGTGACGCCTCTGTCCTGAATACGTAATTAACAACATTTTCCAGGAATTCAACAGAGAATATAAAAAAAGAAAGAATAAAGATAAGAGGAACGAATTTAAAAATGTTTAAACAAATACTTAAATTACATGGTGATACCAAGGTCAATCAGAGAATGAAAGAAATTTGCCATAAGAATGACATCAAGATTGTATATAAGAAAGGAAGTAATTGAAATCATTGTTAAAAAATAAAAGGGACGTAAAAACAAAGAATAAATGGTAATGGGGACTGTATACAAGCTAAAATGTAGGTCATGTGGAAAAATCTATTTTGGTAATACTGGTAGAGGTAGGAGATTATTTGAACGAGTTGAGGAACACAGCAGCATACAGAAACGGTCACCCAGAAATTTCGAATTGTGCTGAGGAAGAAGAGAAGAAATGTCTCTTCGAAAATTCCATTGTAAATAAATGTATTTTTAATTTTATTTTTAATTTTACATTTATTTTGTGATAGCTAAAAAAAAAAAAATCTCATCATTTTCACTAAGTCAACTATAACAGTAAACCCGCTGATTGTTCACCATTACTAATAGTTCACTCCACACTTTCTACCTGTTGCAATATTGATTCGTTAAAGCTTTTATTGGTTCGATTTCTTTATTTAACATAATATAATACCTCAAAGTAGCTTTTTAGAGACCGACTAACTTTTAGAGATAAAGATAATGTTCTCAGCAGTTGATCTAGAACCGAAGGGGACCTGAAACGTCGTGTAAGTTTTTAAAATGTCTTAACTTTTAATTATATTTCTGCGCTTTATATCTTTAGCTGTGTTTTATTAAATTTTTAACTGCACGTAAAAACTTCATAAATATGATAGTGACAAAAGCTACCACTGCCGGCGTGTTTAAGACAAATCCTTCGGGCAGAAATGACATTTGAAAATATTTGGAACTCCACAAAAGACTGGCAGCGGTCAAGGCAGCCATTGTTTTTATTAACATATGTAGAAGATGCTGGCTCCTAACAACAGGTTGCAGAATAAACATAAGTTTAATGAAAAGAAGGTTCATGATTTAACTAGTAAAATACAAAGTTACTTATTTCTGGTAGGATATATAAAATAAAATAAAATAACCCATTTCATACAACGAATAAAACGATTGAATAGTATCTTAGAGGGAGTGCTAAACTAGAACAGCATTTGTGCATCTTAATTATGAGAGCGAAAAAAAAAAAAAAAGGCCCGCTACGCCATGGAAGCCATTTCACACCGACACGGTCAAAAATTAGGGAAATGATTTGTAACAAGGATCATAATCCAAACTTATTAAGAATGAACACTATCAAGATCAATAATGACAGTAAAATCAGTCTAATATCAAACAGAAATCTTAGGTAGAGGACTTTTACCATATTGGCATTGAAAAGATCAACGTTATGTAATATTACGAATATCGAAGGACAACAAAAATTCATTAAGGATAATAATGAACGGGCGGACATTGCCAAAAAATATCGGTAACATTATCAACAAATTTAAATTTAAAAACTGTTGATTATAAATTCAAGTGTATACAATTATTATAGTGAAAGTGAAATTTAAGAATTAGTGACTATTCACAAAACTATCAATTGTTTTAAGAAAGAAAGTTAAGTTGTGATCATTTTGTTGTATTAACAATAGTTTTCACATACTCGGGTGATTGCTTTTATTGTGGATTCGCAGCTGTTGATTTTGTGGTGTTATGTCGTCGAATAACGACGCGACAGAAAAGTTCAATAAATCAATATTTATTCTTGTATTACAGCAATGAAAGAAAAGTATATATACGTTGCTTAATACAGAAATCTCAAGTAAGGAATTATATTTGTGAATTCGCAAGAAATATTAATTCACAAATAAAGGGTTATCTCAGGTTAACAGCCGTTACTATAGAAACAGAGCTTCATCAGATTCCGGAGATATTTCTGTTTTATTATGAAGTGCCAAATACGTTCATCATACCGTGTTGTGATACAACCACATCCTTCAAGATTTATTGATGGATAAAGGTTTATAGAAAGGAAGTGTATTCAGGTGTTACATTAAATTTTAATACCGTAGCACCAACTATCTACAAAACTAATGTAATAAAATTGGCTGTCACAAGAGCCTTAAGATTATGTTCAAACAATAAGTTGTTGGATGATGAATTACAGAGAATCAGAAAAGTTTTTGTAATGAACAACTATCCTATAGATTTTATCAATAAGATAATATACAGAAAACTTAAAGAAAGAAATGTTAATAAAATCAAAAATGATAAAGCAATTAAATATGTAAGTATTCCTTTTGAAGAAGAATTACAAAATACCCCCCCCCATTGTTGGCAAATATAGGAATACGAACTGCAAATAAGGCAAGAAACACCATTAGAAATGTCCTAAATTATGAACGTAACATATTGTCCAAAGAAGAGATTAAAGAAAAAAATAAAGAAAAAAAGAGTGGTATATGGAATAAGATGTCAATCAGGAGGGGGTGGTTGCCAGTATATTGGAGAAACTGGTAGAAAGGTAAAAATTCGAATGAATGAATATACCAGAGCCATAAATCAGAGTAATTACCAATATTCAACGGCATTAATACTGGCCATCTAATAATGGTAGACAATCCAGTCATTTACAAAATTGTTAATGATCAATACTTATGCAATTTTTATGAATAATTGATTAATTAATTCTAAATCCAACAAGTGTTATAATACCGAATTGTCAATAAAAAATGCTTTACAGTATCAGCTTGATTAACTTTTACCTATTGTTTCAATAATAAATTGGCTAATGTTAATATTGATACTTAGATATTATTATAATATATACTTTGTAATCGAAATTTATAAAGGCCTAATTTGTTTTTATTATTTGTAGTCTGATGAAGAGGCTTGTGTAGGATGCCTTGTAATATGTAACATGAATTTTGTAAATATACGTATTGTCCGGCGTATAAGACGACTGGACGTATAAGACGACCACAAATTTTTCCAATTAAAATATAGTGTTTGGGATATACTCGCCGTACAAGACTACCCCTCTTCCAACGCACACCTAATAAATAATTTAAAAAACATCAAATTTGATTTCAATATGGTAATTTTATTTCAAATGCTTATGACATGCAGATACTTAGCAGGAAAACTGTCACTTATAAACATAATACTGTTTGTCATCAAACATGTAAACATAAAATAGTGCAAGTGGATTAAATTTTTCCTTTAAAAGCGATGTACCTTACCGGCGATTGGCTGGTTGTTGTATACAACGCCTGCTTGGATTGGTCAACTCTCCCTGTCTCCAAGTAACTGTAGCTTTGTTTATTCTGGTACATTATTTTAATGCTTCATTTTTTTTAGAATTTCACTAAAATCATAATATTTCTTAACTGTAGCCTTGTTTATTCTGTCCCCGCTCTATCTTTTTTTTTCATACCCCGGGCGTCCCGGACGCCTGCAGCTTGCTCTGCCCTTCACATCGGGATTGCGTTAAATCACTTCTTTCCACGAATCCTGGCGAGTGATTTTCTTCTACCGTACTAGTACAGCGCCATCCTTGCTGCTTTCATACGTTGCCGCGTACGGCGGGGATGCGACCGTGGCCGTTTTTGAGCTTCCCCCACCATATGCGGCGACCTCAGATTCTCCAGTTCGGCTCGGAAGTTTCAGCACCCAGCGTATAAGACGACCCCGACTTTTGAGAAGATTTTCCTGATTTAAAAAGTCGTCTTATACGCCGGACAAAACGGTATTTTTATTTATCTTAGTGTGTTTGGTCCCATTTCTTAAATATTTATTCCATGTTTACAGTTTTAAAGAACTCTGAAAAGAAGTGTCAACGATAGATTAACATTGCTATGAGAATCGTTTTAAAAGGAACTGAGTTACTTAAAGAGTGAAAAAGATTTAATATTTACTGTAATATGTTAAAAGAATAGTAGATCACGTAACGTCATAAAGTTGATGTATATTGATGAACTTTTCTAGTTGAAATGAACTTTGAAAGAGTATCTTGCCATCAGTGGGCATTCAGTGTTTGTATAAATGTACCAGAACTTTTAATTGTAAAATAAAAAACTATTCTGTTTTATGAATATAGGCTATTGAATATAGGCGATGACTATTCTTGCCATAGTTTTGTTGAAGTAATCAACAGTAAGGAGGACGTACATGAAAATCTAAAATCTTTCATCGCATATGCTGAGAGGTCAAGCGGGCATAAAATCAAGCACCTACTGACAGAACAAGGAACCGAATACATTAACAAGCCCATTAATGAATTACTTAAAGCTAAAGGAATAAAGTTCAAACTTTCATCAGCATATCAGCCTGAGCAGAACGGAACAGCAGAGCGTTTCAACCGATCTATACTTGAAACTAGGAACGTTTCCTAGGAACGTGAATACAAAAAACTAGGAACGTTTCCTTAAATGAAAACAAGCGAGGTTGTGAGCTGCTCATCCATAATGATTTCAAGAAAGAAAATTATGATCTTCTAAAGGCAAGTTCAGAAAGAAGGAAATGTAAAGATTCAAGTTCATCTGAAAAGAATATATCAGAAAACGCCACTTCAGAAGAAGATAACGATATTGAAGAAATCGAAGTTTCGCAAGAAAGCACAAGTGATAGTGACAATAGTGATCCAGTCTGATAAAGATAATACATAGGCTACATGAATTTAAGGAGAAAAGTTTCACGCAATCCCAGTGTTAATATCAATGTAAGTAAATGCAAAGAAGAACCATCCAGCTACTCCGAGGCAATCTATGGTAAGGAGAGTACAAAATGGTGGGAAGCAATTGCCGAAGAAATCAAGAAGTTGGAGGAACATCAAACTTGGATTGAATCAGAGGTCCCTGATTACATAAATCCATTAACGACACAGTGGATGTTTACAATCAAAAAAGACGACACCGGCAAACCCTGCAAATACAAAAGTAGGTTAGAAGTCAATGGTTTCATGCAGAGGAAAAGTATCAATTATGAACGAACATATGCACCAACGCCTAACCTATCAAATATTAGATTGCTATCAGCATTAGACGGAAAATGTCAGAACAATCTAGCCATCCATCAAATGTGACGTCAATGGAGCCTACCTACTCGGCATCATTGATAACGATATTTACATCGAGGTCCCTGAGGGTGTAAGTCTTAAAGATCGAAATTACAATGGATTAAAGCTCGTTAAATCACTTTATAGTTTAAAACAGGCGGGTAAAAATTGGTATGAAACACTGCATCGAAGACTGAAGGAGAATGGTTTTGAAGCATTAAAAACTGAACCATGTATTTTTATACGTAAAATAGGTAAAGAAAGGTACATCATATTGGTTTACGTTGACGGTATCCGATATCCTAATAATTGGAAAAGACACACATGTCATCAATGATTTAAAGGACTCTCTAAACCGTATGTTTGGAATCAAAGACCAAGGGCAGATAAATAATTACATTGGTTTAAATATTAATTATCAGCGTGAAAAAGGTAGCATGTCAATTTCTCAATCACAATTCATTCTGGACCTATTAAGAAAACATCAAATGGATGAAAGCAAGCCAGCAGATACGCCAATGATTGAAGAATCAAGAAAACTTCAAAATACTGAAGAGACAACTTTGCTAAACAAGGAGGAACATTTGAAGTATCGTAGCATAATAGGAAGCCTTAGTTACGTAAGCAATTGTACACGACCTGACATCGAATTCGCGGTAAACAAGTGTTCTGAAGAACAACTCACCTAATGCTAATGATATGAAAAAGGTAAAAAGGATCCTCAGATACCTACGTGGAACAATAAACCTAAGAGTAATGTTTTCCAAAGAAGAAGTGTGTTTGCGGGGAGTATCCGATGCAAGTTTAGGTAACCGATCGAAAGGAAAATCGACCACGGGTTACATCATATACGTCGGCAAATGTGTTGTTTCGTGGGTTTGTAAGAAACAAAGTCTAGTGGCTCATTCCCCTCAAGAGAGTAAGTTGGTGGCGTGTTGTGATTGCGCCAGAGGCATCATGAGTTTTAAAAGAGTCCTCGAAGAATTAAAGTTTAAAGACTTGTCGAAATCATCAAGTGAACTTCTATGCGATAACCAACCCACCATACAGATGATATATGATCAGTATAATCAATCTCGCAGCAAACACATCGATCTTTAGTACTACGCATTAAAGGACTATGTGAAAAAGGGTGAGATCAATCTAAAGTATGTTCCAAGCAAAGACAATGTAGCTGACATCTTGACAAAAGAACTCAGTAAGTCAAGAAGTGAAGAATTAAGGTCAAGGTTAAACCTTTTATTCAAGTGATATCTTAAATATTTCGTTTATGTTCACTAAATTAATTGGAGAGAAGAATTGTTGATTATAAATTCAAGTGTATACAATTATTATAGTGAAAGTGAAATATATGAATTAATGACTATTCACAAAACAATTGATAAATAGGTTTATAAGAAAGAAAGTTAAGTTGTGATCATTTTGTTGTATTAACAATAGTTTTCACATACTCGGGTGATTGCTTTTATTGTGGATTCGCAGCTGTTGATTTTTTGGTGTTTATGTCGTCGCGACAGAAAAGTTCAATAAATCAATATTTATTCTTGTATTATAGCAATGAAAGAAAAGTATATATATATGTTGCTTAATACAGAAATCTCAAGTAAGAAATTATATTTGTGAATTCCCAAGAAATATTAATTCACAAATAAAGGGTTATCTCAGGTTAACAGCCGAAAAACAGAGCTTCATCAGATTCCGGAGATATTTGTGTTTTATTATGTCAAATGCGTTCATCATATGTGTTGTGATACATACACATCCTTCAAGATTTATTGACGGATAAAGGTTACAGGACTTTGTTCTAAGAAGAACCAAGTAAGTCATATTTATTCCATGTTTACAGTTTTAAAGAAGTGTCAACGATAGATTAACATTGCTATGAGAATCGTTTTTAAAAGGAACTGAGTTACTTAAAGAGTGAAAAAAGACTTAATATTTACTGTAATATGTTAAAGGAATAGTAGATAACGTAACGTCATAAAGTTGATATAAATTGATGAACTCTTCTAGTTGAAATGAACTTTGGAAGAGTATCTTGCCATCAGTGGGCATTCAGTGTTTGTATAAATGTACCAGACCTTTTAGTTGTAAAATGTTTTATGAATATAAACTGATAGTATTCTCCGTTACCAAGTTAGGAATAAGGTTACATTCCTTTAAAGATTTATCCACAAAAACGAATAAAAATGACAGACAAAATACAATATAATGAATATATCAGCAGTGGCGTGCGGTCAATGGACTAGTAGGACTCGGCCAATCCCCTAAGTGTTCCCTCCCCTCAGCTCCTGTTAAGTTTGACTTCTATTCAGTCTCCCCTCAGCCGCAACAATCGACTGCCCAACAGGACCAGTTCCGAGACTCTTGCTCCTGTCGCCATTTCAACATTTTCACAAGCTTTAGTGTTGTGTGATAAAAAACTTCCGTACTTCCATTCTTGTTAGAAAGAACATCTTAGTCTTTAATATTTTTAACATTTTTATAATTTTTCTGTGTAGATTTGTTAAAATAGTGCCATGTTAAATCTCCTAATCGAATTTTGGCGCTTGGCGCAATCCGAGTAAAATGTTCACCAATAAAAAAAATTCCATCATTGCAACACAAGGTCTTTACTGCCGTCAACTTTAAAAGAAAAAAACAAAAACAAAGAAAAACAGTCTCAAGATCTCCGCAAAACAGTGGCTCTATTTTAAAATGTCAGCAAGTGTTTTTTCCTTTGGAATCTCTTCAGACACGCACAAGGATTCTGTAATGTAATGCTGACAAATGTTTCAATTTAATGCAAGCTGCTTTATGATAATAACTATCCACCGGATAGAATGTAAGGTTGATAAAACGAGCTTCAGTATTGTTAAAAATAAAAATTATTTATTATTAACAAAATGTATATATAAGACATATAACAAAATGTGAGTACTGGTAGCATGTAATAATTTGATTATTCAAAAAATTTCGCTAACTTATTGTTGTAAATAGGCTTGAGAAAGAGGGAACGACATTCCCTCGAAAATTTGCTTTTTTATAAATGTGAAATATTACATTTAGTCATGAGATGTCGAAGATCTTTTGTTACAATCCACACATTGTTGAAAAACGACGGTGAATATCAAATTGGTGCAGAAACAGAGATGAAATCCTCGGTTACATTAAAATGCTGTTTGCACTTCTGCACTGCCGATAATTATATTTACTTGCAAAAACATTTCTATCTTGTTGACGAGATAATCTTGTCTTATTTACAAATTGGTTTGCAACCACTGTGATAACTACCTATGCAAATAAAGTCGTTTGAACATCATATTGCTAAAACAAAACACAGCATAAACCAATCCATTGCCATATTCATGAAATCGAAATAAAATCAGTAGAACGTTGGTTATAAGTTTTATGATTGGCCTCAGTAAATATATTTCCATTTTGGCTGAAGGAGACATGATATAGGAAAAAAAAATCGCCTTCTTTTTCTCTCCCGCAACAAATTTAAGCAGACATTACCTATACTTAGCCATCTAAGTGCAATTGGATTGTGGACCAAACGAGCAATTGCACTTAGGTGAGATTCTATGACTCCGTTTTCAGCTTTGCATTTACATTTGGCAGTTATCATTTATTACATTTGTTGTTATCCCACAGCCAGCTCTCCAAGATTGTTTATTAATGACAATATATCACTTAAATGTCTTTTTCAGTATCAATACATCAGTGATATATTGTTTTGAACACACAAGAGTTAATAAACAACATGAGTATAAAAAGGAAAATGCAAAAAATCTTAATGTGAAATTATATTCATTAGATGTAATATCTATGTATACCAAAGTTCCAATTGACAAAGCATTGAGTTTAATTGAAGAAATTCATGATACAATCTTAAAAGATTATTAATTTATGTCATTGATTAAACTTATTTGTAACAACAGTTATTTTAAATTTAATAATGTATTTTACAAACAAATTAATGGTTCCCAATGGGAAGTGCCATTTCGGGGTTTATATGTAACATTTGTATTAATCATTTGGAAAATATTTTGATTGAAAATTGGAAAGACGCAAATTTCAAATACTATAAATGTGTCGATGACATTATCATAATATGATATATTTTGGAAAGGTACAGAAAGACAGTTTAAAATATTTTTCAATTATGCTAATTCAATTGACGATAGAGTTAAATTCACTTTTGAAAAAGAAGAAAACCACAAAATAAATTACCTGGACTTAACTACTGTAGTTCAAATGAGAAAAACCAATTATCTTGTGAGTATTATGAAAAGGATTTGAAAAGTAAATACATGATGAATTTTTATACAAACATCAACACAAGAACAAAAAAAGCCATCATATGGAATAATTTAAGAATAACAACCAATTATACGGAAGACCGCAGTAAATGGAATGAAAAAATTATTAAAATGAAAGAAAAATACTATATGAATGAATATCCCACCACATTTGTCGATACAGTTGTAAAGAATTTTTTCACAAAAAGAAGAAAAAGTAATGAAGGAAATAAAACTAAAGCAAGTGATTTCATCAATTATTTACGATTTCCAATTGGAACCAGAATAAACGAAGAAATTAGGAAATTTTGTACGGAAAAAAATATCAAAATTGTATAATATAAGGAGAATAGATTAATAATATTAATTAAATAAATTAAAAATGAGGACTTTTTAACAAGGGCATTGTATACCAAAAGAATTTTTAAATTTTAGCAGATTTCATTTGATTTCATCTGATATAAGATAAGATTGTCCGATGAAATGATTATAATCAACCATGAGATTCCTCAAGAGGATTCATATATATATTAGCTTGCTTAAATATTAATATATTTTTAATAGGAGAAGTTCTTCATAATGGAAATGGAATAAGACTATTACTTAGAATGATCGGAGGCCATCTTTTTTTGTTCAAGCTGCGATAAGGAATCAGATGTTTCGTGGCGGAATGGAGACAGGGAAGTGGATCCCATCAGTACAAGAAAGACTAAGTGATTTTTAATTCCATTTTTCAATATCACGGTGATTTTCCTGATAGTGAAGAAAGACATCGATAGGAAAATGCGATATAACTTCGGGATGTTTCAGGAGAGTGTTAATTTAAACAATCCAAAAGATTATCGAATCGTTTTTAAATGTGAACTTTATGCACTTAGTTCATTGTTTCTAATTTAAAGTGAACTTTATTGAATCGACTCCGTAAAGATCTAAAGATTAGAAAGACTTTGAAAGTTCACAAGAACTTGAAATAATGTTAACACGTCAATCACAGTGATAATCCTTTGAGACGTATTTAACTAATGTTGAACAGTTTATTTAATTTATACGTTTGTTCTATTTAATTCATGTATTATTAAAAAAAAATAAACAACTGTGTATCGCAATAAGTCTCTGCTATAATTTTAATTTTAATCAGGACGTTTGTTTTAAAAATTAATACATTGGGAGTAGTCCATCTCAAATAGCTTTCGAGTAAAGACATGATTTAACTAAATTCATAGCTCAATTCACGGTCCTCTGAAGTCCCATCATACACTCGGGCCATGTTGGCGAGTCGAATGCATCTACTCCGTGCTGGAGAGCACCTGGGGATTAAACGTCAGCCTTCAGCTACAAAAAACTAACGCTACATTATCGGCCACTCAAAATTCAACCTCACGTCCCTGTCGTGAGGGTGGGCAACATCCTAGGATCTTTTTAAGAACTATGGATGGCTAACAAGTCTCTGATCCCCGAATCTAAGGTGAAAGGTATCGTGCCAATGGATGTGGCGCACTACGGTGTAATTTAGTGTCGTGAACGATCCCTGTGGGCTGCCTAGCGACACCCACACTAAACTGCCTTCCAGGTACATTTGGGGATTGTATCTGGTGATGGTGAACTCTCCCCAGTTCTCAAGAAAAAAAACAAGGAAAATTTTTATCAAAAGAAAAAAA
>JAFIDM010006231.1:3553-13639 GCA_023159025.1 Thereuonema tuberculata
ACCCCGATAAAACCTGCCCATCACGAAACCCACATGAGAACCGAACCTGGGACTATGAGGTGAGAGGTACAATAGCGACAACGCCAACCGCGCGGCCCGGGTTTGAACTTAACTAAGAAGAAAGTAATGCAACTCAAAAATGCTTAAGTTGATTTCTAATTCTATAAAAAGTTATGATAGTTCTAGCAAATAACATCTTTTACCAACCATTTGACAACCCTCCACAGAGAAGTCACCTTATTGTAAACACAACAGTCAGAGGCAATAAGTTACTGCCTCATATTTAAATTATCCAAATAAAATAGATTTACCTGGGAACAAAATCTGCTGAAATGTTTAAAAAGTTTCCTGCATGGCTTGGATTCAGTTACTGCAAATCAGCTTTTTTTTGTATCTTAATAAATTAAGAGTCAAATAAAATAGTGTTTTATTTTAAATGCTCGTCAAAATACTAAAAGAAAGTCAGTCGATGCCAATTTTTATCTTCCTGTTTTTCAAATTTTTGATTTATGATCAACCCTTTTCGATCATCCCTTCCAGCTACATAAAACCTCGATTATCTTGAGACGTTTACGTCCAATTCAAAAAAGGTGTTTATCTTTTTTTGAAACTTATTTAATCAGGAATCCCTCGGTGTGAAACAAATGCTATCGATCAGCGGAACATCATATATATGTTGACGACTTTGCAGAGGAAACAGAGAAAAAAAAGGAATAAAATTAGTAGAAATTTTCAAAGAAGAACGTAAGAAAGGAAAACATATTTTTTTCTGTGACCAAAAAAAAATCAGAGCACCCCAAAGGAAGAGTCCAAAGTGAATGAAAATTTCTAAGTACCCTTTGGATGAAGAGACTGGAGTTGATTCAAATATCAGAAATATTTTTATTGAAAAATAGAAGCATCGTTGTTACATTATTAGCGCTACGTAGAGCCGTCTCTGGCTGCTATTCATGAGGACGCACGACCTGCCTTGGGGTGAAACAATGTCCTGATGCTGTCTTGGGACAGATTACACCAAGTTTGCTGCCACTGCTGTTCCATATGCCGAATGTTCGATGATGGATGAAGTTGACTTCTAGCATTTCCCAGATATTATACGTAGCGTAGAAGTCTGGGGAAGAGAGGTCAAAAGAGGGGTTTGAATTGTATGTAAGAAGTTAATGGACGTGCATTATCCTGCTGGAAAATTGATCCTAGCAGGCTGACACAGAAAATAAACCAGTTTGTTGCAGTATCTCCTCCATTAATCGCTATGCATTTATAGTTCCTCGAATCTCTGCGATAGATCTGCTGTCTTCAGAAATTACTCCTTCATCATTACACCAGCTGATTTGAGCACTGACCAGAGGTACTCTACATGCAGGTGCGATGATCACCTCCTCAAAGCAGAAGCGAGAATCATCACTAAACACAAAGCGAGACCATTGGAGAGAAGACCACGTCTTGGGCACGGTATCATTGTAGATGGAGCCTCCGGTGCTCGATTGTTGAATTTTTCGTTTTTTATTTTGTTTAATGTTTTTCATTCACGGAGAAATAAATCATCGAAACGAAGAAAGAAAAATTGTAACAAAGAAGAATTTACATTCGATTGTTTGAATATGCTTATAAATATACGATTCTGCGATTCTTCAGTATTTTTTAAGATTTGTTTCTTCTTTGTTACAATTTTTCTTTTTTAGTTTCGTTGATTTATTTCGCCTTGAATGAAAAAAAAAATAAGCAAAATAAGAAACAAAAAATTCATTATTTAGGTTTGGTTTTCTTTTTGAAACTTTTCTTTCTTATTTTAGCTTATTATTTTTTAAGGTGAAAAAAAAATGCTAAATAAGAAATGAAAAACTATCTCGATGTGTCTCTACCTTGACATGGTGAGACAGATTGTGTGCCCTAATGATCCATGTCGCAAAGATCAATGGGAAAGGGTCAGAATAAAAGAGACAAACATAAAATTAATTTTTTCATATATAAATAAGTAATCTTCATACTGGACTCATTTCGCCACAACAACTTTAATATCCCATAATATTTCGTTCTTTTTAGATTAAAAGAACTTCATCAGATAGGGATAGGCTTAGTCCTATTCCCTTTTCAAGAATTCATTACAAAATGATAGTAGTGGTATATGATAAGGTGATACATTATTTTGGTTGTTATCAATTCATATTTATATAACAAAGAAAATTTTATAATAATAAATGAACAGTGATATATTCTTAACAAAACAATGTAATACTATACAATATTATTGGGAATTGTTACTGAACAAATTATAAGAATTTCATTAAGTTTTTGATATTTTGCTAACTTTCAAGAATTTTTCTTTATTCATACACGGAAACATGTTGTTTTGCAAAAAATATATCACTGTTCATATATTATTATAAAAATTTTCACTGTTCATATATTGAATACTGAATTTTGAATATTGTTCACATATTGAAACAAACAGCGATAACTTCATTTTTTTTAAGGTAATGTGAGTAGGACAATGCCATTTAATGGTTTAGATTTTAATATTTTTGTTTATTACTTTAATTATAATTTTTCATGTAAATATAAGACATTTAAAGAGACATTATAAACTAGATTTTTTTTTAAATTTAAAGTATGTATATTGTTAAAAAGTAGTTTAACGCATTTGCGTAATTTTACTGTATACAATAAATAAGACAACTGTAATTATAAAATTTAATTTTTACTTGTATTGCTTTTAATAAACACTTGACTGCAAAATTATGAAAATGAGGTTAAATTAATTACTCCTGACTATTTGTGAAAATTGTGAAAAATTAAGGTGTTGAGTTATTTTAAGAACCCTCTCGATAGTCTTTTCTGTAATCCGGGCTATTGGGCGCCGTAATAGGCCGGATTTGAGAGGTTTTACTGTTCCAAAAAGTGATGTGAATCATCCATCTACTGTCTAAAGATGAAAAAGAACCATTTTTAAAAGTAGGTTTTATTTACGTTTAAATAATCTATATTACTAAAATCTTTTATTTCTCTGTCTGTCTGTCTGTCTGTCTTTCTGTCTGTCCGGCGCAATTTTCTGAGAGAATGGAAAATAGAAATAATTTTTACAATGAAACATCCGCGACAGGAATCGAACCTGCAACCTTCTGATCCGAAGTCAGATGCCTTATCCATTAGGCCATAGGAACTACAACTCTCTTCATATGGTTTTTTGACTTATATCTCCTTTCCTTTCCCCCATCAATAAGGGATGTATTCAATCTTTTTTTTTGAATCTCAACATTGTTTATTTATTTCACATCAGTCAGTTTATTTGTAATTCGAAACTGACAATTAGAACGATAATTGCCGAAACGTTGCAATATTTTAAATATTCTTACTTAACCAAATCCTATGTGATATTGAAAAATATGTGGGTGTACACGCCAGATGTTGGAGTAAAGAAAACAGAGTCAAGAAAGAGAGAAGCACTCTTTTTTTTGAGGTGGAATATCGAAAAAATCACTATTTGCAACTCAAAAACCATCAATAAATGTAACTCAAACGTCACTGAAAAGTGACAATTATAATTAAAATGAGAGTCAAAAAAGAATGATGCGATACTTCTATTAGATAGAATACTGAAAAATCACTATCTGTAACTCAGAAACCATCAATATTTGGAACACAAAAGCCACTGAAAAGTGCCTATTAGAATAAAAAAAGAGACTCAAAAAAGAAAGAAGCAGTATTTCTATTAGATAGAATACTGAACACTATTGTAACTCAGAAACCACTGAAAAGTATCATTTGGAATAAAAAAAAAAAAAAAAAAGAGTCAAGAGATAAGAAGCAGTATTTCATTAGATAGAATACTGAAATATAACTATTTGTAACTCAAAAACCATCACTATTTCTAACTCGAAAACCACTGAAAAGTATCAATAGGAATAAAAAAGAAGATAGTCAAGAAAGAAAGATGCACTATTTCTATTAGGTAGAATACTGCTCAGAAGTTAGACGTCTTAGCCATCAGACCACTAGGCCTACATTCTAATCTCTGTAAAAAATAAAAATATATCATAGATATATGATTTACAAGGTGGTTCTAAAAGCAGTCGTAGATTGAGAGAATATAGACATCAAAAATTAAATTAAAAAAAAAAGCTTTTAAAAAATTTTAGTTTTAGTTTCCTTGTGTAATTTGTGTGTGTGTGTGTGTGTGTGTGTGTGTTTTAATAAATAAAAAATTGGTTTCCGTTACATAAGGGAGGCTTCCGGAGCGAAGCGACGGGTAGGCGACTAGTTGTTTAGAAAATAAAAAAAAAGAAATGGATACAACTAATTTAGCATGTGTAGATAATGACAAAGCATTTGATAATATCAGTTAAAAACTGTGGTGTACAATGGAAAAAAGTGGTTCACATATTTATAAAAAGCATGCACAGCCTTAATGAAAGTTCAAAGTTATTAATGAGACCGAAAAAAAGAATTAACATAAAGGAATAAGACAAGAGTGTAATAATCAATCATAAATGCAGAGAAAAAGTATAAGCTAGTATAAAAAGGAAAGTTCAATGTTACTTTAATATAACCCTATTTACAGATGATCAGGTGATTATATGTTAGTAAGGACAGATTTCATAGAACTGTCTATAAGCCAAATTCAGTTCCACGTATAAATTAAAAATATCAATCAAAAAAACAAAAACATTCTTGGAAGTTAACAAATAAGAATATGAAATCATTTTCAATTTCTCATGGAAAATCACAGAACAGGTTTCACATTTCTAATATAACATTACTTCCGGAAAAGACAAAGACTGAGAACAAAATCAACAATTTCCAAAGATTATGTGGTACTTGTTCTCCGACAGGAAAAAAACAAACAAAGAAACAAACTAAAGACATGGTAACGAAAGTTTTATGAGGTAATGGCAGTATGGCAGTAATTGATCATAGTGCTGGGCACAAGGAAAAAAGAATTAACCAAACAGAAGCATCAGAAATGAAATTTCTCAGAAATGTGAAAGGATGCATAAGAACAGATTGAATCAGAAATGATTACTTAAGAAAGGAATTAGATGTCCAGGCAAATGCAGAGAAAATAAAACAATAAAAAATGAAATGGAAAGAATAAGGTCCACAAATAGAATTCCTGAAGAGTTTAGTAATATTACAATACTGAAAGTTTGTCGATTACTTTCTGAACATTTATACAGGGTGATTCACGAAGATATCCAGAAACTTCGGGAGCTGATTCTACATGTAAAAGAAAAGAAAAAAGTTATATAAACATAGGTCCGGAAATGCTTCGGTACCGAGTTACAGCTAGCGAAAGATTTCGCCCATAATGTAGTACTCTGGGTGAAATGAAACTTGCTGGAAGTCTGGGAAGGTAAATTAAGGGGCGAAATCAGTGGTTTCTTATGGTTGTTAACCTGAAAAATCGAATGAAACATGTCGCAGAACAGCTTCTCCCATTGGTTTGAAGCTTATCCTACGTGAACCCACAAAAAAGGGATCGAGAAACAACGTGTTTTCCGTGTTACATACAATAACTTTGTTGAAGCAGATTAGACATACAAAATTGTGCAACAAAACTTGTGGAACATTTATTTCTGAACAAAACGGTGCAAATACAGTATATAGAAAGTGAATAGATGTTCGATTAAATTAACTGTTATGAAAAACAGAGCAAAGTAAATTGAACTGAAAAACATTACACCTAATCAATAAAATTATAGTAAATTCTCAAAAATATTTCCATCAACCTCAATGAATTTTTCTGCACGTTGAACGATTGCTCTTGTTGCTTTTCGTAGTTCAGCAGGGCTGTCCTTTAACTGCATAAATGCTTCATTAATACGGGCAAGTAGCGCCTCATGCGAGTCGACTTTGACCGCGTAAACCATTTTGTTCATCCATCCCCATACGCAAAAATCCATCGGCGTGTGGTCTGGTGACCTGGGGTGGCCAGTGTATAGGACCTCTACGACCGATCCATTTATTTGGGAATTGGTGATTTAAATAGGTGGAAACATTATTTGAAAAATGTGGCGTTGCGCCATCCGGCGTCGCGTCGCTAGAGAAACATGTTCAAGTAATGTCGGTAATTCTTCTAGCAGAAACTGTAAGTCACCAGATCTGCTCTTGGAAAATAAACGGTCCAATCAGCTGATCATGAATAACATCACATTATACATAAAGTGCTGTTGAAAGTTGCGTTCCTCTGTTGAATGAGGGTTCACTTCTGCCCATGTATGTTGATTTCGTAAATTGTTAATACCATCACGAGTGAACTGTGACTCACAGGTAAATCTAATCTACTTGTAGAGTTGACGATGAGTGTTTAACCAGTTGCCAAAAATCCAAAAATCCAGAAATCAAAAAAATGTTGAAAGTATTATCATTCGATACACTAGAGGGAGAAATGTTAACCGTAGTGATGGAGCAAAATTTATTTCGTTAATTGAGAATTTATCAAAATTTTGATTGTTCATACAATTATGCTTCTTTTGATGAATTGGATTGGTGTTGATTTGTTTTCATTATTATTATTACTATGTGATACATCTGTACCTTTAATTTGCTTTTATATTCATCCTTATACTTTGTTATCCTCAATTTTAAGTAATTAAGCTTGTAATATTAGATAATAGATTTACATGATTAATTGAAAATTTATCAAATTTTTGATTGTTCAAACATTTATGTTTTCTTTTGATGAATTGGCTATGTATTGATTATTTCAATCATTATTATTACTTTGTGATATATCTGTTCCTTTACTTTGTTTTTGTATTCGTGCTTATCCTTTGTTTTCCACAGTTTTAAGTACTATATTAGGCTTGCTAAGGAATTAGCGAATACATTTGAAACTTCGTCTTGTTTATATAGATTCCGTATTTCTTTCTTTCCAGATGAGGAGGTGAGTGTGGGCTTATTAATTATGTATACGAGGAAGATGGTTAGAGAGGTTTAAGGAATATTTAAGTTATCCACTAGTTCTTGAGGCAAATTGGCCCACACCTCCTTCAGACCACGAATGAGATTTTGCATGGGGTGGCCTGGAGGGTATTGAAGTTGGAGGGTATTGGGTGGCCTGGAGGCATGGTATCTGGAGGGTATTGAACCATTCGTCTCTCCCTTGGATCAAAGACGTGTTTGATGAGGTTCAGGTCCGAGGCGTGTGCTGGTCAGTCGAGATGATGAATTGCCTCAATCTCCGTAAGTGACAGAACTGCTTTTGTACGATGATTGAGTGCCTTGTTATCCGTGAATAAAAAATCTTCGCCTACTTCACCACGGAAAAATCGAAGACGAAGTAGAAAAACTTCATTACAATATAGTTCTTAAGTTATAATTTTTTTTTTCAGTAGCTGCAGCTCAGATCATCCAGCAATTATGATGCCTTCCCACCTCAGGATGCGCACTGCCATATCTATCGCTTTCCTGACATTGTCGCGATGGTACGCAGTACCACTTGGACGCTATATCAGCTGATTTCAAAGATTTGAAAAAAAAACTGAAACGACTCTCATCTGGGAAGAGTACAGTGGCCCATTGCTGACTTGTCCAATTTCAATGGAGTCGACATCTTTGCGAACTTGGGCTACGGTGTTAGAGCGACGCAGACTAAAACCTTCAGACATATAATTCTCGACACAATTTGTCGGGATATCCACGTTCCTGTGGTGGAATGGAGGCGATTCATAAGTTGACCAGACGTGGTTCGGTGATTACCGTTTGCTGTAATAGCTAAAAACTGTCTTCCTCCGTCGTCGTAGACAGAGGCCGATCTCCCCGCTTATGTCACATTTCAATAGTTTCAAATGTTGCCCGAAGGCAGAGTATAACACTATGGACAATTCCAAATATCATGACAATATCAATTGCTCTGCGGCCTTCCAACTGTCCTGTAATTCTTCCCAGCGTGAAATTATCTAGATGATGACTCTGTGAAAATCTAAAATTTCACCTTCGTCACTTCATTCCTTCACGTCAAACGATCCTTTCAAGCACAATTCACCTACCATGCCAATTTCCCTTTGAACCATTTCAAGTGATACCACGTGATCTCTGTGAGCATGATTCACAGATTTCCATGTGTGAAACGTTTGTACTGCTCGTCCACAGGTATGCAAATTGCCACAAGCTGTTTCGTCTGATTTTGTGCTTGTAACCATTAGAACCAGTGGTCGTCGTCAGGGTTTTGAACGCCTGTGTATATTAGAATGATTTGGAAGAGATTAGATTATTAGTAATCCTAAGGATAAAGTTAAATATAAAGAGGATTTAAAATTAACTGAGCTTGTTAAAGAAAATAATTTAGAACTACTCAATGGAAATCGGACTTCTTTTGGTAATCAGAGGAGTTCAGTTGTAGTTTTTCAAACAATATATTCTCCATATAGGATTTTAATTTCGAGATTTTATCAATCCCAACTACATATCATATTTTTAACGACCGATTTGGGAGATATTCTGATTCGACCAAAATGCTATCACGGTTTTTCTTGTCCACCTGTCCAAACCCAACAACTTCCGAACTGAAAAGGTAGGATCAACAAATGGATTTCACCATGATATTCAGAGGCCAAAGCAACGTAGGAACGGGATATTTTGAGGTACCAACACCCCTGCACCCACCAAGTTCGAGATATTTGGCATTGTTGTCATTGTACCCTCCTAAAAACTCCCAAACGAAAGATCGGATTGACAAACGGCCTTCATCAAGGCCGAAGCAACGTAAAAGGTAATAGGGCCAACGCTCCCCCCTCCACGTTACCAACGTTCTAATAGTAATAAAATGGTATGGGTTTTTTCCCCACTTTTCCTGTAAAAATCAAAAGAAAAAAATCAACTTAGAAAGCATAGGTCAACTGTGACCGACAATAAAGATTCGAAACATAGAAAAAAAATCTTGTAAAATTATCTGTATTTTTTTTCCCAAGAAATGTGGAAAATAATTTCAGAACAACTGCTTGTACTGTAAAACCTCTCAAACCCGGCCTTCGGTAAACCGGCCCCTATCGTAATCCATGCTGGTCCTGAGTAAATTTTTTCTTAATAACTAAATTTGTTTCCATATTTTGAGTCAACTTGGCAGTTAGTTATGATTTTTAGGAGGAGAAGAGACATTGCATCATAGAAACGTTCGCAGCGAATGAAACAAACATCGATAACCTAATTTTTTTAAAGTAATGTGAGCACAATAACGCCATTTATTGGTTTACATTTTAATTATTTTGCTTAGTTCCATTAAATTGTAATTTTTCTGGTAAATTTGGAACATTAAAACATACATTATAAACTAGACTTTTTTTTTATTTTACAGTATGTATATTGTTAAAATGTAGTTAACGCATTTGCGTAATTATACTGTTTACAATAAATAAAACAACTGTAATGATAAAATACACTTCTTAATTGTATTGTTTTCATAAACATTTGACTGCAAAATTATGAAAGTGGGGTTAAATTAATTACACCTGGCATTGTGTCTTCACAAAAAATGAGCTATTGAGTTTTTTTAAGAACACTCTCGGTAGTCCGGCTTTTCTGCAATCCGGCCTACTGGGCGCCATATTAGGCCGGATTTGATGTGTTTTAATGTTGCATGTGAATCATCCATCTACTATTTAAAGATGAAAAAGAAACATTCTTAAATGTAGGTTTTATACATGTTTAAAAAAATGTTTAGAAAATTATTAAAACGAAATTGGTACAACTCAAATTAGCATATATCGGTAAGGACAAAGCACTTGAGAATATCAATTAAAAACTGTGGTATACAAAGGAAAAAAGTAGTTTACACATCTATTATAAGCATGCAAAGCATTTAGGAAAATCCAAAATTATTATTGAGACCGAAAAAAAAGATTTAACATAAAGGAATAAGACAAGAGTGTAATAATCAATCATAACTGCAAAGTATAAGCAAGTATAAAAATGAGAGCTCAATGTTACTTAAATATAACTCTATTTACACACGATCAGATGATCATGTTAGTAAAGATAGACTCGAAAGAACTGTCTACAAGGCAAATTCAGTACCACGTATAATATAAAAATATCAATCAATAAAACAAAAACATTCTTGAAATTTAACCAATAAGAACATAAAATCAT
>JAFIDM010006232.1:0-13636 GCA_023159025.1 Thereuonema tuberculata
CCAGCGAAATCCCCGGATACGAAATGCCCAACATTGATTTAGATCCCTGTTTCCCAACGTGGGACTCACGCCCCACAGGGGGGCAATTTGATTGTTAAGGGGAGGGGAATTCGAAAATGGAGCAATGTTTTTTTTTTTTTTTTGGTTGTAAAAGTAAAAAAATGTTGGTAATTTGTTTTTTTTTTTGGTTGTGAAAGTTGAAAAAATGTTGGTAATTTGGTTTTTTTTTTAATTTTTTCTTTTTGAAAGTTATACCTAATTTGGTGGGACATAGCATACTTTAGATACTTTAGGTGGGGCACAGCACAAAAAAGATTGAGAAACACTGATTTAGATCATCTAAACAGTAACTTTTATTTACTCATTTGAAAAGTTAAAAAAAGTAATTAGATTGCACGTACGTGCAAACCGAAATTAGATCTTTGATGTAATGAACACGCATTTCTATCGTAACGAATTCCACCAAGAAATCAGTTTAAACGAACATCAAAAACATTGAAATCGAAGGATAATTGGATGGTATTATGCATCATTTAACCAAGCACCAAAGCAGATCTTTTTACATTATTGCTCCATCTACTAGCGAAAGGTAAAATCTTTTTATAAAAAAATTGTTCCTGCTTGCTATCTCAACACAATACTTTGGAAAATTAATTTTGAATAAACGCCAATCGACTAATCGTAAGGATTAATCACGTGACTAACGACCTTTGAAGGATATTATTAATTTTGATAAATAGAGCTATTCATACCATAAAAAATGTGAAGTAATACATAAGCTTTTGCTTTTATGCATATCTCA
Organism: Thereuonema tuberculata; assembly: GCA_023159025.1. Taxonomy (NCBI): domain Eukaryota; kingdom Metazoa; phylum Arthropoda; class Chilopoda; order Scutigeromorpha; family Scutigeridae; genus Thereuonema; species Thereuonema tuberculata. The sequence continues at coordinate 803 of JAFIDM010006232.1, forward strand.
AGATCGGAATTTGGCGCTTGGTCAAATGATGCATAACACCATCCAATTGCTTCCCAAATCCATGTAACTTCACTTAGATTTACGGATTATCTAAGAACACTTCATGTCTTCTTTTATCTCAACAAGTGCGCCTATTATACAAAGAGTCATATTATCCCTTTCTTAATTTTTCAGGTCGACGTGCTCGGCAGTCATGCCACCCACTTTCAATTAATCTAATCCCTTTCTTAAAATAATGAAGTCAAATAAAAAAGTCAATCAGTAAATAATGCAAAACAAAACAAAAATGTCAATGTTATTTCTTTACTGATCATGCTAATGAATAAGGATGATTTGCGTTCTATCTGCTAGTCTGTCATATTTTTGCAGACGGCTTACAAAATGACCTATGTATCCTTCCGTCTAATACTCCACAATTATTACTGATATCGGAATGAAATAATTTTTTTTAAAGAAATTGTTCAGTATATGCTAAAAATTGTTTAAAGATTGTTACTAGTTATTGAACTTGTTGTAATCACAAGTATGTCTTCAGATTGTTACAGATGAAATTCTAAATGTATAACGAATTTTTGAGGAAGAAGGATAACCTTTTCCTGTCCTCATCACCTGAAGAAGTTTATTTCTTGTTTAAAGAAAACGAAATATAGGGAATCAATATAGATTGTTAATAGAAGTTTATCGATGTTTGTTTGAACTAAATGTTTACTTTACTAAAAAGTTAGAAAATTAAAGACTGTGAATTAAAACCCCAAATGTTCAAGAAGTGATTTTTCCTGCACTGCCGCTCAATAAAGAACGGTAACGTGCTTCGTCCTGCACTTTGATGAAGAATATGCTAATTGATTTGTTTTTGTTTTGTTTTTTTACAAATTTAAAAGTTATTTTTAAAAGTCTTTTTTTTTTCTGTACTTAGTAACTCTTTAAGTCTTGAAATTGCCGTACAGACACAGCTTCGTGGTCAGTTTCTCTTGCGATTAATACGTCTGAACCTGAGTTCGATTCCCTGCGTGGGGCTTGGATGTTTCTTGCTTCTTTGTTTGTTTCTCTTTACAGGAGGCAAAATCTGACTGTCACCTTACACGTGCGTTCTGGATACTTATTCAAACGACACAGCAGCATTAATTTTCCATCATAGAGTAGCTCTACGACAAATGATCCGAAAAATGAATCTGGGGATAAGTCACAACAGTTTTGAAATTGGATAGAGCAAAATTCGGTGATTAGATTTCCTGTAGAATAAAAACGGAACAGAAAATAGTTCATAAAGAATCACTTTCAGATTAGATTTGGCTTGTTTGTAATGTGAACCATTTGAATTACGAATTTCTTAAAACTGAAGCTACCGTAAGAAAGACACCGAATTTCATGAGGATTATTGTATTGTATTGTAGGGGAGATCGGGGCAGAGCGGTCCACTTTTTTTTGTGGAATTTTTTTCTTTTTTTTGTTAAGAGATTTTCCATTGCATTTATTTTTGTCAGAATCGGGAACTGTTCAAGAATGTAAATACTTGATTTCATTTCATTATATTCATAAATAAAATTGGTATTAATTCGCAAAGCAAAAATGGTAGAGTGGTCCAACCTGCCCCGACCACGGGGCAGGCTGGACCACCCCATGGGGCACTTTGGTCCGGATAAGAATAACAACATTTAAAGTAAGATTTTTATTGAATATAAAATAACATGCCATTTAGGATATCATGAAATAAAGTTTAACTTAACATAGACTACCTAAGGTATTATACATTCAAGTGAAAATTTAAAATAATCATTATGCAGTTGAAAGTCGTTAATGAATAATATCAAATAGGTTTACATGGAATTAATTAATCACTTTCACTAGAGAAATCTTCTTTGCAGTTGAGGCATTCGTAAAATAAACCCCGAATATCATTGGCTACGCAGGAACTATGGGCCCATCTCTTGCATTGCGTACATTGAATCCACTCCTGCCATGGTTTGCTTTTTTTAAAGTTCTTCAAACAGGAGAGGCACACAGCATCTTCATTATCTTCATTATCACTAATCATCTGTAATTGTTTACTGTTTATCCCTTTGCCTTTGCTTCTATTTGTTTTTTTGTTTATGTTGCTTTTAGAGACTGTTGGCCGAGTCTTGTTTTTCGTTGCTACTCTTTCTTTTCTTTCTTTAGATTTTCGTTGCTCTTCTTGCAGAGCTTTTTTTACTGGCGTATCCGTCAGTATTGCCGTTGATTTTTTTTTTGCTCTCTATTAAGATTATTAAGATTATATTGTTATTTATGCCATTTTTTAATGCTTTCTAATGTAACAAAGTGTGTATAGAATTTATATTTAATTTAGAGTTTCACTTACTGAAAAATGTGTTAGTTCACTTAGGGATGTAATTGGGTGTGTTTTAGAATACGCTCCCTCTCCTGAAATGTTTAGACTGATTGGGTGTACTTTTTGCCCGTGTGTTTCAGATTCATCAACTGATCTGATTTTTCCCGCCAGAGTGTACTTAACTTTTCTCCTTTTTATTCCCATGGGAAAGCGAAACAGATAAAACCACGTGATCACTCAATCAACGCACAACTGTTTTTTCGAAGTTTTTCTTTTTCTTTCGCACATATTGTTTTCTAAATAAGCTCAAACCATTAAAATAATATTTAACCATGAAATACCACAATAATAATATACAAGACTTTATCAAATACAAAAATTCAAATACCGTATATGTTCCAATAGAGGCCTCCGGCGTTTATTTGCAAAACTAGCCTCGGCTCCCGGCGCTTAATAGAGACCGGCTGCTATAAGAGGCCGGCCATTATTAGCAAAAACCTTCAGAACGCAATATTTTTACATATAAATACCGGCTAATATTACTAATAGCTACTTTATTTGAATTTCACATGCTACATAAGACTGTTCAAGATAAATGGCAGTGTCTTTCTGTACCTTTCGCTGCTATTCGTTGTCCGAATCCGCAATTACGGGCGGCCGCCTCACCGGAAGTTTCTTTCGCATATTTCCACCGCGCGAATCTTAAAGGCAATGTCAAGTTACCATTTCGGCGGCATTTTGTAAGGCAATGTACCGTAAGATATTACGGACGACTGTAAAGATACGGACGCTTACACTAGTACCGGTAGGCAAATATCAAAGACCCGGCTACAATTAGAGACCGGCTACTATTTGGCCGTGTCCCCTCTGCAGCCCGGCGCTTACTAGAGACCCGCGACAATAAGAGCCTCGGCATTTATTGGAGCATATACGGTACATAATTACAACAATACAATTATTAAAAATCAAACTATATTCCCTCAGAGACCAAGATTTTAATCGTGTCATGTTGCCAATTCCACAACGTTACAGTTTCCATAGTTTTTAATTAGAATTTAATAACAGTTAAATGTGTAAATTGATTATTTTCGAAGATTAAGATGCCTTCGCACAAAGTCTTCCCCTATTACGGTACTTGCTGAGAGGAATTACTAAAGGGGTAATATCCTTTAGTAATATAGGCTACACACAATATATAATAGCCTACGTAAAAAAATATACAAAAAATATAATATGTAATAATATAATACAATGTAATATAATAGGCCTAATAAATATATAATATAGAAAAAAAATATAATGTATAGTGTCAAAATATTTTATTGTAAAAACAGCGGGGCAGAGTTTCTCCAATGTGCTCCGTGTCTTCGGTCCACTCTGCCCCATCGCCTTTTTGGAGTTTCCTTCAGTTGTAACTATCGACTACTTTAAGTATTCAATTCATACTACAGCTTAAAATGATCTTTAGATTACCACCTTCAATATGAATATTACGGTTATGTTATTCAATGCATCGCAAAACGGCAATATTAAAGTAAAAACAATACTAAACATTTACTTACCTAGACAAAAACAAAACAATCGGTCACCTCGCAGTCACCAATAAGCCGAATTCACTGACACTTTTGTGATAGCAGCGCCACAATGGCACCAACCTTCTATCTGATTTTTGGCGTATTCTAGCGTCTACACGAATTACTAAAGTCAACGGTCCACTCTACCCCTAGGTCCACTTGGCCCCGGTCTCCCCTACGGTACGCACAGAAGTGCGAGCTTCGTAATCGAAGCATCCGGTTCCAGGGAGCTCTAGTGTTCCCATGATGGCGAACTCCTAGAAGACTCCCGAGAATTTCAAGGGAAAGATACTGAGGTGGTTTCCCGTTGTCTTCCTCAGGACGCCATTAAGGAATGACGTCAGACCGAAGAGAAAGCGAAGAAGAGGCGAACAACACAGGAAAGGAAATTGAAACAGCCAAGCCACTGCCGGGATTCGAACCCAGGTACTGGCGCACTGGCCGCAACGGCAGACCGCCGCCGAGACCGCACGACCACGCCAGCACGGCCATGAGGATTATACTGACAATGATTATCGTATTTATGATACATATTAAAATACTTAAAAATATATATATAACACTGCTGTTTAGAGTAATTTATTTCACTGTTTCTATTTTACTTTTTACAAGGATTCCAACTTTAAATTTTCAAGATTTTTTTTTTTTTTTGACGAACAAGTGCAGGTTCTCTTTTACGTTGGTTTAAGTGGACTTCGTTTTTGCAGTTTAAATAGGAAATTCTTAATGACAGAGATTCAATATCGTTAAACCTGATTTGTAAGATTACTAATGATGGGTAAATAAGAACCAAGTGAAGACTGTGCTCTCGTGAGAAGACAGAATTCCTTATTCACAGGTCTATGGTTCTGAGTAGATATATGATTATTTAAGTTAGGAGAATTTTAATAACCTTAAAGCACTATTCGTAGATAAAAGATATGTTGATGTAACTCTTTTACAAGTCACATCATGTCTCACAAGGTAGAGTTTGCGAGTATCTAAACTCTACCATATTAGAAATATAGCACCTTAGTGAGATAGCTGATGAGCGACATCAAACTTTTAGTATTAAAGAGTATCAAGGTCTAATTTGTAAAGCATGCATCCAGCAGGAAAAAAAACAAAAAGTTAGAATAAAAACAGTTTTAAAATGCAATTTAGAATCCTTCTACGATCAAGATAATGTAAAACACTCTGCATCTAAGGAAGATCATAAAGTTTTTAAGATAGAGCAGATCTCTAATAGGAAGATCGTATTAAAAAAAAATCTTGACAACCAGTTAAGGAGATAAGTTATAAATTACGTAGGTTGCCATGAAATATACAATCATGAAATAAGTGCGAGGCTGCACATAAGCGACGGCTGGTGTCATAGACTATATTAAAGGCGAGGGGTGCAGGTGACTATCGTCCGTATAGATATTCCAAACCTCTTCCAAACCCTTTTCAGTGGGCAAAAATGATCACTCAAAAAAAAAAAAATCGTAAACTTAAATGAAATCCCTAATATTTTTGGTAGAAACTGTGCCCATGGGGGGCTTCAAACACCAATATAAGACTCTCATTAAAAGTGCTATTAACGTTTTAAACATACAGGGAAAAACTAAGTTGACTGGTAAGCTTCGGCTACCCATTGTCTTTCGAAACAATTATTTTTAGATCTTAACACTTGCTAGAAAGTCGACACCGCCAACTATTCCTTGTTTTGTTTTGTTTCCTTTTTTTTATATTTATCGATTTAGTAACGAAGCAATATGAATAATAATTTAAAAATTATTTCAATTAAAATTTTTTATTCCTCTGCCGTTCATTTTGCTTTTGGATTGTAATATTATCCTCCCATTAACTTCTTCTTTTAACTTCTGCATCAGTTAACATTAATTTTTCATTTACAGTTTCACGAAACTATTATTGATTAAATATAATATTAACTTGTTATCTATCATTCCAAAACGTGAGTCTTTAATCACGATGATTATTTCAAATTAAAGTTAATGACGAAGCGAATGATGTGGAATATCTATTCCCGTAAAAGGAATACATATTTATTTATACCTTTTCTACCTTTACATTGTAAATAGTTTGTGGAAATGGTTGCAGAATTTTATACAATTCAAATTCAATTCGAAGCTAAACCTCGCCATGTTTTCATTGAAATATGGACTGAACTTAAAAATATCATCTAGCGTAAAACCAATGTTCGAAAAAAACAAGGAGAAGACAAACGGCAGTTAATAGTTGAACAACAGTAGTTGTTTTTGATTTGTTTTTTTATACTTTTTTAATCAGCCAAGTGACCCTAACAAATAAAAGTCAAGAAAATAAAAATAATACGTAATAAATTATGAAAAAAAAATCCTTGGACAGCTAAACGCTCACCCACCAAAGGTATTTGACACAAAGAAAAAAATAATAATAAAACATAAAAAAATAAACCAACCTGTAATGGGTAAAAGAAAAAGAAATAATTCATAATAAAATGATCTAAGAAGCCTTTTGAGTCAAGCCGAGACCCTGGGACAGCTGTTTCGAGTAATACTCTCTTCAGCCAGAGCTACTCAGCAAGCAAACAACTCAAAAGGCAAACGAGGGGAAAAGGAATGTATTTTTATGGTCCACTTGTCTGATTAAAAATATATTCCTTTTCTCCTCGTACAGTATTTGTCTTTTGAGTGCTTTGCTTTATGGATAGCCCTGGCTGAAGATAGCCTAGAAAGCTCGAAACAGCTGTCCCAGAGTCTCGGCTTGACTCCAAAGGCTTCCTTATGCCATTTTTTTTATTTTTATAAATTATAATAAAACTTTACAATAGCTACGAGTGAAGCCATAAAATCTACTTAAGTTTTCTTGGGTAAAAAAAGTCCCAATATCCTTACGATGGACACAAAGAGAGTTTTTGTTTTGATTTTTGTTTTTCTCCCAGATTAAATTTTCTTTACTTTCATTGTTGCTGCATTACAACGCTGATAACTCTTTTTGAATTTTGAAGCTATCCACGATCTTACTTTTCATTCGCTTTATTTGGCCCCACCATTACTACTGTTGCTTTCAATTTTTGTTCGCACAATTTATTCCTCTGAAAAACAGTCATAGCAAGGATGAAACAGCGTCAAAATAATGCAGAGGTTGTCAGAGTTAAAAATACATCACATCGAAGCTTCGGCGACAGCTTTTAGACAGGAACAGGAATTAGATAGATATTCCGAACGGTCTACGTCAACCATCAAATTGATACTCTATGATAAAAAAAAAATAATAATAAAAAAATAAAATGTCTTTGGCAAAAAGCCAACAATATTCACTACAATATTCTATGACAATTGTTTCCTTTGCTTTAATTACAATTGCTTCCGTTAATGGAAGTTTTGATGATGAATAAGCAATTATATAAAAAGAAAAAAATCTCTTCTTGCCTACTACAAAAATAAATTTTTCGCAACCAGAACATTTTTATTGTCGAATTGTGCTACAATATTCGTAATTTCAAGGTCTGATTGATTATTTATGTTTAGATATGAGTTATGCTGGGCGAACACGTACCAATATGCGGCAAAATTGGTGGACAATATTAGTCATTATTGATATTGGCAGTTGGTATTGTGTGCGAACACACAGGTTTTCCTTTACGAGTATTGGCCTGGTTACGGCGTTGCTCCCTAGGGAGAGCTAGAGAGAGCGTGTTTCCGTACAGAATTGCTATAGTATTAAACGCGGTCCCTCTGTAGAAATCAATTAAGATTCTTTCATTATCAATTGACAAAATGTTGTTGTTTGAGTTATCTGTTTTGGGCCGACCCATTTTGCTGATTTTAAGCCTTGTTTCTCAAACAAAATGGCCGGCGTGAGTGAGTGATTTTTCCGATTTTCAAAGTCCCGCCTTCCTTCTACGTCACCATTGTCACGTGATTTCATCCGTTCATGTGATTCGCTCGCTCACCAGCAATATTTCTCGCCAACTAAAATTGGTACTTTTTTTTCCGACAATCGCCAATGGGCAATATTGGGTAATATTGTTCATTTTTATTGCTGGAAACGGTTGGTACCAATGAAAAGGACCAATATTGTCCACCAATATTGCCGCAGATTGGTACGTGTTCGCCCAGCATTAGTCAGTGTTTTCGAAGTGATAAACGAAAGCAGCAATTCACAGAAATACGATTAATTATGTATGAATAAATTCATTGAGATGCTTTTAATTATCAAAATATTAAAAGGTTCTTATAAAAGCACCAGTAATCTTGGTTTATATTTAAAGAAAACAATATCTTTATCTCATTACAAAAGAATAAGAATTTTAATTAAAAATTTTGGTTAATTATTCATAAAATTTAATTTAATTTATTCATAATAAAATGTTCTTATTGCAATAAAAATTTCTTAAATGTCAACGATTTATTATTATCAATTTTGTTTCATAAAAGAACTTTAAAATTCTTGAAACTCGACGTTGAATTCATTCATAATTGTTTCTGATACTGAAACCCCAAGAAACATTCTTTGCCATTTTATTTGTAGCCAAGGCTTTCCAAAAATTCTTTTTTAAAGGCGAACTTCACTAACAAATGACATCTCTCTTTCCTTAAGTGAAAAACACTTCTCTCAGAAATGGTTGTAATTTCCTCCTGGAGTTTCAATTAAAGTTCTTGCAGTGATAAAAGGAACCGTACAAAAAAACGTCCAATGCAGAAAAGTTAAAACAGTAATAGCGTAAGTTTACACCGGCGAAAGGTCTCTGTTCTAAAGAGAGTAGTAATAGGTAGATCCTGCTCTGTGGCAGTTCGGTGCCATTTTCGATGTGCTTGCTAATGATATGAAATTTGGTGGGTAGGTAGACCTCTTTTGGGATAATAAAAAAAAACCCACCATACAAAAAAATTCCAATGCAACTGTAAATTAAAAAAGCTAAATAGCAAGTTTTTAGGGCCGAAAGATCTCTATTCTACACAGTGATAATAATAGATACGATTGGGTAGATGTAGCAGCATTAGAGTGGAATTTCTTTTATTTTCTGCTTTTCGACACATATGCAGAGCAAGAAGCCTTATATTTCCGCCGTGTGTTCGTCCGGATCCACTTTCATATTCTAGCCACTGTTGGCTAGAGATATTAAATTTAGTGAGTACATCGACCTCTCAGATCTCAAAACCGCTGAGATCACGTATATACAGAGAAGGGGGTCGAGAAATGGAGACCGTTCTATATAAACCACGATATTTATGTATGTTTCTTTTCGTTACATCATCCGTAACAACAACTTCGGAAAATTTATTGCTAAGGCAATCTAACAGAAAGAGAGCATGCGCCATTTTCATTGTCAACCATCTAACAATGATTTAAACGGTTTGTTCCAAACTCCTTACACTACTGTGGCCGATGCTTTACCAATATTAGACAAAAATAAGAAGCTTTGCAGTCATCCGTAAAAAAACATGGCTGTGTTGTTTTTGCTTTTAAAGATCTATTGGCATTTCCCAAAGATTTTACTTTTTATCAGTAAGTTATCCCGGCGATACCTAATGCCCCATCAACGCCTGAATATAACTAGAAAATTACAGTGGAGCGCCAACTTTCGATTACCGCTGTGTTAGAAAGTTGTATAAATATTTAGAAATATTGGAAAGATGCAGCGGTCCCTCCCCTTTCAACAAGTGGATTTACCCTTCAGATCATCGCTCTATTGGCTCAATTTCTAAATATTTAATTTCCTCCCCTTGGATTAAGATATCTTGGCTCATTATTATTCTGTTTTTCTGATGATAGAAGATGATTTTCACTTATGAAACTGTTAATTTTTTATAAATTTTATAAATTTATAAGTTTAATAACTTTCTTGGGTTGTTTGGCCTGTTCATCATTATTAATTGATTCTAAAATTACAAATATTAAAGATGATGTACATCGTATTATAATAAAGTGATGAAGTGATAATTTCTCGTTTTTTTTTTATTTTAAACAAAAGCAACGAATTTCATTAATGTAAATATTCATAAAAAGTTGTTCATAATTCTCTAATACCGTTCGCAAAAGAATTTATTCCAAAGGAGATCATAAAGGGAAAAAAAAATCCCTAAGCGTAAGAATTCGACTCCACTATCAAACAGAGCTCTAATTCAAACACACGACGCTAATGAAGAAATTAATTTTTAATTTCTCAATGTACACACACTGAAGAGCATCTTTATCGTAGAAGGAAGCGGAGAAAAACAGAAAGATTCAATAGAAGAATAAAGATGTTCTTCCACCAGTTTATTTCATTCACACAGTTGTCGCACTTTTTTTTATGTTATCTGAATAGAATAAAGTCAATTAAAGGACATTTAAAATAGTAAATGGAGAAAATAAATTTCATGTCCGCAATAATTCTCAAGCGTTCAAATATGTTTAAATTTATCAATTTCCGTTCAATTTCTTTATCCGTATTTAGCTTTCTGGAACTATAATAACTGTAGCACGCGTAAAACCAAAACATTAATATTCTGAATATTTTCAAAATGTGGATACCGTTACGCAGGGTTTTAATACTGAATTTGCTGTGATCCGTTGCGGTATCATAACTCCATGTTCCAATTCAAGGAATTATATATCGCTATGTAAGTGGTTCGAAAGCGGATAAGGTATGGATGTTTCCTTCACATGCTAACGCTAAAAAGGTCTATGAGTTAATAGGGTTAACTCATCCATTTTTTTCTTGAATTCAATCCCTGTATCCAGTTGAATGCTAAGATCAATGCGTATCCTTTCTCATATTCTATGGCAAAGGTCGTATCGTATTAGATCTTACGCAGATTTGTAAGAAATAATATAACTAATATAAATAATAAAAATTAATGTAAAAATAAAGAAAAGTGAAACAATATAAATAACTGAAATTAGTATACACTAAGTCAGAGGTAATAAGAGATATTACAAATTTCACTTTGTTTTATAATAAAAATAATTACTTTATGATATATAAAAAATAAAAATTTTAAAATCAACTAATTAAAATAAAACAGAAACAAACAAATAAAATAAACAGCCGAATATTTAGCCTGCACTTTTTTTAAACTTAAAAATTTACGTGAATTTAAGTTTTATTAATCAATGATTGCGAATTACAATAAAGGAGGTCAAACGTGAATGCACAGTAGGCAATAAATATCAAAATTAAATAAAGCTTTACAAAAGCTGCATTTGATGAGCAATAGAGAAGTTACTGTCTTCAGATCTCATGCAATGTCCGTTATTGTAATTCTATATCACCGTCAACATCTGCAGTCCGGCTCCGGTATCGGATTGGTGGTAGGGCCACAGGTGCTGTGTCAGATGGTAGTTCCAACAGAATCAGATTATAAGACTGACCCTACCCTAGTTGGTTAGATGATGGTCCGAATATCAGAATAGGGGGTGGACTCCTCCGAAAGATCCAAGAGCTTTAAATCTGATATATTCTCTTCAAATGCGATCTCCGAGCACGGAGGTACGCATTCTATGGAACTCAGGAGTTCCCATAGAATATCCTGGGGAATGATACTGAGGGAATTTTCCGTTGCCGACCTCAGGTCAGCATTTAGCAATGACGTCAGACCCGAAGAAAAAGTGAAGAAGAGGCTGACAAACATAGGAAAACACAGGAAATATCCATGCCGCCACCGGGATTCGAACCCAGGTTTCGACACATCTGCCTTGTGGGAGGTCACACAAGGAATGGCTTAAATCTGATAACTGAATTGCAATGTTAATTTCTTATTACATATTCCTCCTCTATGTGGATAAATGATTACAATACAGTAATTACTTATACCTCTAAAAGAGTGGGCTTAGTGCTTGAGAATTCCAATAAAGGAGGAATTTTATTTTTCTCTTTCATCCTTTTGTAACTGAAGCAAAAAAATTAATTCACTCCGGCTTGGCTCCCATCGTCCAGCACGATCATCAAAATAATATTCACAAATAAAACATCTGCAATCCCTTACAATCCCTCTCGTGTCACAAGCAAATACATGCGTTTTACTCTTTATCCGCCTTCTATTTATCCTGTGCATTCCTGAAAAATTTTAGTTATAATAATTACGGATCGGCTAGCGCATGGTACCATAGTTGGCCAATCCGCGTACAAAAAAAAAATTACACAAGGTTATTAAATAATAATAATAATAATAATATCGGTGTAAAACTGTGCTTAATCATTATCCGACACTTAAGAGAATATTCTAATTTTGGACATCTGACATTATGATACCATATTTCTTCGACAGTTAAGACAGTTGGACAGTTTTGAAGTTCAAGAATTTAAGCCATGTGTTTCTTCTACGATGAGGAAGGAAGACTTACATCGAAATAGCTGAACCATTGGCAAAGATAACAAATGCATCTTGAACTGCATTGAATTTCTTTTACAAACTCTCATTATGGAATAAAAATTTCCTTTTACAAACTACGATATTAACTTAAAATTTAGGATAAACTAGAGAATTTACACAAAATAACTTACAAACAATAGCAGTCAAACGAAGTAATAGTGTTCGTAGACTAAAATACTCAGTTAGCAGGATAACGATCAGCTAATGCAAACTTATGTAATGATCTCATTGGTGGTTCATCACAGACAATGTTCCTATCCAAACCGCTTTTGTCAAGTGTCATTTCCTATAGTTGTCTGCATCAGCGGTACTCATTTTCTTATACACTTCCTTCAAGGAAAACGAACATTGATTGCATTTTCTACATGCTTATGAAGTGATTCTACACCTCAGTTTAGTTTCCAGTTGGTCAAACGCTTAGCTCCTACAGCTTCCTCGGCCCGCGTTGAACTATTCGGGATTCTTTCCACTTAGGGCCGTTCAAATATTTTAGTCATTTTACTCCCCCCCCCCCCCAAAAAAAAAAAAACCCGGAAGAAAATACCCCCCCCCCCCCATGTGCTTACGTAAGATTTGCCAAATCGTTAACAGTAAAAAAACACTGAAATACACATGAAATACTGAGGGG